>VXBL01005558.1:731609-767416 GCA_013400195.1 Aramus guarauna
CCCGTGGAAGGGACCCACACTGGAGCAGTTTGTGAAGAACTGCAGCCCGTGGGAAGGACTCATGTTGGAGAAATTCATGGAGGACTGTCTGCTGTGGGAGGGACCCCACGCTGGAGCAGGGGCAGGGTGTGAGGAGTCCTCCCCCTGAGGAGGAAGGAGCGGCAGAGACACCGTGTGATGAACTGACCAAACCCCCATTCCCCATCCCCCTGTGATGCTGGAGAGGAGGAGGAAGAGAAATGGGGAGTGAAGTTAAGCCCTAGAAGAAAGGAGGGGTAAGGGGAAAGTGGTTTTAAGATTTGGTTTTATTTCTCATTCCTCTACTCTGATTTACTTGGTAATAAATTAGGTGATTTTTTTTCTAATTTGCGTCTGTTTTGCCCATGACTGTAATTGGTGAGTTATCTCTCCCTGTCCTTTCATTCTATTTTCTGTCCAGTTGAGGAGGGGGAGTGATGGAGTGACTTTTGGTAGGTAGAGAAGGTATGGTATGAAACGTTACTGGTTCTGAGATCACATTAATGCTCCTTCGTCTGTACTGGCTCCATCTTGAAGCAGTCCTTCCCACCACTTTCCTTGTGTGGGTGCAAGATGGCTTTGTGTAAAAATCCATGTTTTTAGGAAAAAGGAGAGCAATCATTGTCCAGAGCTTGCAGAAAACTCAGTTTGTGACCGCACATTTGGCTTAAGTTTCTGTCTGCTGTACAGCTACCAAAGGCACATCGTTCTTCCCATGGTTGTGAACGGAGATGGGCTCACTCTTCCCTCTGCCTCTTCTGTTTGAAAATTATTGTCTTTTCTGTGTTGGTTTTCTACTGGATCAGTGAGTGGAGCAGACATTGTGCATGAGCACACTTGCCAGAGTTGACACACAGAAGGCTGTGTGACCACACCACCAAAGATACCAGAGCAAGTGGGACTATCTTTTGGGGGCACCACAAAACCAGTCTTTGATTTTCTTAAGCTGGCAGCAAACTGTACCTTCCTTTGGTGAGCGATGCTGAAATACTGGAGGAAGGTACTGCAAGACCATACCTCTTTGATCAGTGAAATCCCCTGGATTTGTCTATCATGATTGGCCCAGAGTATCACCAAAACTTTCAGTTGTCAGCATTCATAATACCTTTTTGATAACACCTCTCAGATGTGGACTCATTATTATCTAATAAAAGGTCACATGAAACAGTCATTTCTTTGGATGGGAGCACCAACTCTACTCCAATTGTATGCTTTTGTTGAGAGTTCTCTGAAATCAGCCAAAGAATTCAGAAGCTATTGGGGAGACGAATAGGCAGAAACAATCACAGTCTCACCAGCTTGGTTTTCCTGGGAAGATGAGTCTAAAAATGTTGATAGAGAGGAGAGAATATGAGTAGAGAAGACAATAGTGGACCTACTGCAAAGGACAGCAAAGACTAGCTGGGACAGTGACCACAGCAGTTGTTCAGAAGGAAGAAGGGGACAATAAAATGGTATGGGTTTCACTGGCTGGTATGGGATAAAACACTTGACCCTCCATGGGGGAGCTGGTTGCTGGGTGCTAAGAGGCACCGGCATATTTTTTGGTCTTTGGCTCTGTTCTTGGGGAAAATTTACACTTCAAGTGTTTCTAGCACTGAAAAGAGTATTTTTATTACAGTATATTTTTAGTTAATTGTGTATTGATTTGCTTTTTATTCCAGAGTAGAGATTAAGAGACAATTGATAGTTTCCTTAAATTACTAACTGTTGTAACTGCTAAATTGTCCAAAGCAAAAGGAAGATCCTAATAGATCCTCTGTGTGTATATCTGAAGGACAGGTGGGATCTTTTTTTTAATCATCTCTAAAATCATTTTAACATATAGCTCACCTAACCTCACTTGTTGATGACAGCAGTCTAGTGCATACTTATGCTGAATAATATCATGCTCCAGTGGGTACCAGTGACACCACGACAATAGCAGAATCAGTTGTTGAGTGGCTTCTGAGCACAGCTGAGGGGTGGACCTACATTGATTTAGTTTCGGTTTGTTCCTTTAATTAGTTGTCTTTTTATTGACCTGTTATGTATTTTTTCTTCTGCTCTTCCATCTCAGATATTCTCACCTGAATTACTTTCTTGGTTATTTTGCTGTAAGTTTCTGTATGTTATTAAATGTAGCAACAAACATACTGTGGAGGTCAATATTTGTGTTGAGTGTAGGGTTGGGTGAATTCACCCAAGCTTTCTTAAGGATGACAGGCAGGTTTTCAGGCCAACTCTTTCAAGACACAAATACAACTATTAAACTTCCAGGGTGTTTGTTGTTGCTTTTCTAATTTATATTATTGAACGAAATGTGACTACATTATGCTTTGTGCCACTTTAAAATACTTAGTCAGAGATTATTCCTTCCCAAGGAACCTGCGTTCTGACAAGACAAGATGAACACAGAAGCAAGGACGGGAAGCTTATTATCCTTTTAGTGATGAGGATTTCAGGTGTTCAGTAGAAAAGGTCAGCATCTTTCAGAGGTGACTCAGCCCAGCTTAGATCTGAATCACTTCTCATGCCCATCTCTATGGAACACAGAAGAAGCCAAAGACGATGTGATTCCTCCCATAGACATCTCCAGATGTATCTTTAAAGATTGGATCCTTAATATTTATGTGCAGCTCAGTTATGTAAAATGAAAATAGGCCTGAAATTTCCTCCAGGCTTCTTGGAGCCTCTTTAGGGACTTAAACACCTTCAAATCTCTGTCTTGAACCACCAACCAACCCATTCCCAAGAGGAGCAGAAAGTCTCCTCAAAATATGGTGACAACAGAGAGCAAGCTGGAAGCAGATGTGCAGTTCTGATTTCATGTATATTTTCTACCCATTAAACAGTTCAAAATATCCAACATACTTTTTTTTTTTTTTTTTTTTCCCCTCCTTTGGCTGGAATCATCAGTTGTGTGCGTTCATCCACATAACACCCTTAACAGAGCTGCTGAGCTTTTTATAGAGATCAATAAAACTTCAAAGGTGGAACAACTGTGAGTTTCTCAAGTCCTTTACAAAAGGTTTACCCAGGGCTGTGGTTGCTGACCCCTTTGGGGTGATTGTTAGGAGCATAAAAACCTAGGCAAGGACAAAGACAAGGGAGTATGGAACAGAAAAGAGGATTGTGGAACTTCTAATGCAAGAAAATGCCACAAATGTTGAAATTGCTGAAAAGGTCAAAGCTACAAGCTGCATAAACACAGGGGTAAGTCAGGCTGGTAACAAGCAAGGGCATAAATTTGTAAAACATTGTATAGGAAAGAGACTAAAAGGGTTGGGAAAGTCCCTGGCAAAGCAGCTGATGGGTGGATCCAGATTAGTATAATAAAGAGTGTGGGGAGGTGGTATTTAAAGCTTCATTTCATGATGTACATGGATCCACTTTCTCTAGCCATTGAATTAGTGAGGGGAGGAAAGGAAGTCCTTGGGAGCTTTGATGTCTTTAGCGAAACCAGGAGCCAACATGGTTGTCATCCATGTGTCCCTGCCACCCCTCCAGTCTAACGAGGACTGTGGCTGCCCGTTTGCTCACCAGCTTGCTGCTGAGCAAGTGCCAGCTGCGTTTCAGGAGCCTTTGCCCTTCCATTCATTTTACTGGCGGCAGATACACGGTCTCATGCAGTCAGATAACTCACATACACACTTCTGTGGAGTAGCTCTGAAATTTCATGTATACCTGTGGCCAGAAGGTGCTATGTGAGTATTAGAGCATCATCATTACCTAAATGACTTTTGATATCATAATGGCAAAATCAGATTTGAGTTAGCTCTCATAAGCCTGCCCGGTAAATTGCACTGACCCCTGGACAAATGTCACACAAGCATTCGTCCATCCATCCTCATGACGTTCCCATACAGAAGAACTTGGTAGTACACACTCAGAGTTACTGATGCTGAGGAGAAACAAAGGTCATATCTCCAGACACCCAGACCATGAGTCCTTGCACATCATTAAAGGGATGGTAGTGAACATAATATACCTAACAGAGGGGCAGACAGCAAGAATGTGGCAACCAGAACAGACAGTTTGATGTTGTGCAGAAAAGCAAGTTTGGTTAGATGAGTTCAACTCATCTAATTCAGTTCCAGATCTCAGCAGTACAGGCACCACTCCTTGCCAAATTAAAAATTCATATGTGTATGCGAGGCAAATGAGAGTGAACTTCAGGACCTCCAGCAAAGGTAAGACTGAATTTCAGGCAGAGGTTCAGGCTCTATCTTATTTTGCCTGAAATATTTTTCCTTCCATAGTGCAGAACAGAGCTCTTCAGAATGAACTTCAGACTGTTCGGGGCACTGTTCTGAACATAAAATTCAGATCATACCGTTCTGAAAAACACAGCCCTGGGTCAGAATTGCAAATGTCAGATCTGGAGTCGACTTCTAAATTCTCAGAGTGCCTGAATTTGGCATTCTTGGTTTAATCTCTTTTAAAGAACATGGCTTAGGCTGAAGCTTCTGCTTCTGAATTAGTAGTTGGAGTTGGCAGTGCTAGGTTAATGGTTGGACTTGAATGATCTTAAAGGTCTTTTCCAACCAAAATAATTCTATGATTCTATGATTCTATGAATGTGTCCATATTTGGAAATTTTTTACTTTTTATGGTTTTGCAAAAAAAAATTTGTGTCCTACCAAGAGGTTTAATCATGATTTTGACACAATTTACAACTTAACGTCTAAACTTTTTAAAGATTTGGTTTTCTTTTTTATTATTTTTTGTGTATATTAGTAAAAGTAATAGTTCCAAATCTGCTTTGAAATAGGTTAATTTGAAAATGATAAACATGATAGGTTTTGAAAGGTTGTAAGACAAATATATGTTCTCATGATCCCTGAAGAAGTGTCTCTGTATGGACACTTCTGAGAATGCTTTAGTGCATTTATTGCTCTTTCACTCTTCCTTTCCAACAGCAAGCTGAGTAAGGTAGGTCAAAGAAAATACAGCCTCCAAACAGCTGATGATCCAAACATATTCTATTTTGACCCTAGAAGGATTTTTCTGGTTTGTTTGTCTTTAGTTTGACCTAGATAACACATCTTCTTCATAGATGCCAAATGTCATAGTTACCCGGACATTCATATGATGCCTACAGAGAAACGTAATTACATATTCATACACCAGATGTAGCCTATCCACAGAGATTTGCACCACCATTTGGTCTAATGAAGTAACAGCTGGATTGAACGAGGGTACACAATGAAACAGAAGAAAGATATCAATTATGAAGCGTGCTCATCAGCTAAAGTCCTGCTGACGTTATGTCCCACATTCACGTTTTGCTTAGAATCTGGAAACCAGTTCTTGGAGATAATGCCTGCTCTTCTCCCAGTGCTTAAAGAAAACTGCCTTCTGCTGTTTTCTGTTGTTCCCCCAAAGTATATCTCTGTCATTCATTTCTCATCCAACTGCAGCCAGTGCCCAAAAGGTGTATTCTAGGGGAATAGCATTTCAATCCGACTAGTAGCTACAAGGCAAAAGGAAAAAAGACATGAACCTTTAATTTTACTCTTTGGCTTCTTTCCTCTGACACAGATTCTTTGTGATTATACTTTAAAATACTTTTATTGGTTCTGGTTGTCATCTTCACAGCCTCAGGACTATGTGAAGTTCTCCAGATTCTGGTCTGTGTTCAGAATTCAAGATGAAATGCCCTCGGTAGCATTTCTTGGGCACTTACTTAGGCAAGGTTTAGATCGTTGCTCACTTGTGATACACATTGCAGAAAGCAGAACAAAGTGCTCAGTAGCTTTCCTCAGATATTACTGACAATGCCTCTTCCTGTAGTTTCATGCAAGGCAAACTGTGGTTGAAAAGATTTTCCTAAATCTTCAGCTACTTTAAAGGCTTCTCCTGAATATTTTGATGGAAAAAAGTCCAAAGGCAAGAAGACTGCCCATTGCACAAACAAGAGCGATACATGTGTCCCTATGACCAAGGTAAACTTTTCAAATATGACCTTGAGTTGTTCTGGTGTGCGGTGCAGATGATCAATGGGGAATAGGTTGAGCTGTCTCTGTCTCTAAGTTTTACAGTCCCATCATTATGGGACCTGAGTAACCGTCACATAAATCAATAGCAAAAGTCTAGTTGTTGTGGCCCAGACATATCCTACGTGACTGTACGTGCTTACCTGAAACACCTCTCAGATGATCCCAGGATCTCCTGCCAGCCGTGGAGCAACAGAACAGTGCTGCCTCCCCAAAAGCTATTTTTCCTTGAGTGTGTGTGGATCTCTATGTTATTAAGGCAGAAGACTAGATTCCTAATTTCAGTGTCTAATTTATCTGGGATATCTTGCTCCACTAATTCTGGAGCTTAGGGAAACTACAGGTCTGTCTTAGATTCTTCCCCAGGAGAGAGATTCATAGTCTCTTGAATTCTTTTTTTTTTTTTTTTTTTCAGGATTTGCACTTTCCTTTGTGTTTACTTTTTCAATCTGAGCATTTGCTTTATTTGTGGTTTGTTTTGGTTTGGTTTTTTGTTTGTTTGTTTGTTTTGTTTTGTTTTTGTTTTGGGGTTCTTTTTCAGGCTTCTATAGCATGCTGGGGAAGGAAAGCTTTGAATATCAACGTTTTCCTCACTACAAAAATTCCAAAATGTCTTGGCTTAATTGACCTCTACCACAATTTCTGGTAAACTGTGATGCATCCTTTCCATCAAACTTGAAGTTCATAGTGCTGTTTTACATGGTCTTGAGGACCGGATGGGGAGGGTTTTCATGACCTGAAGTAATAATGAGTGTCTGGATCATCTGTGTAGGAACTGCTGCTCCAATGGAAAGGTGGGTTGACTTTTTTTAAGAAGGTGGTTTAGTGGTCCTCTAGGCTATCAGACATTGGATTGATCTTCTCTGGTCTGCAAGATTGTCTGTTTTCCCTCCTGATTATGAACCCCTCACTGTAACTCTTCCATTTCAGCTACTTTTGAGATAAAATGCTGAACATCCAAATGAATGACTGTCTCACCAATAACCAGGATAGCAGAGGCAGAAGTTTTCTGCTGTTTTTTAGCATGGTGGACATGTTTGAGCCTGATGTGTGTTTGGTGACCAGAGCAAAGGGGAAGGAGGACACCCACTTTGCAAGTGCTTTGAAATTTCTGCACGAGTGTCTTCTTCAACTATACATACAGTGAAAAGGTGTTGTTCATCCTTGGATGAAAAAAGCTAATACCATGCAAATATCAAGGTTCATCTTTACTAGTCAAAAAAAGACCTTTCTAGACTTTAATACTGCGTTAGCTGCCTGTCTTCAGTGAGAAACTCAACAAGTCCTGAAGAACTGACACCTGATTCAGCAATAGGATAAAGGATTTTAGGTAGGGACATTATCTTTTCTAGCTTCTCCCAGCATCACTTTTCATTTTTTTGCTAGAAGTTTCTACTCTATACCGAAGAGCTTAACTCCCTTTAATGTCTCTTTAAGTTTTTAGATTACTTTTGCATTTCAGTTTTATCATTCCCTTAGTCTTCAGTGAATGCCTTTACACCCTTTGAACTAAAGAAATTAAACTTCTGTTGCTGTTTTGAAAGGAAAAGGAGTGGTTAGGAGTGATGAAAATTGAGTACAGTGTGTGGCAAATTTAGCAGTGGTTCCTCTCACATAAGCACCTCTGCAAGCCTTTAGGAAGTGTTTCAAATTAATCTTGACACCCTCTGGGGTTTTGCAGCTCTCATAAAGGTGTTAGGTTATGAAAGCAGGAAAAGAACCAGTACAGAAAGCTCTTTTGTGCCTGCCCTTCCCAGCAGCATCTATAAGAGACAGTGAGACAAGCAGAAAAAACTTATATTTTGTACAGAAATGAAATGGTTCATCAATCTGTAGGGAAGGAAATAAGTAAGAAAATTTCAGAAGTGTTCGGGGAAAATGGGGAAAATAAAGGCACCCAATGCAGTAACTGTTGGCCACTTCTGAAAATTTATTTTGATGAAGCAGTAATTCATTCTTGCATTACAGCTCCTATATTCTAATCTGGGCACCTTATTATTTACTCAGAGATAAGTGCAGACAGATAGATCTCCCATGAATGCTTATGAATAGATAGCTCCCGATGAGTTGATCTCACAAACATTAGCCATCTGAAATAGTTCTTTTACCTTCCTCACCCCAAACCTCCTGCAAAAAAACTCTCCAATGCTTTCAGTGGAAGCCAGTGCTCTGTTGAAATGAAGAACTACCTCTTTTTTTTTTTTTTTTTTTTTTTTTTTTTTTTTTTTTTTTTTTTTTTTTTTTTTCTCCCTATATTTGCAGTTGGACTGAAATCAGGCAGAGGTCCCTTCTGTAAGGAAGGAGTACCTCCTTCTGTGAATTTGTAGTGGTGTGCATGTTTCTACCTGTCTGCACAACGGTATAAAACTATAACGAGCTGTGAAGAGATACTTCCCTGTCTATGAAGCAGATTCTAGCCATGTTTAAGCTGAAGGAAATGCTTGCCACATTTCCTTTCCTACCCAGAGCAAAAGGTAAGCTCTTTTGACCGAGCCAGTGAGATGGTATTTGGGACTTTTTCCAGGCTATTTCTAGTGGGATGAGAGTATTTTGGGGTGAGTTTGTATTTTCAAGGAATGGAACCAAGAACTAAGAATAATGAATTTTTGAGCCAGTTTCCATGTAGACCTTGAATAACAGAAGCTTTTTCTTCCGCTCTCTTAGCACCTTCACAAGGCCATGGTATCAGGTTCTCTCTGACTTATTCTGCCTTCTCTGATTACTTTTGCTGTTTTTCTGCTCCAGCCAGGCACTGAACAGCCACTCTCCACCATTGTATTGTTCCTCAGTTTACTGGGAAACCCCTGGGCATCCACGGTTAAACTTGACCTTCAATTTTTCTGGGATGGGCCAACCATCAGAAAGCAACTTCTGTGGTTTCACATATCACCAAATAGGAAAATAGTAAATAGCTTCATCCTTCATTCTGAATGAAAAGCAGCTAGCATGCCCACCATCTTCTGTGAGCTCAGAAGGTGCCCACAGATCAGAAGATAAGACTAGTGGCAGTTGATTACAACCTCAAGCAAACCACGTGAATTTTTTAGAGGTGGAGGAACTATATTTTTTCCAAACTTTTCATTGCCTTTTCTGGGCACTCACTGAAAGACTGACACCATTCCTAATCATGTGCCACTGTTTCCCCTGGTCCTGGTGGACAGGAGGATGCCAACCCATGGAGGACTTTCAAGCTGTATTTTCAGCCCAAGCAGCCAAATCAAACAATATTTAATGCATAAATGATTGTCATGGGGCTCATGGAACATTTGCAGCTGTCTTTTTTCATTGCAGTGATTGATGTTACGGTGCATTTTACAGTTACAATCACACCATGACACAAGTAGAGATGGATCAGTGGTTTCTGATTGAACTCCCCTCTCTCAGAAGGTTGCTCAGGAGCCCTCTCCTAGGTTGATTACTATCCTGCTGAAAAAGTTTTTCATAATTTTGAACCATGTTTTCTTTGTGGCAGCTTGGGTTAGTTTTCTCTTTTAGATTTCCTGGTAGGTGCCTGTAGCTATTGGCGGTTTGTGGTGGCAATATTACCAGTATGACTTCCAGTTTACCTTGCTAGTACTGGCACTGGAGGGAGATGGAGAGAGACTGCAGGTAGGTGTAGCAAAGCATCTCAGTAGAGATGTATGTTGTGTAGGATGTAGGACTTTGCTGAGCTCTAGAACATAAGGGGAAAAAATATCTTCTTTCCTCTAGCCCAGAGATTCCCAAGCTGTGGGTGTTATGGTACACCTACCTCTGAAAACCTTTCCCAAGCAGCTGTCTACAGAAATTAGTGCCTGCAGAAAACTGCAAGGAGGGGTATCTTGATCATGGTTGCACCAGATTGTCTCATGGCTTCTTTGTGCTACATTGTTGGTTTATATCCATCTGTTGTTTCTTGTCTCATCTTTCATCTAGTGAAAAGGACTTGGCAACATGGCCGAGGGATTAGACCTTCATCTTGAGGCTAGGGAAGAGATGAAAGCTAGGTGTAATGAAAGGAACAAGCGGAAGTTAAAGACGATGTCAGTCTGAAAAAGTACCAAATTAATTCATCCTCTCCCACGTTGCCCACCACTAGTTGGTGCAACTTACCTTGTCGTGGTGTGGTGGCTTGCGTGCCTTGTCGGGCCAGACTAAAATGTTGCACCCTGGCCCTCCAGGGTGGGGGGTTTGTTTTGGGCTAACAACCCAATCATGTAAAAAACAACATCTGTTACAGAAATTGCAACAACACTATCCCACCAGGTTTGGTGGCATAGTGTTGTTGCAGCCTTATGCTCCTCGAGGAGTAACAAGGACCAAACAACAAAACAACAACTCCCACATTGTTGTACAGGGCAATTAGTGCTTTGGCTTTTTCTCAGTCAGCTATTGGAGCGTGCTGGTGATTTTCTCCAATGGTTTCTCTAACTTCTTTGCTAAAATCTGGAAAAATATATCCTACCTTTAAAGCTTGCATTTCTTGATGAAGTGTTTCTGGAGCTGTCTGATCAATACTCCATGCTCTATCCTCTCCTGTGAAATGTGCTAATGAGTGAGTAACAGAATGGAAAATTCACGTAACAGGGTTTTTCTGAAGTGTGCAGTCACTTGCCTTCATGTACCTAATGCAGCAAAGCACTTAAGCACATTCTTGTCTTTAGGAACATGAGCATGTGTGCATTTCAGCATAGGTGAAGATTGATTGATGATATTAATAATGTCAAATCATATTCCTATTTTCCTTAATACTCTTGGGTTATTTTACAGATAATAAGTATGAGACAGACAGGTGCAATGAGTCTTAGGATGTTTTAATTTTGTATGATTCTTTGCTTCTATTGTATTTTATTGTTTCCAGGAGGAAATACTTGGGAAATTTAGACTTATGACACTAAATTAACCTTGGTGGCAACTCCAGAGAGAGTACCAGAAATTGTTTTGACACATTGAGAAGACACATTGCTGAAAGAAGGTGACCTCCACAATTACGTCTCCTGAGAAATTAACAAAATAATCTGGTTATCATTTTGAGGCAATCAGCCCTCTGTGGTATTGACCTATATTTTTTTGGTTCCTTGTTCAGTCCCAGCCTTTGATCAACAACAACCCCAGATCATTTCTAACTGAGGGCCAACAGTAGTGACATGGTGTTTGGTCACAGAGTGCCTCAGCCAGGGTAATATCCGTACGTTTATAGTACGTGATTCAGATCCTGTTCTTGGTTCTTCTCTGGAGGAGCCTGACATCTGAATTCCTGTTTGGCAGCCTCAGGAGAAAAAAACAAGAACTGAAAAGGTCACAGAGACTTGACTTCTCCTGCTCCCCCCAAAAGGTCAGGCACAGTGATGGGACTGTATAAAGAAAAAAATGACCTTTCTCTTGCCTTCCCTACCAGAAATGTGGAAAACCAGAATATCTGTGGCTTTTGAAACTGCCCTGGGAAGATTCTTTCCCAGCAATGTTCCAGTTGTATAGACCTGGTGGATGTACATTGAGCAGGATGTCTCTGACATGCCGTGGGTCTAAGGGAAAACATCTGCCACCAGCAATGGCAAGGAACTGATGCTTGACCCCTTCAATAGACCCTACTTCTTGTATCAGGTGGATGAGAGTGGCTTTGAAAATCTTTGAATTTTTAAAGGTGAAAGACTCAGAGAGTAAGGGTCAGGTTTTCATGAGTATTTAAAAAGATATCTTGGTGGGTTTATGAATGAGAGAAAAAAAAAGAAAAAAAAGCTTATGATCTTTAAATGTAGTGAAAGGAAATAGGAGTTAAACAGTAACCTAATTTTCTGTGTTCCTACCTGTACCACGAAGCCCTGTTTTTCAAAGGCATTCAGGCACAGGAATAGCATCATGCAAGGGGAAGTAAGGCAGTGGGACATGAAAGTTAGAGCACAGACTCTTACAGCCTGCGGGGACCAAAGGGGAAGATTAAGATTCCTTTGCTTTGGCAGGATTTAGGATATGCAGAGCATGCTCAAGCTTCCTCTGACCTTAGCAGAAGTTGTAAGAAGGTGGGGAATATAGAGAGAAGCCCAAGATGTGTTTAACGGTTCAATAACTAATTCCCAAAGTTGGCACTATGTTCATAGAGGAAATTCACAGAGGCGTTCAAGACAGGAAATTCATCAGAGAAGGATGCAAGCAATGTCCATCTTTCTTTCCTCTAACTGAACAAGAAAGTCGATGAAACAAGTCACTGAATGGGTTAAATATTTAAATGTGAATTGTCCCCTCTCTCTCTCCTCCAAGATTTCCAGAGTACGGAGCTTTGCAGTTTTTACTGTTGCTACCCGTCCAGATAATTAATACCTGCCAGTTTACTTTTCCCACTCTTACTATTTTTGGACTATTATTTTATTGGGGAAAAAAAAATGAAAAGGGAGAGAGAGGAGGAGAAAGATAAAAGGAACAAGAAAAAAAATAGTTTAATCTCCTCTGACAAAAAGAATGCGTATGTGACGTTAATTCAAATATTGAATCAGTTTCAAACTTTGCCCACAATTTTCCCCCTTATTTAAATCATTTTATGCTTTTTAAATCATGCTATGCATGGTGAGCATTCTGTTAATTTTCTTCATAGCAACTTCTTTGTATTGGTTCCTTCTTCTTTTCTTTTCCTCTTAGATACTCCTGCTCACTGAAGGATGTCTGTCAGTGACCAGCTTGATGAAGTAGCTTTATAGGTAGTGTTAAATCCAGGGATCGGGTTATGAGGTGATGTTTGCAATAAAAAGCAGATGCAAGTAAGTCCTTGGTACACAGAGGAAAAGGGAGTTTCTAAAAAATTAGTGACAAAGGGAGTTTCTCAAGTACTTTTTTTTTGTGTGTGTGTGGTTTTTGTTTGTTTGTTTGTTTGTTGGGGGTTTTTTGGTGTTGTTTTAAAGCACGGATGTGTTCAGTCCTGCTAGGTTGAGATTGTGTGGTGTGCTTTTCTGTGTAGGCACCCTGACAGATTACCAGTGGGGTTGAAAGTGTTGCTGCAAGGCAGTGGAGCTCATCAACATATTGCTGGCAGCAGTACTTGAGTGCGTCTCCATCTTTCCAACTGATCATCTGTAAATGAACAGTGATAATCCATGGTTGAGTTCACAGTCTTGATTTGTGGGCATGAACCAAGAAGTCATCACTGCTTGAGTCATATTTTTCTACTAAAGAAGAGGTAGCCAAAGCCTGAGAAGAACAATTAATATTGATATATCTGGATGTGCAGGCAGAAATAAACCCCAGCATCTATCCAAGCCATATGTGACCCTGGAGTAAATGAGAGAAACCAGAAAACAAGAACCTCACATGAGAGCCCCATGCCTTGCTGGTGTGCCAATCTATGTCAAGCTGGTAAGCTTTGCAGCAGGTCTGACAGGTCCACAGGTGCAAGGTAATCTGGGACATAAATATGCTGTACACAGAAGGAAATCTTTGATACCAACTTTCTTTCCTCTTCCAGTCGGATGGGTATTCAACTCATTTTCATCTTCCTGTTGTGATGGTGGACACATAAGAATGACATCTAACGTTTTAAGGACCTGGAACATATAGGACCTTGTGGGTCAAGTCAGACCTTTCAATTCTCTCCAGAAGCCAGTGTGGAATCAATACAGATCTGGGATATGCTTCAATTTAATTTCTATGTTTGTAACTTGACTTCTAAAAGTCCAAGAGTTCTAAGGCAGACAAACCATTATAGAGCTTTCCCAAAGTCTTTTCTACAATTATATTCAGCAGTAGTGGCTACAGTTCTCACTGTCAGGGACATTATTGCCTTTACAACAGGAATGCTTTGCAACTGCAACAGGAGGACAAGTGCTTTAGCATATCTGGATACCACATTGGTAACATCTCTGTGGCCGGGCAGTGAAGATTGACCTCATCTCATTTATTCAGGATGATATTCATCTGATTTATCTTTAGGGATGGGATTTGTCCCACTATTTGTAGGTTTCCACAAGGGAAGTGACTACTAAAGAATTCATCCCAGGCTCTGTCTCTTCTCAGAGGAGAGTGAGTCAGGGGCATTGACGAAGTTTAGGACAAGATTTGTTTTATCCTAAAGAAAGTGCCTCTCTCAGGTTCGATGAATCATATCCCTACCCTCACTGAATGCATTGACTAATTCTCCATTACTACAATGAGCATCTGATGGAAATACTAAATATGGACAGCTAAAATTAAAAGGGTGAATCCCAGGCAAGTTGTCTACAAGTCAGCTAACGAAAACACTTGCAAACAGTTCCTCTATGTGTGCATCCCTGAGCATGATTAATCCCATCCCATGATAAATGTCTAAATAAGGTAATCAACCATCTAATGAAAGAGTCCACCTGTCTTAGCATTGGCTAGATTGCCTAATCTTAGACAACCAAGGTTAGCTGAGTTGTCTTGGACCCTGAAATATGTATCATCATACACTTCTGTTTGGAAGCACTGATGGCACTAAAGCCTCAATGTCCAGTTCTGTGAACATTTTTCCACAGAATGTCTAATAGGAAAAGGACCCAGCTAGGTCTTTCCAGTATTAAAACTCAAACAGATGATGGTAGGGCACGTGCTCTGGACTTCATGGACATTCATAATCACAGAGATTTTGCAAAGATAAAGGACAGCATCCAAGGACCACTGCCCTGTGGTGCTAGGCACTGTATAAATGACATGCCATCAGGATGGAGTCTGCCTTTCAATTTTCATAGCCTGTCTTGGGGAAAAGAGTTCTGTTTGCATTCATTCATACATTTTCCTCTCTGGAGAGACAAAAAAAAAAACCCCAAAAAACAAAAAAAAAACCAAAACAAAACACAAAACAACCAGTAAATAGAAAAATAAAAAAAATAAAAAAAATAAAAAATAGCCCTCCATGCTTATTATTAGAGGCTTTTTGCAATGCTACTATATCTGCAGCAGGAGCTAGACCCAAAGTCTTCGACTTCCTATAAGCCAGAAAATGCAAACACCTTGTGGTTATTGCCACTTTGCACCAGATTCCTGCCACTGACCTTGATGGGAAAACTCCTTAACCCACTTACTAAATCCCCAAGTCATCTTGAAGCCAGAGAGTAACAGTTAATAAACTGCTTGCCAAGTTTCACATCGTTTTTAGCTGACCTGTATTTTGACTTGTTACATGATTCTCGGTGTAAGAAAAAACCCACGGGTAACACTCCTAACACGGAGTATTGTGAGATGGCACTTGAGAATAAGACTGAACTGTAGTCCTGCCCCTAATTTACACCTGTGTAAGTTCAAAGAAAGAGGAGAGGGGAGAAAGAAAGAGGGAAATTCAGAAAAAAAGACCGAGAGAGAGGAAGGAAGGAAGGAAGGAAGGAAGGAAGGAAGGAAGGAAGGAAGGAAGGAAGGAAGGAAGGAAGGAAGGAGAAAAGGTTATTAAGGAGGATTCAGACTTTTCAGCAATGGGTTCACTGCATTTCTGAGTTCCTCAGACCAAGATCAGTTGTAGAGCAGGGAGAGAGGGGCTGGCTGAGTTATGCACTTGTTGGTAGCTGTAGCACAGTGGACACTGAACTCATTTGCCTTAGGGAGTAAGTGACTCATGGACTCACAGAATCACAGAATGGTTGAGGTTGGAAGGAACCTCTGGAGGTCATCTGATCCAAGCCCCCTGCTCATGCAGAGCAACCTATAGTCACTTACCCAGGACCATGTCCAGACATCCTTTGAATGTTTCCAAGGGTGAAGATGTCACAAACTCCCTAGGCAACCTGTGCCAGTGCTCACTCACTCTCACAATAAAAAAGCATTTCTTGGTGTTCAGAAGGAACCTCTTGTGTTTCAGTTTATGCTCATTGCCTCTTGGCCTGGCACTGGGCACCACTGGAAAGAATCATAGAATTATTTTGGTTGGAAAAGACCTTTAAGATCATCAAGTCCAACCATTAACCTAGCACTGCCAATTCCAACCACTAAACCATGCCCCTAAGCACCATGTCTATGTGTCTTTTAAATACCTCCAGGGATGATGACTCCACCACTTCCCTGGGCAACCTGTTCCAATGGTTGACAACCCTTTTTGGTGAAGAAATTTTTCCTAATATTTAATCTAAACCTGCCCTGGCACAACTTGAGGCTGTTTCCTCTTGTCCTATCAGTTTGCAGGAGAGACTAAACCCCACCTGGCTACAACCTCCTTTCAGATACTTGTAGAGAGTGATCAGGTCTCCCCTCAGCCTCCTTTTCTCCACGCTAAACAACCCCAGTTCTCTCAGCTGCTCCTCATCAGACTTGTGCTCTAGACCCTTCAACAACTTTGTTGCCTTTCTTTGGACACGATCCAGCACCTCAATGATGGAGCATGGCTCCATCTTCTTTGCTCCCTCCCTTCAGGTATTTATATGCATTAATAAGATCCTCCTGAGCGTTCTGTTGAACAGTTGAACAGTCCCAGCTCTCTCAGCCTTTTCTCATGGGAGACATGCTCTAGTCCCTTCATCATCCTCATGGCCCTTGATGGACTCTCTGCAGTACTGGGACACAGTACACCAAGTATGGCTGATCGATGCTGAGTATAGGGCACACCGCCAAACTCCCACCAGCTGATGGTCTCAAGCCTTTCCTAGAAATGATGTAACACAAATACTGGCATCAGGATTTCATATAGCACATTTTGCTCTTGACTCTCAAAGCACCTTTGCAGAGGAAGGCAGCATCCACCTCCTAGTTTGCCAAAGGGAAAACCAGCAAGGAAGTGATGTTCCCCAAATCAGTTGCAAACAGACTCTTGAACACTGGATTCTTCAGGTTCTACTAGACAACCTTATCTCCCCTGAGCTGAAAGGGCCCCAGGAGACAGGGCTTGTGAATCCTAATCAGGCTGTAGCATGTGCTTGAAGGTTTGTTAACCAAACCTACAGTCATTTCTATGAGCTCTTTTCACACAAGATAGAATTGGTAATCTCAGTGAATACAAGCAGGGAAGTTAGCACTGAAATACAAAATTGCTCTCTGAAGACCCTTGGGTGAAAGCTGCTATGGAAATGCATGTTATCATTGCTCTTACACTGTGGATCACCAACTGTATCTGTCCATAAGGAATGGTCTCTGGTTCAGGCTGTTTTTCCTCATGCTGGAAGGGAAGCATCCAAATAACCTGTATTGAAAAGCGTTGCAGTTGGTAAGCAGGTACATACAGTGGAGCTGTCTGGAGAGTAAAAAGGGGCATTTTCAGTGTTTCAGTTAGTTAGAATCATCTGCATAAGTGCAAGAATAAGACCAGACCTTGAATACTACCTCAAAGAACATTTTTTTTTTATTTCTTTTAATATTTTTCCCAAGTGGAAATTTGGTCTCTGTGTCATAGCTATGCTCTACTCCTTACTCTTCGTGCAGTGGTGAGAGCACTGCTAGTTTTGCAGTTGCAGTGATACAATTGCTAATGCTGCTACCTGGCATTTCTATGCTTTCAGGCTCAGCTGAAATTACAATGTTGGAACGACTGTGCAAAAGAGAAGGAAGAAAGTCAACAGCTCCTTGTACAAATAGGACAGAGCTTGACATAATGCTGTTCCAAAATCAGTCACTTGGACTTGATAGGCAAGACTTGCAAAGAAGCTGCTTGTTGTTGGATTTTGCTGTGAAAGGTGGTTTGATTTGGTACCTCTGGTTTTAACGTCCTGAACAAAGCTGGGCAGATGCCATCAGTAAAAAACAGAAATGTTGCAGGGCTTAGCTTCATCTGGAGAAAATTAGAGCTGAAGAACAGAAATGTGTCTAAGGAGGATCTGGCTGCGGTATTTACAACTGCAAATATACATACACGGACACACAGGGAGAAGAAAAGACTTTCTGTGGCTGAAAGGGAGAAGACCGCCAGTGAACTGTGTCCCAGTAACTTTTACAGTATCCTTGGTTTAGATAGTCCATTAAAAAAAAAAAACAAAAACAAAAACAAAAACAAAACAAAACAAAACAAAAAACCCCTATAATTTTATTATTTCTCTAAAGGATCTTGGTTGTCTGTCCTTATTCTTCACATGGCCTCTTTTAAATGTCCTGGGATCTGAGGTTTTCCTTCTGAGGGCTCTGTAGCTGAATACAGGCTGCTTCTCCCACATTTAACTGCAGGAGCATGAAGACTCATTTCACAACAAGATATGGTCTACAGCGTTGAACAAATCACCCTCTGGAAGTATCAGCCTTCCTCTGTCCACTAGAGAGTCCATCTGTGATGGGACACTTTGGGAGAAACCACAGATGAGGTGAACCCTAGGCTAAATGAGCCATCGCAACACCATAATCTGAATTTGACACCCCAGTTCTCCAGGTGCATATCCTGACCTCTGAAGCTCTCCAAAGGTCATCCCTTATCTGATACAGGAGGTGCTTTCATCTCCCTGCCCTGTGCAGAAAAGTAGCCAGTCATGGCTACTGCAACCTGGTCTAGTGAAGGGTGTCCCTGCCCATGGCAGGGGGTTGGAACTAGATGATCTTTGAGGTCCCTTCCAACACAAACCATTCTATGATTCTATGACAAAAGCAATTCGTCTTGCTACACAAGTGGACACTCTTGGCTGAATATGTTGTTCTTCCTCTGATGTAAGCCATGGCTTCTCCCATGGGATGCATTCCTTGAAGAAGCTTGCAAACTTCCCCGTGTTTTTTATCCCTTGCTACCCAGCCTGCAGAAATGTCTAAACAGGTTGTAGACAGCCAAGGGAGAGAGCTTCTAGCAATGAAGATGAGGAGATACCTGGGGTTGGATGGAGACTGGGATGGAAGTGGGAAACAGGAAAGACTTTTGCAGTGGTTTGAGAAACCCTTTTGATTGCTATTTTACAAAGCAACCCCTGCAATACTGTGAAATCCTGGGAAGCTTTGGGATCAGTCCAGGCATGGCTGAGAGAGAGACCAAAATGAGCTGAGGATGGGCAATGCCAGAGCAACAAAAAAATGACAAAAGCATTTGAGTAGGAAACCCTCAGAGCTGGTGCACATTCAACTAGGAGATAGCACATCAGCAGGCAGTCAGGGTAACTACCTAGGGATGTTATCATGTTGACCTAGATCAGTTCCTCTGGCCACATAATGAGAATAGAAATAGATGCCCAGGGTGCAGCAGAGGAAGCATTAAACCCAGGGTGGCTACATGCTAGAGGAAATTTCATAAATAATCAGTGCCAAGTAATGCAGAGATGTCTACCGGCCTTGCAGGAGGACAGAGAGATGGCCCTGGGTTTGCTCAGGAGGAGCACAGTGGTCTCCCTGGGCTGTGAGCAGCCCTGGATGGAAAGACCCCAAATCTATCTGGATCACCCATGTGTCAGCAAGAAGCAACAGACACCCTCCGCAGGACTCATCTCCCTTCGAGGTCTCTGCCAGAGGGCGGAGGAGATCACCCCCTCATTTCTCAGAGTAGCAACTGCTGATTCAAAATCCAAATATTTTGCAGTCTCCCCTCCTCTGCCTGTCAGTGTATAAACACGCCAGCCCTTAGCAGTGCTCAGCAGCAGTAAATCATCTATGTGGGAGAAGGCTGGGAGGGAACACCAAACCTTGTGGGACAGAAGTGCATGTGGGCAACAAGGGTTTTGCTTTATCTTAGACAGAAATTAAAAATTCTCCCTGTCTTGCTACCGCCTTCACCGTCTTGCAGGGACCTCTCTCCCCTCAGGGCTGCAGCCTCCCTGCCTGGGAAATACTGAGGTCAATAATTCACTTGCGCATCTTGCCATGCTAAATAAGGGCTTCCAAAACCGCACAGCAAATGGCTCTTGCTACATCGATGTCAGGAGCTGGAAGCGGGAGGCACGAAAAGAGCTGGGACCTTCAGGCAACTGTCTTCTTCATAGTTTGGGAGCGATTAAACTGCACATTTAATTGCCTTGATATATATTTGTTTTACATGAATGCAAGATCCAGCTAATCTAATTGGCTTATTTGCTCCAAAGTTGCTAACAATGGACCCTAAACTGTACATAAATGACCGTTAAATTATTAGCTATCGCAAAGATCTGCAATTGGATTTTGAATGTGAAATAAAATGAGGGCTCAGAGAGGCAATTATTATTTTTTATTTTTGTATTTTTTTAAGCAGCCTTATTATCTCTACAAGAGCCTTGCTCAGGAGACAAGCATTCCCATTAGAAAATCAATAACAGAGCTGCTGTGATAGCAGCAGTAACCTGTCTAGTTTCAATTAGTGCTTGGGAGAGGTTGATCCTCTTTCTTGAGCCTGTCAGTTGCTAACGCCAGTGGATTTTTGTGTGTATTTATTGTCTGGAGAAATTTGAACCCTTGGCAGTAAAAATTTGGGGACTGATGATTTTTTTCTTTTTTTTTCCCTCTTTTTTTTTCTCCTTTTTTTTTTTCTTTTTTTCTTTTTTTACTGGCACCAGCTGCTGTTGCAGTGGGCCACAAACACACATCTGGCCATCAAAAACTTTAAAGGGTTTTATGGGAAATAGATCAGTACAGAGATGAGGGTTTTAGTCTCTTGCTCTCACAATTTGAGCAGGTCCCCTGTTGCATCTTGACAGAAGACCTGGTGATCTTTTGGATTTTTGCTCAGACTTTAAAATTAAATATTTACACAGCACCTAAAACACTGAGGGCTCGATATGAGATGGAAAGGTAGTTTCTACAGTCAGAACACTGAGGATCCTGAGATGTTGTCTTCAGTCTTGGTCACCTTTTAGTTGGCCAGCTCCATCTAACCTGCCTTCCTGGGCACAGCTGAAGCTGGAAAGGGCTGTTTAGAAGATGAGAGTGGGAATCCACATTTGTAGCATATTTGGTAAGATCACACAGAATGCAGCAAAGGAGGAAGCGAGATAATACCCCTCATGGGGACATGTGGTCAGCCAGATGTGTAACAGGCACCATGTTGTGGGACATCAGTGTGAGTTGCTTCCTTTCCCTTTCCCTTTCCCTTTCCCTTTCCCTTTCTTTTCTTTCCCATATTGCAAGTGAAGGGCTCTGTCCATGCTGTGTGAGAAGATGAGCTTTGCCTTCAAGTCAAGGCTGCTTCTCACAGCTCAACCTTTCAGGTGTGAGCAGGTGCCCCTGGCCCAGCTGTGCTATGGACAATGCCCCAGAACCATCTCTGCTGGCTCACTTAGCAAAATTCATGGGCAGTCAGAGCTGCCCTCAGAAAGATGTGGAAACACTGCTCATCTGTCCTTTGTTCAGTAGAAAACGGGAGGATTTTGCAGTTATAACAGGGCCAAACCTTTCTTTCCATCAGCAAGGTGAATAAACCCAGGTAGGAACAGATCTAGTGCAGGAGATACTGCCTTTTCAGGTGTATCTTCTTGGCACTTTAAGGAAGAAATCAACCCAAAGCAGAACTATGCAGAAACAAGAAACAGTGTATAAAGGAGAGGTGGGATCCACCTCATCTGCCTGACATGACATGGGGTACAGGCAGAGGCTTGTTCTAAGCTGTTCCAAGACCAACAGAGATCAGCTCTTCCTGATCATGACTCAACCCATACCAAGAGTGCAGATGGGACAGTCACCCTCTGGGAGAGGTCAGCTTCTTCCCATTGACCAGAGACGGTCCCTTGGTGAGTACGTTTTATGAGACACCTAGATTTTCAGATACTTAAAGCTCAGTAAAGAATTCCATGTTTGGTTGCTTGTTCAAAACTTTGGCTCTGCGCTTCTCCATGCCTAAGAAAAATCAAAGCTTTCTCTCACTGTCATGTGTTACCGCTTGGTGGTTGACATGAAAGTTTCCTATCCTCCAGTGCCCCTCGCCAAACAGATGTTTGTGAGAAAGGCGTATCAATATCCTTTCACAGAAAGTTTAAAAGTAGAGTTCTGACAAGATTAATTTCCTACTTCAGACAATGACTCCTCTATTAGAGATTCTTGAATACTTAATTATTAATCTACATTATTAATGGACACTGCGGGATTCATGGATTCACACTGGAATAATACATACCCCTAAAGTTACAAAGTGTCTGACAATTACAGAAACCTACAATATTCATTAAAGGGTAGAAGTTAGCCCTGAATTTATGACTGGGTGCATTTTGCAACCCACTAGAAGTTACTTTTCTCTAATTTTAAGCAATTTCAGAGCAAGTAGTTTCTTTATTACATGCTCTCTTGCTCTGCTAGTGACTTAAAACTTAGAGTCGTGACTAGGATGAGGGGACTGCCATTCTGAAGTACAGGTCTGCGTTTCCAGCTCCCCAGACACAGAGCTGCTTGTTTTGAAACTTGCTATAAGCCAGTAAAAAATTTCCAGCCGAAAGAATTTTTTTGGAAAAGGTAGATTCTAAACTGAACAGAAACTCCATGTGAATTTTTGACAAGGAAATTATTTTTTTTTTCCTCAGCAGAAAAACAAACAAACAATCAAACTCAAAACATTTCTCTTTGATTTTCTCCTAAAAAAAAAGAAAAAGACACTTCCTTTTTATTTTTATTTTCTTTTAATTTGAATTGATGTTCCGTTTAGATTTTTTTTCTACTGTGCTGAGGAAACACATTATAAAGCTTGAAAACAACATGAAGAAATTCATTGTGGGTGGAAGACAACATTCATTTAAACTCAGATATGCTGGGTCTGTTAGTCTGTTTGTTTTCCATCTTGAGTTAGTCGATTTTATACTCTTTTTTTTTTTTTTTTTTTTTTTTTTTTTTTTTTTTTTTTAATTTCTCTTCAGATCTGCCTCCAACTTATTTGTTTATTTGCTTACCTTGCGGAATTGTCAGCAAAATGAAAAAACTCGGTTATTCCCACATCTCATTTTAGCAAATAGCATGTCACTCTGTGTGCCTGGGGGGGTCCAGAAATTGCTCTAGATCTCCAGATAACATTTTATTATAATTGAGAATAAATAACATACATAATAGAAATAACGATAGAGCAATAATAATAACAAAAATAATAGGACAGATTTAAGCAGATGGGGATTAGTAGTGCTCACTGTATTTTCCACACTGGGTGTGAATGAACAAAACCCCAGCCCATGCCTTTCTCTAAAATATCCATCTTTGGGTGAATACCAGTTTTTGCTTGCTGCTCCCACCTTAATATATCTCTGCCCCTCTGACACCTAGCAGTGGCTGACCGTGGAGGGTCCAGCAATACCCTTTGCTGAAGGCTGGTCACCGAGGTCATTGTTGCCCCCAAGTCTGGAGCAGAGACCATGAGATGCTGCTCTCCCAGGGAAGCCAGAGGGAAGCTTCTCTGCCAGCGCAGCGGGGAGCATCTGCTGCTGAGCTTGTCTCAGCTGAAGGATCACAGTCCCCTGTACCTGACTTGATGCACTGCAGATGATTTCCAATCTCAACTACTACTGGACTGCAACAACCAGGTCATGGCTAATTTACATTAGACAGAGATGATCCTAAGGTTGAAAGAGTTTCACCCACTGTCAGGCAAACAGGCATTATCCTACGGATCTGTAAATCTTGCAGAAATAAAATGAACCATTTCTTGGGCTTCTACTGCATCATGACTATCAACTGATAGCCTCCCCAAGTGAGCCGCACCTCTGAAGTTCAGCCAGAAGAACCTTCTCTCTGCTCAATTATGCAAAGCCAGCTCAGCATCAGTGATGACAGCTGAGCAGGAGGTCTGGACTTTGTTTTCTGCTAGAACTGGGGACTGAGCATGATGTAATGCATCCTTCAGATGCATCCAGATGTTTCTTTTGGACAATATCTTTCTATTCTGACTTTTGGGAAGAGGAATATTTGGAACCGACTTTGTTGAAATCTATGCTGCAAATGCATCAAATCCGGTTAGCACTGGAGTCTGAGTTTTGATTTGAAGCAGGGTGGTTTGGTAGGCTGAACGCGCTGCTTCTGGAACGGTGCCTGCAGGGGTACAGCAGCACATTCTGCACCTTCATTTGTCTGTGCTACCACGCCTGACAAACAGCAGCACCTTTATTTAACTAAAAAACAGGCCCCATCATGGCATCTATGCATGCTTCCTCCCCAGTGAGTACAGCAAGGGACTTGAAAAGTCTCTTTTTCCTCCTTCCCTGTGGGCAGGAGCTGTAACTAGCTTAGTCTGATGTGGCTCCCCCCCTCTTCTATTTTTGTGTTTATTTTCTTTGAACAAGCAGCTAGAGCTGGTTAGGACCAGAAGGCAGACTGTTACCAGAGTATTAGTCCTTTTTACACTAGCTAATTATGCAGCTGCCACCTTGTCCGTAAACTTTTTGGTACAGGGTCACGCTCTTGCAGAGAGTCTTCCAACCATCCCTCTTCTGAGTGCTGGCATTCTCAGCCTGGGAGAGGAAACCAGCTGTGGCCCTTCCAGCATGTGTTTAAACCAGCTTGTCAGTAAGTAGTTTGGCATTTTTCCTGAGTTTTTCTCTGCTGGAGACATTTCCACTGGGTGCCCAATACTCTGCATGTGTTTCACAGTTATATTTAGCTTAAAAGTGTCTGACTCAACAGGTAAGAAAGATTCCTTTTTGCAGATATGCACTATTCTCATGAAGAGAGATACTGAAGATCAGTATAAAACCTATTGTTCCAAATTCTTGTGGAAATTGCTAAAAAACCCAAACCAAACCAGTTTGGTGGCATAGTGTTGTGCTTGCCTAAAATTTCTTATGAGCTCAGGCTGATTTGGGTTGTCATCTGGTTTAATGATCAACATTTCCTTTTAAAAGATATTCCTTTGCAAGTAAATGCCAGAGCCAGCCATTTCTCCTTCTGCATAAGAAGGGCTGTGTGAGATCTCAGCTATCTGCAGCCAGGAGGCATCACACTTTCCGTGCTGGAAGTCACATGCAAATGCCCTTTCTAATACACACTGGTGAATTTGCTCTTCATGGTTTTGTCTATATCTGTACCAAGGAAGAGATTTCCATGCTGGAAAATGGGGAAGGTGCACAAGTTTAAGACTAAACCCATCATCACCTGCCTCCCAGCTGTGTAGGGCTTCTATGCCAATATGAGCTTATTTCTCAAAAGGTAAGGTAATGCTCATGTGCACATGTGGGACCGTTGCTACTGCAAGGACAATTTTTTGCAGGTTATGTGGTTGGTTTTTTTGTTATTTGGGGTTTGGTTTTTGGTTTTTGTTTGTTGGTTGGGTTTTTTCCTAGCTGTGCACCACAATCAGGTTTACGCTACGAAAGGATGCAACAAAAATCTATCTGCTCTGAAGACACAAGCCCCTGATCTACTGTCTTCATCAACATCTCCATCAGTGACCAAAATATCATGGCCAACATTGCACAGGCTCCGAGCCCTCCTGGGAGAATGCAGTAAACCCAGGAGACAAGTTATGTGTTGTTAAAACAATGTTATATTACATGAATTTCTGTCGCGCCTATGCCTTCCTTCAGAAAATCTTCAAGGAAGGCAGAGCAGAAAGAGGGTCTCTGCCCCAAAGTTTTACAGTGTGCAGAGTCTGACACCATTGACTGGCTTCCACACTTCCTCATGCATATAGAAATGTTACAATTGTGGCATTGGACCAAATATTTTATCAATGTGCTGGTTTTGGCTGAGATAGAGTTAATTTTCATCATAGTAGCTAGTACGGGGCTATGTTTTGGATTTGTGCTGAAAACAGTGTTGATGACACAGGGATGTTTTTGTTATTGCTGAGCAGTGCTTACACAGAGTCAAGGCCTTTTCTGCTCCTCACACCACCCCACCAGCAAGTAGCTGGGGGTGCACGAGGAGTTGGGAGAGGACACAGCTGGGACAGTTGACCCCAACTGACCAAGGGGATATTCCATACTATATGACGTCATGCTCAGCATATAAAGCTGTGGAAACTGTCTTTATCTCAACCTATGAGTTTTGTCACTTCTACTCCTCTGATTCTCTCCACTATTCTGCCGGGGGGCAGTGAGTGAGTGGCTGCGTGGTGCTTAGTTGCCAGCTGGGGCAAAACCACATGTCCTTTTTGGCACCCAACATGAGGCTCGAGGGGTTCGAGATAACAACAGATTTGATTGCAATGTGCTAAATCAAATTTATAGCTGTTATTGCTGTTTAGCTATTAATTGGCAGGCTCCTGTGCTTGCCACGAGGCTTGCCTGCCTTACTGTAGAGTCTAGTGCTCGTTAGTGGCTGCTTTTTGCTTTCGCTGCTTGCTGTAGTGCTGCACTGCTTATCATCTTACCCTGCTGTGCCTGGGAACATTTTGATAACAGCAATGGCGATGNTGAAGACAGCTGACCCCGACAGACCAAAGGGATATTCCATACCATATGATGTCATGCTCAGCATATCAAACTGGGGGAAGAAGGAAGACGTGGACATTTGGAGTGATGGCTTTTGTCTTCCCCAAAAGATGTTACACGTAACAGAGTCCTGCTTTCCTGGAGATGGCTGAACACCTGCCTGCTGATGGGAAGTGGGGAATGAATTCCTTGTTTTGCTTTGCTTGCGTGTGTGGCTTTTGCTTTACCTATTAAACTGTCCTTATCTCAACCCACGAGTTTTCTCATTTTTACTCTTCCAATTCTCTTCCCCATCCCGCTGGGGGGGGATTGAGCAAGTGGCTGCGTGGGGCTTAGTTGCTGGCTGAGGTTAAACCACGACATGACACCAGGAAAAGCATGGTGACTTCCAAGAGTTTTCCATGCAGCTTGAAGTAAACCGGCTTACTAAGCAAAAAGAAACCAGAGTTAGGCAAGGAATATGCAGCTGTATGAGTAGGATGTTCTCAGTCTCTTCCAATTATTTCAAGTCATTCCTACACTCCTGTGAAGTTGCTGATTTTGTAAGTTTTAACATCCCTGGAGATCTTTATTCCCATTTCATCAATCCTTTTACAATCTCCTGGGCTTTCTCTGGCAGGGTTGCATTGGAGTCAGTGATAAAGTCTGGAGAAGGTGAAGGAAACCTGGAGCGGTGCTTGAGACAAAACATCCAGGCACGAGTGTGCCCATGTGCCCACACACCAGTAGTGCAGAAAACTAAGCCTGTTCCCACCAAACATATGTGAAAGGTTTATGTGTGCCTTGATACAGGCGTATTTCTCACCTCTTGCTCCAAATAAACAAATTAAAGTGAAATCTATTCTGCTTTCTCATGGCTTCAGCACCAATGGGTATCTCAGTGTGAGCTTCAGCCTGTTCTGTTGATCCCAAATTTACATCAGTCCCCATCTTCAGGCACTCTCTGTAGTCCTATGAGACTTTTGTGTGGTGAGGAACGGGAAGACAGGGAAGAAAATTAACAATATCTAACTGTAAATGTGGGTCTTGATGTAAAAGCAGTCTTATTAGAAAGAAAACAAACAAACAAGTAAACAAACATGGTTCATTATATATTAAATGAGCCTCTGAATAGCACAGCCTTCTTCAGAGGAAATGTAGAAAGCAAATGTCACTTATGAAGAGAGAAAGGACAAATGCAATCAGCACGTGGGCTTTTAGGCTGTGTTGCCAAGTCTGATCAAGGTGAGGCAGGATTGGGGATACAGCTGGCGCTGGAAATGGCCCCGGGGTCATCTGCTCCATTGCCACGCTTATGGACCATGATTGTTCTCGCTGTCTTAATCTCCTTACACCCATGTTTTCCAAAGCAGATAAGCAGCTTTTCCCTGCATAAATGGCACATCAGTGGTTCTTATGTGCCTCTCGGATTGCCTTCCAAATTTTTTCCAGCAGCATCTAAACCTGAAACACCTCTCTAACCAGAAGGGGAGATGATTTCTGGAGTCTGTGGTCTCCCCTGGATGGTGTGGGAAATGCTGGGAAGACAGTGAAGGTCCTTGAGTGCAAATGGTCTTGCTTTTCATTAAAGTACATAATGAAAATAATGAATTAGGTTTCACTCAAACTGCAGCAGTTTCATTCATTTCTAGCAGTAAAGTGGGCAACAAAACTTGAGGGTCATTCAAAATAAAAAGGAAAAGGAAAAAAAAAAAACCACAACAGAAGAGAAAACCCCATACAACAGTTGCATTTCTTGTATATTTTGAGGCTAATATGACTTGACTGTGTCCCTTAAGCTTATTTAAACATTTAATTTTGTTCTCTTGTTCTGTCCCTGAGTACTTATGGATTTCACAGAGGTTTAAGTTTAACAGGACAGAAGAAAGTTCCTCATAATTGAAACAGGCTTTATGCACAAGTCATGATGTTATGTTCAACACTCAGAGGGAGAAAAACATGTTCTTTCTGTCTAAAGTGACTTATTTTCAGATTAAAGGAAGCAGCTGTGAGAAGGGAGAAAAGTCTTCCGTAGAAGAACACTGACAACAAAACGGTTGCTGAACGCCATTCAAAGGGAATAATCTTAAAACTTGAGGATGGCAACACAGAGAAAACAGAGGATTCATGCAACATCATGGCATGTTTCTGGGGCAAAAAGGGGTAAAAAATTCAATCATTGTAATAATTGTCACAGTTATTTATGGTCAAAATGAGTCTGGAAAAGTCTGGGTTCACTTGCCTGCTCTGCCACTGACTTCCCATATGACCTGAGTCAAAGCATTTATTTGCCACATGCTGTCGTTCTCCTTTGGTAGTGTGGGTGCAGGAATTGCCTTGCTCTAGAGAGGTGGTGTGGGGCCAGAGAATTTGGCTATGGTGGCACTGCTAGTAAGTCAGGGTACTGCCAAATGCAAACAGCTGATCTCTGAGATGAAAGCCCCAGAAAAATCAATGAGGAGAGCAGGCAAATTCTAAAATAGCACGTTGCCATCAAAAAGTAAAGTAGATCACAGGTCATTGCATTTAGAAATAGCATTGCACCTGCAGAACTTTTGAACTTTGCTGGAAGCCTCTGCAGAGTATTTATGAACACATGTATCATCAAAGAATGACTCGTATGCTGGTAGCAAATGGCTCAACAGCCAGGCTTGTCCCAACTGCTCTCAGTGATTTATGGCAGGAGACAGTGATAAGCCGTCTGATAAATGGCTTCTCCATTATCATAAACATTCGTGTTCCAGCATACATTATAATTACATCTGAGGAAAAAAACCCAACCAAACAAACAAAGGTTACGGTGCTGAGTTTGGGTGAATGCTTCATTTAGTCTTAAAGTAATTTTTTTTTTCTTCTCTTATTCAGGATTAATCCCTCCTGCTGTTGAAGGACTTCCAAGGTAAATTCAAGAAGCTATACATTATGGGATCAACCTTGTATTGCAGCATATAGAAAATATGCTTAGTTCAAATGAGCTATAAATTTACAGGATCAGCCCTTAATTTCAGCACATCAAAAACATGCTTGGGTCAAATACTGCTGTGGGAAAACCACAGATTTTCATTCATGTGAGCACCAAAGGAACAGATCCTCAAAGGTGTTGAGCACTCTCAAACTCCATTGGTTTTTGTGGGAGCCTGGAAGCACTTGGCTTTGCAAGACTTTGACTTGGGAGATTATTTCAATGACTTGAATCTGCAAAAAGAGGCTGGAAACACACCATTATGTGAACTTTTGGAGATTTTTTTTATTTTATTTTTTTTTTGCTTATCTCTTCAGACTCCAGCAAAAAGCTGACTTGGATCCTTGCATGTAAACCAATTGAAAGTAGTCCCTGGGTGCTGGAACACGAGGGCAAGAAGATAGCTGCGGTGGGTTGACCCTAACTGGAGGCCAAGTGCCCACCAAAGCAACTCTATCACTGCCCTCCTCAGCTGGACAGGGGAGAGAAAATACAAAGGAAGCCTCGTGGGTTGAGATAAGGACAGGGAGATCACTCACCAATTACCATCAAGGGAAAAACAGACTTGACTTGGGGAAAACTGATTTAATTTATTACCAATCAAGTCAGAGTTGAGTAATTAGAAATAAAACCAGATCTCACAACACCTTCTCCCACCCCTCCCTTCTTCCCAGGCTCAACTTCACTCCCCATTTCTCTCCTTTCTCCCCCCCCAGCAGCACAGGGGGACGGGGAATGGGGGTTGTGGTCAGTTCATCACACGGTGTCTCTGCCGCTCCTTCCTCCTCAGGGGAGGACTCCTCACACTCTGCCCCTGCTCCAGCATGGTCTCCTCTCTCCACGGAGCCACAGGTCATGCAGGAGCCTGCTCCAGTGTGGGCTTGCCATGGAGTCACAGGCTCCTTTGGGTGGCTTCACCTCCGCTGGCGTGGAGTCCTTCACAGGCTGCAGGTGGATCTCTGCTCCCCCACGGACCTCCATGTGCTGCAGGGGGACAACCTGCCTCACCATGGTCTTCTCCATGGGCTGCAGGGGAATCTCTGCTCTGGCGCCTGGAGCACCTCCTGCCCCTCCTTCTGCACTGACCTCGGTGTCTGCAGAGTTGTTCCTCTCACATCTTCTCACTCCTCTCTCTGCCTGCAATTGCTCCTGGTATTTTTATTTTTTCCTCCTTAACTCTGTTACCCCAGAGGCACTACCACCATCGCTGATGGGCCCAGCCTTGGCCAGCGGAGGGTCCATCTTGGAGCCGGCTGGCATTGGCTCTGTCAGACATGAGGGAAGTTTCTGGCAGCTTCTCACAGAAGCCACCCCTGTAGCCCCCTACTACCAAAACCTTGCCATGCAAACCCAATATGATGACCTACAGGTTTGGTCATTTGCTAGCCAGGATTATTGAGAAGTGACTATTGGAGATGCCGCCTTTTAGTGTGCTCATTGCTATGGGGAATTTTAAATGTGGAAGGAGGGAGTGTTCCTGCAGGAGGCTTTCTTTCTCCATGTCAAAGTTTTTTTATTTAACTTCAGGTGTAAGCGTCATTGCTTTTGCTGCAAGTGGGGAGAAAATGTGAGTTTGGCCTGACTATGTAAGAGGCATTAGCAGATCTGATGCAAAACCTGTACTTGTGTAGTCAGAAAGCTTAGGAGTTTCTGTACGCTAAGCCTCTATTAATTAAGTCTCTTGACTGTGATACACCAAATACTCAACAGAAAGAGAAAGAAACTTGCAACAAGTTGCATATTTCTTTAGCATGCCTGCTGAGTTAAACCACAACATACCATAAGAAGGGGAAAAAAATGAGTGTTGGTATATTTGGGGGGGGGGGGAAGAGCCCCAAATAATATTATTTAAAAATTATTTTGAATTTTTGAAGCTAACCTAGTGATATTAAAGCAATTACAAAGCAGAAATATAGGTTGGAATGAAAGTAAAATATTTTGACTGGGCTGAATTAAATTCACGTGTCACGCTTAATTGCTGGTATGTGAAAGGGATCCTGGCATTTTGAATTTATTTCAAGTTTTTGTGACAGCCAGTTGAGATATGTTAAACTTTTTTCCAATATGGAAAATTGTTTCCTTGTTCAACTCTCCAGGTATCATCCCTGTGAAAGGGGATAAAAATCCTATACAACACAGAGGTATTTTAAATTTCAAGCTCCGTTTGCCAGTACTCAGGCAAGGAGGCTTTTCTTGCTGTGTACTTCCACTTTCTCCATTGATTTAGGAGTTCTCATTCTGAGCGCGTTGTAACTACACGGAAATGAAATTCTCTTGCTTTCTGCTAAAATAAGGAGATTTACTTGGGAAACAACTCCGTAAATACTACGTACTGCCATCTATAGCTCCGCTTGGGAAAAACATTCACAAGGTGAGCCCTGCAAATGAATCTGCTTTTACATAATCAAAGAAACCTTTTGTGCTAACCAAGGTTTTAAAAAAGTGGCTAGCAGGTTCCAGCAGCTATTGTGGGAAAAGATGCTGTAATTATTACTACCATTGCTATTTTTAGAAGGTGTTCAGCACTTTCCCTCTTGTGAATACGGTTTCCAAACAAGGATAAGGAAGAGCTGAGAACTTGTTAGAGAGATTCCCTTGATGTGACCATTCGGGATGCTCTGGTTTTGACTTCACTGGCGATAGCGTCACTCTGTGCTCCGCCGTGATGCAGGCAGACACAACACAGATCCCTCTAGGACAAACATCTTCAATGTTTCAACAGCATCCCACTCGTTAAAATAATCTCCTTCCCCCACACCCCTCCAAAAGTGCACTTTGCTTTTATCCTCAGACAACTGGTTCTCAGCCACTGGTTCCTGGATCTCCACAAGCTTTTCACCTTGCCATAGGAGGAGGAGGTCCCTCTCCCTCCATATTCTGGCCAAGAGTGACGTGTAAAGCTCCTCTGATACCCACAAAAGTGTGTGTGTTGGAATTGACACATGGAGGAGGTGCACGGAAGGAGGAAAAGAGGTCTGTGAAAGGAGGTGGACAGTGAATCTCGGTGGCTGGTGTGGAGTGGGAATGCAGCAGAAAGACTTCACCATCATCTCCTTCCCACCCCTTCCCTTCCTTGGTAGGGAGGGTGGAAGAGGAAAGATCAGGATCAGTGCAAAGTTCTGGGGAAGAAGAGAGGAGCTGTGAACATCTAGGTTTGGGGTTCCATCACTCCTTCCTGCTGGCAGACCCAGCACCACAAATGCTTTCAGAGGGGGGCTCTATCCTCTCCCCCAACAATCCAAGAGCTTTGGGACCCTGGTGATGGCTTCGCTTCCTCACCAACACTGCAGTCATTCATCTAAGCTCCAGCCACCATCACTGCTGTGGCCATGTATGTGCTGGTGCTTGTTCTCCTCACTAGGATCCCTGTTTTTAGGGTCCATGAAGTTGTCCCTTGGTCCTGGTATGAAAAGCAGGTTGGGTAGTGGAGAGGGCTGGAGTTAGGATTTTCCACATTGTCACTTGAGAACCTGGGACTGTTGCCTTGCCTCACTTTACAATTCTATAAAATGGGTTTAATGCTAAATTCCTGGTTTAGGAGAAGTCTCCAAGCATATTGTCCGAGAATGGAAGTCTTTGAGCAAAGACATTCTGTGAACACAAACAATTCTTTCACTTAATAAATACAGCACATGTGAGAAGGAATGTGAGTTTTCCCTCTTGCACTTGGGAGAGGCTGCGATTGCTGGGTTTGACATGTGATGATGCCAGCATTAATACTCACTGAGCAGCCCCAGCCAGCAGAAACCACAGCTGGAAAAAGGAATGAAAATTCATTTAAAAAAAATAAAAATAAAATTGATGACAACAACAAAAGTGAGGTAGAAACTAAAAGCCAGCAGTCATGCAAGAGAAAGGTGTGGGAAAATCCCTTTCAGGCCCTGTGTCCAGCTGAGTTATTCCATGTCACGCTTTGCAAGAAGGATGTGGCTGCCTGGAAATTGGAAATTTTCAAGCAGATCTTTAACCAGACACAATGCAAGGTGTTATAGATGTAAACACAGTGGTATCTGTTGCTGGAGGGGAAGTAAACTGATTACTTACAAGCTGTCCTGCTTTGCAGTTATCCTCTTCCAACAGATCCCCTGGGAAACCCAGACATTCCTTTTTTTTTTTTTTTCCTTGCCATCCTCTTTTACATCTCTGATGGCTGGGACTGCCGCTGGCAGGAGGGTACTCTTCCAACAAACTGGGTTCAGTTTCTCTATGTTGCAATTATGCTTCCAGCAGATTTTAGGGGCAGATATACGAACCCAATGGGACCAGAAGCCTCCCTTCACAAGGTGGGAGGACAACGTTAACAAGTCTAAACCATCTCCGAACAGCCCAAACAACCAAATTTCCATCAGTATTAGGTGCAAAAAGTGGGCAGATAGATGTTTTGCTCTTTATTTCATGTCTCCCTCATGTACTTTGTAGTCTGAGACCAGCTTAGGCGCCTGAAGTGTGGAGCTTATTCCGTCTCCTAAAATCTCTTTTCAGATTCCCAGGGATGCTGCATTTAACCATAGACATATCCCATCCCGTTTTGATCTTGACCAGTTTTGCCTCTGACAACAAGAGGCATTTTCTGTGCAATAAGAATGGTCTAAATTCAAAGTATGAGTAAGGGTAGAGGGATTGCTTATCTTTATTGAGATTTCTGTTTTCCTCTGTCAGAGAGAAGCAGAGAAATACAGCTGGATCCAACTCGTGCCTTGCCACCTGCAAAGTCCAGACAGAAAACAGACCACGAGCCAAGGCAACAAGAGTCTAGTGGGGAGGAGAATGATTGCTGTCTCTTGGTTGTGTTTTTGCACAAAGAAGCCAGTGTTTGTCATCAAACCTACCCAGCAGCTCCCTGAGAAGTGTTATGGGTGGGTTAGCCTTATTAGCACCACCGTGGTGGTCTGGGGATGGTGCGTCCCAGCTGTTGTGCCTTGTAACTTCTGGTTTTGCTAGTCTTCTCTGCTTCTCTTTCCTCTGGCAATGACACTGGAAGGTCCTGTTGGCACCCATATCTGCCCTGAGTAACCTCAGGAGACCTCGTACCACATCCTGGTGGGACAGGGGTTGCCAGCTGGGGTTGAGCTCAGGCCTTTTGGTTATACCTGCATAGTTTCAAACAAAACAGGGCTAGGATCTCTGTTGCATGGCTTTCTGTATTATAAATAACTGTACTGTCCTAGGGCTGGGCAGCATAGTCCCAGCAAGGCAGTGGGAGGGACAACCACCAACGCAAAGGTGTCTTTACATCTCAGTGTGTCCCAGTGCTGTGGGCTCAGTGACTCCATTCAGAGACACTTTTGGGAACTATGGAGACTGGTGAGGAGAAAAACCCTGTTAATACAACTTGTCCATCCCTTTCTATGGCGTGGCTGCTCATCCAGGCCCACTCTCCAGCATGATTCTCCTCTTTTCTTGAGGATCTTTTCTTGAGGCTGCCGTTCTTCACCATTTGAGGGGGCCAGGATGGAAAATGACCTAAAGACTGATCAAACCAGTTGACTTAGAGGTAGAATGGTATAAAACAGGCCATTCTCCCCAGGGAGTACATGTTTCGGTTACGTTGGCAGGATGGAAGGAAGGGTATATGTCTGTCCAAACTCAGACTTTAAGAGAGCTGATGTGCATCTCTTGCTCTGCAAACGGACTTCTCTGCCTTCGAGGATATCCTGCAGCAGTGAGTTTCACAGATCCCTGTGCATTATGGTAAAGTTATTTCCTTTTAATCACTTCACGGATGTGCAAAACCAAAGAGACCAGCTGAGTTACTGCATTTGGTTACCTTACCCAATTGCACGGACCAGCTCCTCACATGCCCTGTTCACTGTTGCAGCTCACCCCCAGTTCTTCCTGGAGGGGACACAGTGAGAAATGGGGATATCAGCCCTCTCTTCTTTATGATTTTATGGCATGGGTCCTGTTAACACTCTTGTTAAATGAGGGTCTGGGGATTCATGGACCTCGCTACCTAGAAATGGTCAGACGCGAAATTTTTCATTGCATCAGTTCCCCACTCCCACAAAGACGAGATTTCCATCATGCCCAGTTGCAGCAGTGGGGGTTGGAAATTATTCGATTTTGTCTGCGTCCCTTTCTGATCATTTTCCTTGTGCTGAGCTTCTTTGCCCTACAACACAGGAGAGATCCTGGCTGCACCTTGCTCTGCCTGACATCCTCGACACCAGGGCAGGGAAGGCAAGTGCTCCCCTCCTCCCCCACCAGTCCAAAGACATGGTGGAGCTGCCCCACGGGGCTCACCGGGGCAGGACATGCTGCTTTGCACGGGCTCCTTTTGCCAATCACCCTACGGTTCCCACCGAAACTCTCCGCTCTCCTGCTTGCACCTGCGAGGGCTGGAGAAAAAGAAGCTGGAGAAAAAGAAGCGGAGAAGAAATCTCTGAGGGACTCTGAAGAGCAGGGAAAGCTTCTTGAAGGAAAACAAACCAGCCAAACAAACTCCCGAAAGGCTGGAGAGGGAAAGGGAGAGATTTCCATTCGGAGCATGCACCGTGCTAATCCAGCATAGCCGCCTGTCGGCTAAAAACCAGCATTTCAGGCCCCAGCTGCCCCTTTGCTCCAGACTCTGCTTAACTGGAGATGTCACAGATGCCTTTGGCCAGCGATGCTGCAGTGCTGGCTGGGGACGAGGAGAGGCTAGTTCACCGCGCTCCGCCACGGCCAGGGCTTGCTGTTCAGCTTCCCTAAATGAACAATTTTCTCCCTTTTCTCCTTCCTTCAGAAGTTTTGGGGTTTTGGTTTTTTTTGGGGTTGTTTTTT
>VXBL01005558.1:773507-790449 GCA_013400195.1 Aramus guarauna
CCGCACTCAGCATCCTTGTGAGGCTATTGGGGCTCTCCCGGGCTCTCCCTGGGAGTGCAAGAGGCGTGTGATGTGCAGCTCTGCTCGCTCCGTGCCCAGGAGGGGCTGGAGCAGCCCCCAGCCCCACGGGTTTGCTCGGGGGCTCTGCACGACCCCTTGCTCCCTACAATTAGATATCGGAGTGCACAAGCACTCTGCTCCTGGGAGTCAGCCCAGAGTATCGTCCAGAAGGGATCGTGCCCCATCATTCCCCCCCTAAGAATTCCTCCCTTCCTAGGGAGGAAGATGATGGAGGGGCTTCCCGTGGTGCCTGCGGGGCTGCAGATGGCTTTTCTTTCCCCCTTTTTTGAAGAACGAGGGGGAAATAGTGTGATCATAGATCCAAATTCACCTTCTGCCGTAGCTCAAGTGTAGGAAATCCCCTGTCATCGATACCTGTTGCAGGGTATCAGCTTGGCTCATTAATTAGCTCCAGGAAACCTGAGCTGGTAAACAAATGAGTCAAAGCTTTTCCCTGGGCCCGATCCTGGGCTTGCGGCACACTGATTGCCACCTTTCTAGGATAGGTGCAAAAAGAGAGGAGTATTTTCTTCAAGATGGATGACAGGCTGTCTCTCTAACTAGCTCGCCTCCTCCCCTTGGAGAAAATTCACATCCCCGAGCAAGCCTTCAAAGGGAAGGGAGCTGGCACCTGGCCTGGAGGTTTGCAGAAGACTGTCTTTCCTGGTGTCGCAGAACATATCAGAACAGCTCGCTGTGGCTGCAGACGAAACGCAGGGGTCTCCAGTACATCCCAGTGCTCGCCATGCACAGGATGCTCCTGTGTTCTTCTGCTGGCTCCTTCCCCAAATTCTCTGGGGTCTCCGCTTGCCTGGGGTTTGCAGAAGGCGCTGGGATGAAAGAGGATGGGAGTGGGATGCTTGTGCTTGGGTGAAACCGGATTAAGGTGTAGGTAACTTGCTGATGGGGGTTGATGCCCATCCATATATTTGGGTGGGTTGGGGATGTGGGGCTCTGAAGCATGGGAAGAAAGGGGCCGGGGCACAGTTCTCTCAGCCAAGATGGGGACAGGGATCTGCCTTGCATCTCAATTGCTTTGAAACACCTGTCTGCCAGGGAAAACAGTATTTCGGTGTCCCATCTGCACTGGAGAGGCATGAGTCTCCTTGACTTGAGATGCACTCTGTATCTTTAGATTCACGTGTGACCTCCTCAGGTCCCAAATCCACAGGGGACCAGCCCTCTAAGTCCCAAATCACCGTGACAGGGAGCTGTGGCAACCCTTGTTTCTCTAGGTCAGGGCCACTACAGATGTCATCTTGGTCTTTAGCATCCTCCAGCTTCCCAGTACAGGATGTCCCATCTGCCTTGTAACCCTTCTTACCACTCCCAAAAGGCAATTCTTCCACAGCACCACACCATCTCCAAAACAATATTGGTGGCATTTTGTTCCAATGTAAGAAACAACCAGCTGGAAACCAAACTTCTCTCTTGGAGAGCAGCTATCTGGGAAGTCAGCCGATGCGGAGAGCATGTATCCCTTTCTCTTACATGCATTCTGTGTGATAGTTGGCTTTTTAATACGATTTGCAGTGTGCTGAGGCTACAAAACACAACAGCACACGTTTAAAAAAAAAAAAAAAAAAAAGGGAAAATGAGCAGTAAATGAGGTTCCTTCAGAATGTCCATTCGTTGTCACATCTTGGGCTCAGAAATTCCTCATGGTGCCTCTTGGAGCGAGGGTTCTGTATTAGTCTGATTATGCTGAGATAATCTGTCATGTTGCTCCAAGAAGCTCTCAGAGCAGTGAAAAAAAAAAAAAAAAGGAAAAGAAAGATAATATTATAAATCAGAGAGCTGCTAGATTGGTGAGTCTGTCTCGCAAAGACACACATCACTGCCCCCTTTATAAAAATTTAAATTGGTTACCTCTGTCAGAGAAAATGAGAGAAGATTTGCTGATTTTAATTTGTTGGAGCGAATCACCTCCTGCCAATGTTACCAAAATTAAACTAGAGATGCTTTCCTACTTTCCTTCTCCTACTGCCTCTGTATTTTTTCTGAAATATCCCTTCATAAAACATTGATCAAGGAGTGACCAGCTGATGATAAATGAGCTGTTAAACTGCAAGCTCTGCTGTGTTTGGTTTCATGCCTTATCCCTGGGACAAGGGGGATTGGGGAAAGCAAGTCGTATCTGCAAGAACAAGCAGAGACCTTGTAAGGAAATCTAGACTTTCTACTAGTTTGGAATATTTTGGGGTAAAAATTGAAACAGATGGCTGTAATCTTATGTGGTACACTCCATGTTAGCCTAAGTGCATGTATGAAGTAAATGAGGTATGAAAAATCCTCCAGCAAGCATCATAGTTTTTAGGGAGGTGGTTTATTCCAGGTAGAGCTGCTGCTTGCTGATTTAATTTGGCCTGAGAAAAGGATGGAGGAATCCTGCATATATTTAGGACACCATTTTGTGCACGCCATATGCATGCATATGTATATATTATTGCCGAGCTCTTTTTCTGAGCATCTAGTTTTGGTCAGAGGCAGGCCTTGTGACACCTCATCCTACGACTTCAGCACTCCCACTTGCAGGCTCACCTTGTCTCCTGCCTGTTATCAGGCTGGCTGTGCTAGATGGAGATGTTTCTTCAATTTTTAAGCTCAGCTGGCCTATAACAAAGTCCTTGCTGTTTGCAAAATGGCTCTTTTTCTTCCCTCTGCCAGATATTAGGACTGTACCATTCCTGGCAGACCTACCTATTCCATATTCATTGAGAATTAGCATAGATCTTTCTCTAAATGCTTTCAGGACAGGGGTCATCATGATTTCCATGCTAGAATAGATCTGGAGCTGAAACACTTTTGTCTCTGTCCCATCTGTGCTGCTGTCTTCTTGCAGACCTCTCAGCTGATCATTTATGCCTACAGCTCTGCAAGCCACTGAAAGTTCGGTCTACCCAACACCAAACCCCATGGCTTGATTTTAAAAGATGTTGTAGTGCAACCCCTGATAAGGGCCAAGGGCTTTGTAGGGCTGATCTCACCCACTGCCAAACCATGTGTCTCAGGCCAGGGGTTCAGGTCACAGTTCATTTAGGCATTGGTCTTTCTGCACTTTGGTGTTTTCATCTGTAAAATGGGGATGCCTGGCTTCCTCCTTACCAATGGGGCTCCGTGCCAGCTGCTCAAATGGACTTGGTCAAAAAACATATCTTTTGGGATTATGAGATGAAGAGCACCAGCCAAGCACCAGGCATGAATGATTCTTGTGTTTTGATTGTGAATGCATGTCCACCCTTAAACATTCCTCCTGAGTCATGTTTTCTTATTATTTCTCAATCCTTATTTTCCTGATGCCTTTCTACAGCTGAGGGTCTGGAAGCATACAAGTGTCCTGTACCCACCTTGGGTTCCCTCTGGATTAAAGGCATATTTTTTTTTCAGGAGACAGTGTATAACACTTTGTCCTGCAAAATATTCCTTTGTATAGTCCAGCCCACTTTGATATGCAAGTAGATTAAGCCTGGGGTAGCAGTCTGGTTTATACTATATGTTGTTTAGCAGCAATCTAACATTGACTATCTTCTCGAAACAAATATCTGCTGGTTCCTGCAAATGAAAGTCGATACACCTTCAGAAGGAAATTTGTCCCAATGGAGTCTTTTGTATTGAAAGCCCTGTTGGTAGATTTATTCATTGTGCAGGTTCGTTCCCTTAACAAGTCAGTTATTCACTGGCCATTGCTTGAGGGTGTGTGGAATTTATGGTCATAATCCTGTAATCAGATATTTTGTTATAGAGGGCTTTGCCACCGTGGAAGGTTTGAATAAATCAGTATGCAGCAAAAATTGATCCTCTCGCAATCTATTTCTGGACTCAGCTCCTGTTTTAAGAGAATTTTCCCTGTTCTTGAACCATGCTACTAAAGCCTTTGCGTGTTTGTGCGCTGGACAGCTCTACCAAAGCTATGCATTGGTGCATGTGCACAGACATATGCACACATTTATGCATGTTTTCTTGACATGATTTTTGTTCTGACCACATTTGAGGTGCACACTGTTGCCATTTCCCAGACGCACACAAAAAAAAAATATTTTTTCCTCTATCACCTGACTTAAGCATCTGGAAGTTGGAAAGCACTGCTTGAAAAGGCTTTAATCAAATGCCAGTGAAGAAAGGGAAATCTGATTTTGAGTAGCCGCGCTGATGCCTTAAGTACTAAAGAGCTCGGCCTGCTAATCTCCACTTCTCAGATGTTGTTCTACAATCTGATCAGCCCTATTGAGCTGAAATAAGGGTTAATTGCTGACAAAAAGCTCCTCACCTTTGTGCATGCAAAGGAATGGGCAAGGGTGAGCACCCTGTATTTGGAGCTTAGTGCAAGCTTGCCATATGCAGGCAACGGTAAGGGACTTTGGTTCTTACGTGTGTACCAAAAATATCTCTTTATGGAAGTAAAATTACAGCAGAGCCTATGATTTTTTTATGGCAGAAATCAGAGATGGGAGGAGAGAAAAATCCCTGTAACCTAGCAGCCTGTACAGCTGCTGTCTACTAGGTCGTTGGTGATGTTAAAAGTGTAAATGGCAGTGAACCTCTTCCCTGTGAGCAGGGCTGAACTGTCTTGTCACTTACACTTGGGATGGAGCTTGGTGGTGACATGGTTAGTCAAAGGTCTGACATGCTACCTGCCTTGCAAGTGTTCCTGATGTACAGCATCCTTCTAGGGGAGCTTTGCTGGCTCTAGGTGTGGGTTTTGATTTAGGAAGAGTGTGTGACAAAAGACTTCTAGTGCCTGATCTGCTCTGGTGAGTGCAGGCAGCCCAAAGGAGTGTAAGACTTTGTGATAAGGACCATGTGGATTATGTCCATAGAGCGTGTGGGTAGACAAACACATAGGTGTTTATGGGAGAGGAGGTCGGTGGGTCTGAGCTGCCCACATCTCAGTACAGGCAGCAGATGTGACACAGGACTGTCCTTCCAATCACCCATCTTAGCACTTGCAAGTCAGCCACGAGAGCAAGTGAATGAATAAGTTAATAGCGAACGTGTATCATTAAAAAAAATAACATGAACTATGTAAAATATTGTCAGTCCTGCGTGACTTGCTGGCTCCTGACAGCTTGGGGTTTTTAGATATGTTAATAGGGATAGCAATGCTGTGGGGACTTCCAGATTCTCCAGATGGAGATGATTCTGCTACCAGCAGGAGAGATGGTGACAGTCAGAAGCGCAGCAATGCTGGGAGGGCAAGGGGGAAGCCGGGAGAGCCAGCAAAATGCCAGTTAGCTGGGGGATCCAGTTAAGTAGGATGCATGGAAGTATCAGGAAGGTATCCTGCGCTGTGAGAGTTATCATGCTTGTAGATGTACCCAAGGCACCCCTCAGTGTCTGCAGGCATGGAGATGTCACTGGAAGGGGAGATTTTGGTAGCAAGCTCCCAGATGGGCTAATCTCAGTCCACAGCCTGACCCTCTACCAAGACTGAGAAAGATGGCAGGGTAGGTCAGAGGAGGCGATTTCCAGAGGTCTCTTCCAAGCATCTGAGATTCTGTGGTGATGGGACACAAGCGCTGCAGATTTTGATGCCCCCACTAGATATAGCTGCTCTCAGGAGCTGCTCTTTGGCTTTTAGGTGAGTAGAAGGCCTGCAGGGTGTTTAAAGCTGTCCGGGGAAAAAAACACTGAAGGCTGTCTTGCAGGACAAACTCCAAGGTGGGACTGTATGACAGCATTCTTTGGGCTTGGTATCTCAGAAAGGAGGAAATTTGATGGGAACCGAGGTCTGGGGGCTGAAATCTAAGGGCAGTGAGGCGTTCTGAGTGAGAGTAAAACCTTTTGTTACTGTGTGAGACAGGCTCTCTACCCCTCAAGAAGCAGAGACTGTTCTTGCCCTGTGTTAGAACAAAGCCCTGGTTTGATGTCCTGTTGACCTAATCCCACTTTTCTAGATGAGGACCCTCTTGGTATGCCCATACCCCTTCATCTCACTGGAGTCTTACACTGATTTTTTGGCTGGGCTGTGGCCAGTGGCAATGCTACAGCATCTTTGGTCAGAAATGTGCACACACCTTGTCCTAAGATGTGGTACTTAGCTGCTTTTACTTCCGTCACTGAAGCCTTGTTGTGAATAGTTTCCTCTGTTGCCCTGGGAAAAACTGAGCATTCAGACTTGTTCTGCAGTTGAGGGGAGTTTTCTGGGATGTGGAAAGGAGGGATTCTCCACCACAAGTTGCAACAACTCCTTCTTCCTGGTTCTGATGTCTGGTGGATCCCTCCCTTGCTTGGTCTGACATTGGACTTCTGATTAGTAGCAAATATCTTTACAAAAAGATCTCTAGGGCCATCCTAGAGTGCCCGTGAGGTTAGCACCAGAGTACCAACAGCATCAGGTACGATGTGGGATGTAGTGCTGGAGATGAGGAAGGTGGTTGGGAAAGCTGGCTGGGGTTCCTACCAGCTCCCAGCATGTGCAAGGACTATTTCCTGGGTTGGAGCTCATCTTAAAGGGTTCAGGGAACTGAAACACCTTTGTCTTCCCTATGTTGAATAGATCTCAAATGTGTTTACAGAAGAGCTCACCACAATCATTTCCATTTTGTGTGGTGAGGGGAATGTGGGACAAAGCAGTGATTTTTTTTCTCACTTCCTTTGTCTTGCCCAAAAGGATGGTTGGATCTAAATAGGACACGACTGTTCCCAGTCCTGGAGGTGGGTCACCAGGCTTTGCTTGTGTGCAGGTGACCTTGGAAAGCTGATGCTAAGTACAACTACCATGCACAACCGAACACGTCGGATGCTCCACACCAGACACGGCTGCCTTTCACGTGGACTGAAAAGTCTTCCTGTAACCTCCTGTACTCATAAACGCAGTTTATGAACTGCAAGGAGCACAGCATGCTGTAGCGATGTGGTTATTAAAACCCCAGCCTCCCACCTCAAATTGCAACCCAAATGCTGTGTTTGTTTCCCACTTAATGCTGGCCCTCTGAGGTTTTCTTTTAGAGCTAAGCCCTTTTGAATTTGCTGTTGATTACAGAGCAGACAGCATAATCTCCCCGTGGAAGTTATTTGTAGCTGGGGAGGAGGAAGGGAGGGGGGGAGAAATCAGTCACCCTAGTGCAAATGCCAGAAATGGGGTGGAGAATTAATGATGCTGTGATGCTGCTCGGCCATACTTTCCACTCAGTGGCCCATCCTGCCGCTGAGATGTCCTTTTCTAGAAGTGTTGGTCTGATTGCTACAACTCCTTAGACAGTCAAAGAAGGAGTAATTGGGAGGGGGGTTCAGCTGTGCAAATTGGCTTCTCGTCTGGAAGGTGACTTCGGCGGTGTAATTGTTCTGTCCAGCCGCCAAGCTCTCATCAAATACTGGCAGCTGCGGCTCTGCCTAAACCCTTATTTTCTCTGTTCTTGTGGCAACTAGCTTGGCTGTTTCCTGGGTCATCAACAAGGCGAAACATTTAGCGTCATTGTGCTTTATTCCTTCCTAAATTATTGACCAATACTGTCTGCTGTCTCTGAGCTTTTCTTGATGAGCTCTTCTAGGCTTACATCACTTGATCACGGTGGGTTGTACAGCACTGAACATGAGCATGGCCAATGTAGAGCTCCCAAGCACAGAGGCAGATGGTTGGACTATGGCTTGAATTAGGTGAAAAGCGAACCATTGGCAGAGATTAGGTCAACATCAGGTGGTCTTGGGATCCTGCTTCATCTCCAGTTCAGCCCTATCCTTCTGTGAAGATCCTGGACAGCTCTTGCCATCTCCAAAGGGTTCCTTTGCACCCTTTCCTAGGTACTCTTAGCCTCAGGAAAATTTGACTTGGGGGTTCATGAGTTTAGGGAAGTTGGTCCTCTTTGCTACAATGGTGTCTGACAGATTCCTCTTGGTATTACTGTGGCAGAAGCAATGAGGGTGGGAGACCTTTAGGCTAACAAAAAGCTGGTATGGAAGCAGCTGAGTTTTCTCTGTGGAAATCCAATTAAAGTATCAAAGCTTGACATTTTTTTTGTTTTGGTTCAGTTTTGTTTTTCTTTCTTTCTTTGGAGGCAAGGAGTCTTGCTGGTGAGTCTTGACTTCCAGATGCTCTTCACTTGATCCATTGCAGGTCCTGGATGGCTGCAGTATTTGGGTTTTACCAAACATTAGCCATCAATAGCTTTGAAATGGTAACAGCACAAAGCCTGGCATATTTGCACCAGGTAGAATTGGGAGGTGGAGGACATCAGTCCAGCCCAGCACAGTGAACCAGCTGCTGATTAATGGTTATTTCCCTTTATTTCATAGAATCCATAGCAAAGACTCCAAAAGTGGCCAAGGCTTAGTAAAACATTAACTATTCTTCCCCTTGAAGAAGAAAAGCTCTAACACTGGTAAATATTCAAGATGAGATAATAGTGAGGAAGCCTGGGTAGATATGATGCTGTTGCTAGCACCACAATAGCTAAAAGAGACTCTAAAGCTGAGCATTGTTGTACTCTGTAAAATCAACGTTTTTAAGATCTCTTTCCTTATTATTCCAGGAGTGGAGGTGGGTTTCACCTGGGCACCATCAGAGTTTCTTTTCCTTCAAGTTAATCCTTGCAAGTACTTTGCTGTGCCAGCATCTGTAGTGTGTGTGGGGGTCTGAATCCCTGCAGATCTGCAATCAATGAAATATCACATCAAATGTTAATCAACAATACGTGCCAGGGCTTGTTCTTTGACTAAGTGTCACAGTGCAACTTGTTGCCACAGGACTAAAATCTCTCTATATCCCCGCCTGTGCCTTAGTCTTGATCATATGGTTTATTTAGTAATAGTTCCTCACCTATGCTGTGCCCTGGATAGTGCCTGGCATTGCCTTGGTATCAATTACACGGTGTGGATGGCCGTCAGACAGTTCTTGAGCCCAGGCTCCATCCCTGTGCGGTTTGACAGTATAGCTGCAGACAAAAATGCCACTATCGACCCAGATAATTATAAATAATAGGTGTCCAGGAGAAAAAGAAAGAATTAAATGAGAAGGGAGCCATTGACATCAGCATCCAAGCTTACAGGGAGGTGGGACTCACAAACCACATCGCAGGACAATACTTTGCATATAGCCTGGGGTATGCCAAAGAGTAAGCTAGCTAGCAGCGTGGATTTGCACACGGTGGCTTGATCCACAACTATTTGAGGTCAATGTGTTGCACAATGGAGTGTGGCATCTTAGGCGAGCCTCCAACATAAGGTTGGTCCATCTGTGCTGCACCCCTGAATCCATTCTTGCCATTTGATGGAAGCCTGTGGCTCACAGAGTAACACGGGACCACTGCACACATAGAAGAGACAGACAGAGCTGGCAGCACTTTTTTGTCCAAGCTTCGGTGACTTTCAATAGCCGAGAAGGATCTTGGCTCCTCCTTTGCACCACTTCTCAGTAGTGATGAGGAAACACACCACTGACTTCCCTGAGCATCTGTTTCGTCTGTGGCATGAGGGAAGTGATTTTCTTCACTGCTGTACTGATTGGAAGTCGAACAGCCTTCAATCCTGTGCTGATTGTGTTCCTTAGAGCATTGAGTCTCCTGCAGGTTCTGAGAGCCTATATGCATGAATGCCAACCTGTAGCCCAGCAGAGTCTTCAAAACCATATTTTCTTGTGAGACAAAGCCTGATAATTTCTGGCCATTTAAAAGCATTCAGGAACATCCTAAATTGTGTCCTCTGGGCTGGATACCAATGTCAAGTCTTTTATATTTCAGACTCTCCTGTATGATTATTGGAGCAGGAGGATGGAATCACTGCATGAACAATCAAGGACTTTCCACCCCCCTTTTCTTCACCACTGTGGCATTTTGCTGAACCCCAGGGTACTTTCTAATCCTCTCCCCCTCTTGTGTTGTAGTTAGGGCCCAGTAAACTAAACAGGGATAGGACACAGATCCAAAAACTGCCCTGCATTTCTGCAGACAATTTAATTTTTAGAACACACCCTGATGTGTTTTCAGCCCTGCTTGCGCAGCACTCTCCCATCCCAAGCCTGGATGCAGTCTGGAGGACAGCCTGGGCAGGAACTCTTCCCAGCGGGGACATGGTCACCTTCTTCTGGCAGGGAGAGGGGTGAGAGCCCCAGCCCTACAGTGGTCCTGTATTAATTGCAAACCAAGCAGCAGCACATGGGCTGAGCTGTGTGGAGATGCCTATCTGGGGGCTCCTCGCTGTACTATAACACCACACAGCAACAATCAGCCACTTTTACAGCTCCATAGATCACTGGATAAAAAACACATTTAATTCTATGGTAAGGTCACTTTTTAGTTAAAAGGGACAGAATGGATTTAATTTATAAGCCTCTCCAACTTTATGGCTTGCATTTAGAGTTATATCTATTATGTAGTGCCAAACACGTATTATAAAAATTGATTCCTCCTTTCTCCTCCATAGATTTGCTGTGTCAGGCGGATTCTGATTACCCTCCTATTTGCTTCAAGCCAACAGATAGACTGAGGTAGATCTAAACGTCAGGGATGACATCTGTGACTGCAAAGTGCAAGATTGTAGGGAATGAAACTGGCTCAGATCTATTCCTGGGTGGGTAGGAATGAACACAACTTCTACCAACCTACCACAAATATAGGTTAGGAGAACAGGGCTGCAGCCTGAAGGGAAAAGGGTAAGTCAAAGTGACTGCAAGGTGCAAGAGGTCAGCTAGTTAGCTGATGCTACCATCTTTGTGTGGGTCCTTTCATGGTAATGTGATGTAGACACAGGCTCTAAATTCAACAGCAAGTTTCAGGCAAGAGAAATAAAGTCCAAAGGATGTAAAGGGAAAATTTTTTTTTTCTTCCAGGAAAGCTTTTAAACATTTCCAAGGGTCTTAACAGTGGTGAGAATGAGGGTTGGAGAGAGACCTTTGAAGGGAAGAGAGGGAATGGGGTGATAGCAAGAGAAAGTAGATCCAATTTATCACCTGATCATCACCCTGAGAATCTCAATAGCTGGTGCTGTAGCCACGCCTTGGCCTTATTTGATGTTCAGTGGTCTCTTTGCAGCACAATGAACATCAGAGAGGGGGAGACAAGGAAAGTCAGCACTTGTGAGACCAGAAGGAATCATTATAATCTTGTGTCTGAGCTCTTCTGCGCAGGGATGGTAAGTTCATCCCACGATGATTGCAAGGAAGTTGTGACTTGTGGTAGGGATCAAGTGAACCTGATAGAGAGATGCCATGCCTTGATTTAAAGGCTTCCAAGCAGTGATGAATGGAGCATGTTATCCAAGTGAGGGAGACTTGAGACAGGGCTCTGAAAGGAACAGGGAGCCTGGATCCTCCTTGGAGCATCCCTATATCACAGTCCACCCACCAAGAGAGCAGCGAAGGGGAGACCTGCCTCTCTCTTGCAGCTGTGTTTCTCAAGCAACAGTTTTCTATCTCTGTGATTAAGTTGTGCTCATAAAATTCATTGCAAACACTCTGGACAAGCTGTTAGATGCCCTTTAAAGTTGAGGAGGGGAGAAGTGAACTGCATTTGCCTATATACAGTCCTGGCCATGCTTGACTGAGTGACTGCAGTAAAACTAGAGCTATAAATAAAAAAACATGTGCCTGTGTCCACTACGGTAATCTCCTCAGAAGATGTCATTTGCTTCAGGACTTCAGTGAAATATCCATATTTTCAGCCTCCATTTACATTAATTAGGGCTTTTTATTGGGGATTTTTTTGGTGGTGTTTTTTTGTTTGGTTTTATGTTGTTGTTGTTGTTTTAGTGCAATGAGAACAAGGTAGTATAGGACACCCAGTCTAAATCAGCAACGTGAACAAGGTGTTAAAGGACATTTGGACCGAAATAGCAGGCAGTGGTGAGGAATAAGCACCGTGCCAGGCAGAGGCGAGGAGAGACTGCACGGTCCTTGATCGGAGTCACACTGTGGCAGTGGTGGCTGTTTCTCCCGTGGGATGGAGTCACTCTTCTCCGAAAGCTGTGTCCAGGCTGGGTTTAACTGTGAATTGCACAATCTTGTTTGTGTGTTGCATGGGTCTGAATGGAGAGATCTGTGTCCTGTGCTGTTCACCTTTGCCCACCTAGTTATGAAACATGGCCAAAACAAAATATTTGGAAATTGTGAATTGGTTCCCTTCAAATCTTGAGTTGCTTAGAAATTCTTTTTTTTTTTATTTAATCTGTAATTTGAGCTGCGGTCAGTCTCTCCAGCTTGTTTCAGCAATGGCAGCTGGGATTTTGTTTAATTGCTGCTTGTACTTATTTTTTTTAATGTTATCTGTCTTTTAAAATTGCGTAACTTGAGATATTCTGATTTCACAGAAGAATATCAGGTATTACGAAAGCTGCCACAAAGGTGTCAGAATCCGAAGACAGAGGTATGTCCAAAAGGACCAGGAGATTACCAAAGAGTAATAGGGACAGAATACAGTCTCCATGGGGAGTGAAGTATTTGCCTCTGCATCTTTTCTTTCGGTCTCCAAGGAGCTCCGTCTCTCTAACAGCAGCATCTTAGAAACTGAAAGGAGCAGTTCACGGGGAATGAAGGTCTCTCTGGCACTGTAGCCACATTTATCAGCATCCTGGATGGAAAGGGCATGTCCTTTAGGTTCATTGTGCATTTGGAGATCGAGAATCTTATTTTTAGAAGCCTAAATTTAAATTTGCCTAAAATTAGACAATTGAAATGCACAAACAGGAACTTTGGACTTGAAGGTGAGATTTTAATGTGTGAGAGAGGCTAAGAGTCACACCTACATGGAGAAAGACAAATAACCTTACCCCTCTGCTGCAAATATGCACGTGGTACCTGTGCTGGAGAGGGTAATGACTGCAGGAGGCACGTGAAGGTGTGAATGAGGGAAAGAGGCATCATGGGGTAATACAGACGGGAGAGGAGTAAGGGTCACTGTATTCAGAGTGACTGTTTCTCAGGATTCAGTTTAGCTCATGTGCAGAAATTCCTGCCATGTTAAAAGGGGGCAGGAGATGGTTCAGCAAGATTATTTCATCTCTACCAGCTACCTTCACCTTGACATCAAGAGGAAAGTAAGGCAGGATGGAAATAAGTGCATGAAGAGGTTTATGCCCCTGGAACCACAGTGATCAACAACCCCTGAGGTTGACCAGGGGTCTGAGGTTCAGAGGAAGAGGAGGAGGACTCCAAGATAGCTCAGAAAGGATAGAGTAGGGCTGCTGAGCTTAGACACACTGGCTTAAATATGACCTGGCTTGTTAACATCATGCTATATCTTATCAGGATCGGGTTGCTCTCTGGAATATGCCCTGGACCCCTAAAATATCTGTATCCTTGTTCCTGGTGACTCACCAAACGTCTGATAGAAAATAACAAGGAGGCATCTCACGGGGTACAGAAATACATTGATGCAAAGGACCCCTGTTGCACTGAGCTCTATAGGTGGAAGCTACAGAGACATGAAGGTGTTTCCATCTCTCTGCATTAAATCTAGGAGGACAGAACTAGAAGGCCACTTCCCAAAGCCAGCTGCCTTCCTAGTGAACTCCAACTCCATGGTAGCAGGGAGATTTTCTTGTCATACATGATCGACTGTACAGGACAATAATTTTGCTGGTGCCTGAAAACTTCAACTGGGGTATAATTTCTTTTGACAAATCAAGACTGTTTATTCTCATGGCATCACTGCCCTTCAGTTTAAAGAGTTTTTCTTTCCCTGGTGCTTCTTTCTCAGCATGTAAGTACAGTATTTCAGTCTTCTGTTCACCTTCCTTTTCCAAGGCCAAATATGCTAGTATCTCCTGGTAATTCTTATGTTCTCCTGGGCATTTTTGTGATCTTTCTCTGTAACCCTGTCTCACTGTGAATTCATCTTTCTTGAACCTGAGCGTAAGAAATGAATACGATATTTTAGATATGGAAGAAGATAGTGTTTTGCTTATGTTTGGAAATCTGGAAATATCTCCTCCAATGCATCCTAGATTGACATGGTGCCTTTTCCACAGCTATGTTGTTTGTTTTTACCCAACCTGTATCTTCATCTTCTGCTTTACTTTACTTCACTTCACTTTATTCTTACAGCTTTTAGACGACACTATTATTCTTCTGTTACACCTGGGGAAACTGAGGCAGAGGAAAAAAAAAAAAAAATTACTTGGCCTTCACGAAGGAAGTTGCAAGCCTTGCCAAAAACACTGCTAAGGAGAAAGGTCCCTTCAATGCCAGGCTGCTGTGGGCATCAAGGCTTTGTCCTGCCGTGACTTCCCTCCGACACTGATGCCGTCTAGGTTCAAATGCCTCCCCGTGGGCAGAGGCTGCCTCTACCAGGCGGGCATTATTATAAGGAGACTGGTTGTTTTTCCTGCTCCTCAGCCTACATCCCCCCCTCCCTTCTTTGCCAGGCTGGGGATGAATGGGAAGAGAGAGGCTCTGAGTGGACTCTGTTCTCCAAAGCCAGTCACTGCTGAATTTCAAATAACTCCCCAAACAAAACCCAAACAAGCAGCCCCTTGTGTTCCTCTATCTCCTCTCTCTTTGGCCTTAGTCACCAGGCTTGGCAGAACCGCTGCTCTTCTGTGGCCCATCACATGAGAGGCAGGGAGGATGGGCTGCTTTTTCGTTCTTCTTTTCCCTCAGGGGTCCGAAAAAACAAGAGCCCTTTGCCTTGTTTGCTTTGCTGGGGCAGGAGGGAGCAAGGCTAGAGGAAGGGGGAAGATGGTGTAACCCTCCCTTGGCAGGGTTTGTGGTCAGCAGCAAGGTGAAGGTTGGTATCTTCAGAAGAGCGACTGCCACCGCCCATCCTTGTCCCCTGCCTCCCTCATGCTGGTGTTGTCTCATCTCCTCCTTGTAGAGGGCAATAGGAAGATGCTGGCTGCTCAGAGATGGAGGGACAGGAGAAGGTGCTGCCCAGTTCCCAGGGACGGTGGCTTCCTTGTGTCCTGCGTGGAGTCACTAGCTGGCTGGGATGTCCCAGCTGCAGAAAGCTGTCAGTGCAACTGTCTCAGCTTTTGTCTTAAATGCAGGTAGTGATGAAAGGGAACAGCGGGACAAACCTAGCTGGGAGCTACGGTTTGGCTGGGGTGTTCATCTTGAGACACATGGGGCAGATGCTGTTCTCCTGGAAGTGGTGTGCACGGTGGAGCGGGGAGGACAGGAGAGAGGAGGAGAAAAGGAGAACACAGCTCCTCTGATCGCCTCTGTACTGCTGATCTCCGAAACAGTCTGGGGCATGGCAGTCATGGAGAGAAGACGAGGCCAATTCATGTGATCTGAGCAGAAGGTTTTTTTTAGGGGTCTTGAGATCCCTAAACTCATTCCATTTGTAATCCAAGACGGGATTTGAAGTCCTTCAACCTGCAGGGAGAAGGGTCTCTCCAGACAGCACGGTGGGGTCAAAGCTGTTGCAGACTGGGGCAAATCCTTATGACCAGTTAATTTTCAGCAAGCCAAGCCAGATAGACTGGGACAGTGTATGGGGGGGAGAAGAAAAAAAAAAAAAAGATTTAGCACAATTTCTTTACCTTGTGTCTTAGACCAGAAAAGCCCTCTGTGCAAAACTCACTCAAGATGCACTGTGAGTATTTGGCAGCATATTGCGGTGTTGTTTGCTCTGCTGTGCTCAGGCACAGGTCTCAATTCAGCCCAGCTTTCACTGGGTGAGAGGGGCAGCTCTTCCTGGCAGCCCGCTTGGCGTGCGCTGGCTTTAAACGGCAGGACATGACCCCTTGCTTGTGATAAGGGGTATTAAATCCTGACCTAAATTGGGCAAAAGAGACCCAAAGTTTATAGAAAGCCTGTTCCACTGGTCCGAGTAAAAGCCATCCGGCTTCTGTCTGTGATCTATTGACCAGAAAATAATTAATAGCCATAGATTGTCTATGTGGAAGGGCTTAAGTGATAGCTGATGCCTTTGCAAACTCATGGGATGGGTCAGGAGAAAGGAAGCTGACTCTGTCTTGAGGGTAAATACGGGTCTTCGTTCTGCAAGGCTCATCACTACTGCTTTTTTATGGGAAAAACAGCATCCAAGCTATTGTTGTTGTTGTCGCTAGTCACCACTGCTGAATGGCTCATGGGGCCGTCAGAAAATACACAAGTAAGGAATAATTGTGGGGTTTGTGCTAAAGCCAGGTTTCTGGGCACAGGAATCCTTGAGTGAGATTCAATGGCCTTGTTCTGCCTGAGGAAAAACTACATGAACAGAAATGTCTCTTCTGGCATTATATATATATACGTGTGTGTATGTGTGTGTATGTAAATAGATATTTAAAAAACAAAATGCAAGATATTTTATGAAGAATGACCTAGACTTAGTACCATCCCTCAAGCTGAAGAAGCGATCCTGAAAAACTCCTTGAGAATGGTGTTTCGTACCAGTTGATTTTTGCATCTGTTGCTGTGTATCGAACACTGATTTGCTGGGCTGAGCTTGTGCCTCTGACTGTGTGATGCTCCACTGCTTCTGAAAGGGTTTGGCTTTTTCCAGTTATACTCAATGCTCTGATTTTAAGAGCGAGCTCCTATTAATATATCTTCTCATATATTCCTACATATGATCTTTATAGCTAACTATATATATGAAATAGGGAACAACTCCAACTGGGAGTGGTATGTAAGGAGTCTTTTACTGCTAGGCAACCACTTCAAATCCAAGGCTGCAAATTGTTACTCAGTCTATGACAGATCTCTTAACCCCCGCGCTCTTCTGCTGAAACTGGGAACCAAGAAGCATTTTGAAATGAGGGTGAATCTAACTTGTTCCAGAGACAAAGTTCAAATACTCTCCAAGCCGATTGGGGAAAAATAACAGATAAAGGCAGTCAGGATTAAATAATAACAACNAATCACGACTCATGGTCATTTCACCCATAGAGTGGATTAAGTCAGTCCATATATAATGTCTACAGGCAGTTTTCCAAGTTTGGTTTTGTGGGTTGTTGTTGCTGTTGCTTGTTGTTTTGTTCTGTTTTGTATTATTTTATTTTATTTTAT
>VXBL01005558.1:790831-862700 GCA_013400195.1 Aramus guarauna
TTATTTTATTTTATTTTATTTTATTTTATTTTATTTTATTTTATTTTATTTTATTTATTTTAAATGAAGTAAGTTGGTTATATACTAACACAAGTGCTGAAGAGTGGGTAACAAATAAGGTATTTTTTCACAATGTCCCAAGCTCAACGGTCCTGGAGAAGCTCACTACAGAGAACTAAATCTTTAACTGCTGCCTTTGAGGGTCTTGCTCCTCCATCATGACCTCCTGAGTTGCTGAGAGGTTGACATCTCTCAGCCTCTGTCCAAGTCCTTGTCACCAGAAGGAGGTAAACGGACACCTTGTGAAATGAAATAGTCGACCTACAGCTCTTTCAATGATGAACATCTTTCCAGCTGTTTCACTAATCATCATAGTATTAATACACAATATAAGCTACCAGCAGCAAAGAAGGGAAACAAGAGACCACATATTACTCCTACGGTCGCAAATTTGTTTCCTGCTCCTTGTCCTCCCTCCAACCCAGACTCACCAGATTTATGAAATTTGGGGATTCTCCATCTGTAGAAAGAGATTGATAGAAAATATCAGGTGGTGGTCAGAGGCGAATGGCTGGAATAATAAGGAATTTGGAAGATTTACAGAACTTGTTATTGAAGGCTGCATGAGAATCAATTTCTGCAAATGGGATATGAAAAAAGCTTGTGGATTTAAAGAAAGAAAAATAAATAAAAGTGTAGCAAGGAACAAGTTGCAGAGCTGCTGGAATGGCAACAGCATTTGCCATGCAAATCACTGCACTTTTGATTTTTTCCTGTACCTGGAAAAGGAGATTCACTTTCACTGCAGTGATTTTTCCATTACCTAAAGCTCAAAGATTAAAAACTAGATGCTTTTATCCTAAAAAGCCTTACTGCTGTCCTAAACACCCTTACTGTTAAACCTGAATGAATGAAGATTAAAAGCGCTGTTTAAAGGTTACTTATGTTACTAATTACTATTTGTCATTAATGGCCAATCAGAGTGTGAAGAATGACTTTGTATCTTCTCCTCCCATGACCTGTACTAGTGAGTCCTACTGGCTTCTTACTCTTATGAAGGATTTTCCTTCTATCTATCCTAAATAACTACCCTTCTAATTTCCTGGAGTATCAGTCAGAGAGGTTGATGTTCTGGGCATTTTTTTTTTTCTTTTTGGTGTGCATTTGTCATACTTAGGATTTGTCTGCTGGGTTAGGAAAACCAGATAAACATAAAAAATCTTGTTAGATTTTGATCTTGTTCACTTGGATGATAAGGCACCATCTCTCCCCTGTTCACCTAAATAGAGGTTTCCACACCCCACATAAGCAAAATCACAAAAGTTCCATATAAAGCATCTGTGGTCATGAAAAAAAAAAATCCAAATGGAGAAGATTAGTTACCTCATCTTTCATCAGATGATAATGTGCTCTTGCTTCAAGGCTTTCAACTCCCGCACTTATGAAAGGTGTTTTATAGCTAGCATCAAAGCTGAGCCAGGGAATTCAAGAACCAAATTTTGGTCAGTAAACTCTTTCCAAGGCAAGACTCTCCATGAATCCAAGATGTCTGGAAGGATAACTCAAGGTTGCCGCTGGTCAACTCTAATTTCATCCATTTGTCTCTCTTTATGAACACTGTTGACCTCTGGCTGAAAGCCTGATGAGAAGAGGTGACTTGGGAATTTAGAACAATTTAATATTGTCCATTTGCACATCTCTGTGCTTTCTGCTTTCACATAATCATTTCCCTACAGGTGGCCAAAATGAGCTAAAAGCCACAGCTATGGTTCCAGTATCCCTGAGATGCTGTTAATGCTGGTGGCCTCAGTTGTTTTAAGTGCCCAGGTAGTTCTGGAGAATTATAGACCAAACTTTGTCCACTTGTAAGGGAAGATGGACTCTTCATGGAGTTACAGATTGATCGCCTCTTATCCAGGCTTGCCTGAATGTAGCTCCCCATACACTCCACAGACATCTAAGTAAAGCACTGGTAAGCATTTGTCACAGGTCCTCCACAAAAGTCTCATAAGCATGTGGACACCTTGGAAACCCTGCAGCCTAAATACCAAGGACTTCCCCAATATAGAAACCATCAAGTTTGTGTCACTGAGTTTGTCTATCAATAGGCACTCCTTGATCTGCTTCTTTTCTTTAGGATGTACCATGTCTCCTCATTCTCTCTGCAGAGAGGGGATCCCTTTTAACTTGATATATGCCTTGATCTCTGAAAGCAGCTCCGAATGTCTTGTGTCTGCTGCCACAGTAATTTCTGTGCCTTAAGGCCTCCAAGGACGCTGAGGATCCTTCAAAACATTAAAAGCAATTTCTTCAGTATTGATCACTTGCAAGAAATAGGTGTCCTGGATGAAGAATGGGAAGAGGTGCCAGACTGGATGGAGAACAAGGGGTGACACAAATAACAGATTTGATACTTCCCTTTTTGCTTACGGCTCTCTCAAGGTTTGAGTCCCTCATGTAAATTCTGAACAGGGAATGAGGAAGAGAGCTGTTTTAGGTCCCAGCGGTGACAAGGGGAACAGACGTTCTTGAAGGTTGCCAGAATGCTGACATTTGATAAGCAGCAGTAATGGAAAATTACAGATCTTGACCTCCTCTGGCACAGCAGAGGACATACCAGCCCGAAACCATCCCAGGGGAGAGAAGCTGTGACTGCACCTGCCTCCAAAGGGCAAGGAGAGGACAAACATCATGGAGGGCTGGAATTTCTAATGCTGCCAGGCCAGACAGTGTCCCGTTGTCCTCTCCTGGGGTTCACTGAGATGCTCTGCACTGAAATCTGAATAGTTTGTCCCTTTTGAGATAAATCCCCTTTTGTGATGGCTGTCCGTTGTGGACCTTCCTGCCCAACACGTGCATGCTAAAAGCTATTTATCTCCTTTTTATTTATTATTTAATCCTCCCCAGTTGCCTTAGAATGAGTTGGATGTTTAACCTGGCTCTACTTCATGTTCAGAGAAGTGGAGAATCAAAACCAAGTGTCTCTCCTGTCCTAACGCAGGTGGTAGGGCTGTTCCAATGCTTTAAACAATTGATGTGAAGAGGAAACTCTCCTTACTGGATTTAGGAGAGTGGCTCATTCCTGAGCAGCCATTCAGAAACACCTCTCATTGCACAGCATCTCTATCCACTTTTATCACTGATAATATTTATTTTTGCCTCTAAAATCACACCATGTAGCCCCATGTCGGTACAGTTTTAGATTTATGCAATTTCTGTATGTGGTCATCGATTTAAATGACCCTTGACCCACTCCTTCACACTCTGACTGTGGACTTTTCTCTGATCTGGGATTTTCCCTATGATTACACTCATCAGTGGCCTTTTGTGACTCTGAAGACAAAAGATATGTGATAACAAGCCTGGGAAGACAGAAGCAAGCTGCTCTATTCCTCCTAAGCCCCATGCTCATTGCTGAGCTGAAGAAACAATCAGTGGATTGCCTTCAGCTTGAGGAGGCTGAAACAGAGCATCAGTGGGATTAGAAGAGCTTAGGGGTATTAGAATAATTGGTGGTGCTAATTTCCTATGCTGGAGACTTCTAGCTGAGTGAAGATACTACAAAATGCTACTCTCGGCAGAGAGAGATGCACTTTAGAAAAAAGGAGAGGTAGCTGGATGGTGCTCAGGAGGAGTAAAGAGATGCAGGAGTTAGAGTGGCAATACAAAAAGATCCCAGTGAAGCAAGATCTGTAGCTTTTGTATTAGGTGAGGGAAAAAAACCTCAAAACACAAACCATCAGAAAACACCATCTATAAAGTTGGGTGGAAAGTGGCAACCCAGGGTGGAGGAGGAGGGGAGAGAGGAGGGAGGAACTGAACGCTTCATTGAGAACTTGAATTGGGGAGGGAAAGAAGCGGTACCATGACATTTTCTTGATATCTGGGGAAAGATAAATAACCCCCTGCCCTGCCCTGTCTGTGAGGAAGCTGTGTAACCTGCTTGGACTGTCTCATATCCCATGTACACCTCGATCTCAGCCATGGCCTGAGAACGGGATACACAAGTACCTGCCCATCTCTATGCTGGGACCACCAGACATCTGAGCTTGAACAAAGCCAGGACTGTTAGGAGAAAGCATGCTGGGTCTGGAAAGCAAGAGTAAGGATGAAATAGTTGAGGGAAAGGGTTTCTAATGTCCAAGGGCAGGATGAATCTGTAAGATTCGTCACGAGGTCAAAGGAGTTACATTGCTGACAGTGCAAAATAAGGGAGGGCGCAGTGGGCTTTGGATGGCCCATTACATGAATTGTTTAGACAGGATAAAATAAATCTTCTCCTGGATTGGATGCACATATTACATGGGACCTGCAAGTCCTTTCCCACTTCAGTGTTCCTGACTCTTGGACTAACGCCTTCCCTTCCTGATATGTTCAAAGATGACCCTGCACAAAAGGAAGCTCTTTACTGATTGTCTTTCCACTGGGTTCACATCCACTCAATCTCTAAGTGATTGCCTCCATCACTATGTTCAAAAGCCCCCACTGTAGTTAAAAATGAATGAACTGGAGCTTTGGGGATTGCTTATAGGCTGGGCTGCCAATTCTCAAAGTGATATCGGAAGCTGTCTCAGAGGCCTGCTTGGTCAGTCTTGCCCTTGTATAGATGTACACTATCCATCAGGTCAGGTTTTCTTTGGTATTGTCAAATATGGTCTGTTCAGGGCCATCAAGGCATTTTCAGCTAAAAAATTCATTGCTGTGGCCCAGCCCTAAGTTTTTTAAATATCTCATCATTCCTCTTGCTCTCTTAATGCGGTTCATTGTAGTTTTGTAGCTTGTAGGGGTTTTCTTCAGAGAAAATCTCTGGTTTTGAGGGCTTCCTGTGGTGGACAGAGCAAATTCTTAGTGAACCCTCCATAACTGCATAATGCCAGCTATAGGGGAGACCTTCCAGCCCTTTCAATGTCTTTTTCCTTCTAGTGCTAAGGACAGTAGAAGCTTCCTTGCTGGCCTTTGTCACTTGGTCCCCAGGAACGCTGCTATGAGCTCTTCACATTTACTGCCTGAAGAATTCAGCAGGTAGCTGGTTAAATCCTGCAGAGGCCTGGAAGATTGTCTTTGAGGAGAGCCGCAAGCGCTGAAACTTTGTGAGCAAGACTTCTCTGCTTCCATCTTCGGGGAAGTGAGAAGCGATAGCGTATGATTAACTTATGAAGTGCTCGCTGAGGCAACGTCATTAGTTCCAACAGGCCCTTGTGAAAATGGGAACTGCCAGAAAATGAATTTTTAACGTCTGGGCTGCATTAAGATCTAAAAGTGACGGAGACTAAACTTAGAGACTGAACTCAGGGCGCGGTGCTGCTATTTGTGGCAGAAGCCAGAGACGGGTTTAGGGGGAAAGCAGTGGAGTACTTTTTAAGGGGCTCTTGCGTCAAGGGAAGCTCCACCAGTTTTGGGCAAGTGTCAGCACAAATTAGACTAGTTCTTAGTGATGAGCACACCTCTGTCTCTGCCTGGCATCTCCACCAAGCTAATTCTGTTTCTGCCTTTAAATGCTTGCTTTCCATCCATCACTGCATTCACCTTCACTCCTGATGGTCTGTCCTCACCCTTTCTCATGCAATCCGTCCTCCTCCCAGGCTAATTCTTTCCATCCTATGCTGACTGCTGGTCCCTCCTCTTCACTGCTTTGCACACACGCTCCCTCTCTGCCATTCCCAGTCGGAAAACTCTGCTCTGAAACAAGGAGCTGGCACTGGAGGGAAACAGCACTGTGCAACTCGAGTGATGCGTGAGATGGCCAGCTAGAGGCTGCCATGGCAACAGCTGGATTTCCTTCATCCCCCCCCGCCCCGCACTTCCCCAGAGATTATACTAAAGTGACAGAAAAAAACAACAGCTGGTGGGGGACACACACACCAGAGAACCCTTTTCTCCAACGAAACCACCTGGCTTTGCAATGTTTCCCAATGCAAAGCCCTTCCAGCCCTGTTGCTGGTACCACAATCTTGTAATTGCTGCTGTACACAGTAAGAGACAAAGGGGTTGATTTGCTTCCTCTTGGTGGGGAAGACCTTGCTCTGCACTTCTTGTTCTCTGTTCTTTGAGCCGAGTGACAGAGCTGTGATTGAAGAGAGTATTTGGAGATAACTATGCCTTTTGGGGCCCTGTTGCAGTTGTTCCATGCAAAAAGGGGGACTTAGGAAGATCTGGGTTTTGGGGTGTGCATGTGTGTAGGGATGTATCCATGAGAGGTCCCAATGGTGCTGCTTCTCCTGTGACAACCCGGAGGATGCAGGCAAGCCCAGCTCTTTGTCACAAGGTCATTAAACCAGTTTTTAGCATGCTACATGTGCACACAGACACATGCAAGTCTACTTGGCATCAGGCAAGACAAGTGAGATGTTTACTGACTGTATGTTTCAAACATAGAAAGAGTCTGACTGATATGTATCTTTCCCAGTGAGGTTTGGCCCTTCATCTCTCCTGGCTTATTTTGAGTAAGATACGGTTGATGTGTTTGTTTTGTTGTTGTTAGTGGTTTTTTGTTGTTTGATTGTTTCTTTGTTTGTTTTTTCTCTCCTTAAATTCCTTTGTGGCTGTTTGCATTGGGAAACACTAAAATTGTATGGAAAGTCAAGAGGAGAAGACCCTTCATGGACAGACAGATAGGGGTCCACAGATTCCACCCAAATCTCTAAGAGTTATATGCTAGACATAAGCACTGAAGCACAAGGATGGATATCCCTTCCCTGTGCCTATCAGCAGTGCTAATAAACTTAAATTTTTTGATTCCTTCATATGTCTCCAAGCCCACTTCATGCTACTTTTGACATATATCCCCAGGGACTTTCCTTGAAACTGGAGGCCTTGAAATGTCATAGTAGGTTAGGTTTTGGAAGACTTCAAGCTTGATTTCTGAATGAAGCAGTATCTCAGAGATATCTTAGCAGCTGTAACAGTAGAATAGCTCTGTCCTAGTCAATGAACCTACAGCAATGAACATCAGCAGGGAATATAACAAACAGCCAGACTTGTCCTGCGGTCAAATCATTTCCTCCTAGTACCAAGATGCCCTCGTTCTCCTTGGGTACCAACCTGCACAAGTTTTCAGGTGAAGACTGCTGAGATATTTTCAGTTTCCTCCTTTAGCTGCTAACGGGTCTGAGTTCTTCCCTTGGGAGAGAGGGGTTTCACAGTCAGTGGTGTCCAGTCAGAGCAGCAAGGAGTGATAGACACATATGTACACAGGGGGATGCAGTTAATATGGGGCAGGGAAGCTGATTTTCAGCTTTATCTTGAGGATGTCAGATCACTGAGCTCTGATATCCTCACTTAGTTTCACGCTGTTTGTTTTTCTCCCCCCCCCCCCCANNNTTTTCCCCCCCCCCCCCCCAACAATTAACTTTGCAATTAGACCTAATTATATTCAGTAGCTATTGAATGTGTCCTCTGCCCCAGTTGCTGCTGATGGAGGAATGCAGCAGCTGGGGTGAAAGATGCACAGTCAGCTCAGCAGACCGTTCAGCAGTGATTCACACGTCCTCTGCATGGGTGAGAACAGGGATCTCTCCTAAATACACGGTCTTGTGATTTACTCCTCCTCTCGCTCCCCCAGAATTTCACCTTTCTGTCTCATTTTAGGAGTCAAGCAACTACTCTTAAATGTCAGGAAACCCTGGAAGGATCCCGTGAGGGACGGGTTTTTTCCACTAAAGGTGGCAGGTCTCAGGACAGTATTATGCAACCAGAAAACTGTTTTTTTTTCGGATGAATTCTAAACCCAAGGTACAGTCTTTGTTAGTAGAACATGATGCCCATCCTCTCCCAGTCTCTAGGGCACACAGAGATCACCTTTGAAGCTGGCAGACCTCAAAGCCAAGTTTGCAAAAGCTCTTTTGGTATAAAGTATCTTTTGATGTCATTTGACTGAAGCGTCCAGAAATCCAATACCCAATAACGCTCTTGGAGTATCAGTCTTGGCATCACTGCCTTTCCTCTGCTCTGGGTAAATGGCAATGCATAGAGTGTGTGTGCACATGTGTGCACGTATATGTGTGTGCGTGTTGGCTTTTGTACAGCAGAGTTTTATGCCATGTGTCAGTAGCTGAGATATCAGGTACTTCGACAGTCTCTTAACAATATATCTATTAATTCAGTATATGAACGTTAGATTACTTTCATTCCATTTTGGGAGATATGTGGCAGTCTTCTGCAGGGAGGATAGGGTGAGAATTAATATTTCCAACTTATTATGCAAAGTGGGGATTGCTTCACCTCTTGGAAAGCAAGCATTTCGGTTCAGCACAGCTCTGTGTGGAAGCTACTGTGAAGGGTGAGTGGTTTGTAAAATCCGGGTACAGAAAACCTTTGAAATAGAGGTTCAAGATCTTGCATCAAAATGACCTTTTGTTGATAGGAAGTTTTTTTATTACTGGAGGGCTATCTGGACAAATAAATTTGGGTGATTCTTGGTCAAAATAATGATGGTCATTGGACAGGAGGAAGGAGGTTTTGCTATGAACATCAATCTGCTTTGGATCAGGTGTGCAAGCTGCTTTGGTTTGATTATAAGTGCAACCCATTGATATTGTAGGAGAGTGCAGTTATCTTTCTGATTTGCTGGATCAGAGCCTTTGTTCCTGGAGGACTGATACTTTTATAGCCAAAAGGCAAGTAGTACTACTTGCAGTAAGGCAGACACCACATCTTCTCCCAGTAAATAGTCTCCTAAAGGTAAAGATGGAAGGTGGAGCAACAGTAAACTGAAGCAGCAGCCCTGTAAGTAAGTGCCTGGCTGTACTTGTTCTGCGAATAGAGGATTTCATTATATTAGGCTGCCAATGTATATTAATTTTTAATGCATAATACCTCCCCCATCACTTTTTCTAGCTGGAACTTAACTAAACAATGCATCGCTTGAGATAAACAGGCAAAAATCCCAGCCGTTGGGTCAATTTGCTGGGAGCAGAGGCATCAGTCAGATGCAGAACATTGGCCAAGCGCTTCCTTGGGTACTTCATCTGGGGAACCTTGGGAGAAAGCTGAAACCCTCCATCTGCTTGGTGAGAAATCGTGCTCAGAAAGCTGAGGAGCCTGGTCCTTTCCAAAGAAGCAGTCCCTTCCTGCTTCCAATTAGGCGGTCCATATACTGCATTGTCAGAAAGACATGTAATTGATGGAGAACATAGAAATTCACATCCTGTTGCTCCCTCCCCATCCCCCACCATGAGTGAAAACTTGATTCTTGCTGAAAACTTCACACACACCCCCCCCATTTTTCTGAAGCTTATTCATCTATTTATTCCTGTGCCTAGTAATTAAAACATTGTTTCTGGCCAAATAAAGTAAGAAATACCCCAAACCTAAACACCCCACATTACCAGAGGAAAAGAAAGGCTGGAATTGCCATAAATAACAGTAGTTAATGAATAATTCAAACCAGAATATACTTGTTATTGTAAGGAGTTATCGCAGCTAATTATAGTCTATTGCTATCATTCTCTCCAAAGCTCTGGCATTGATCACTGCAGGACATGCCAAATATTTCACTAAAACAAAATATTCTGCTCGATACTTCCCTGTTGATAAGCAGGTCTTTCCCTAAGAGAGATCCCTGTTCTTCAGTAGCTTTTGTTCCTTCGATCATGGTTGGTAAGAAATGGAAAAGACCTTTCACTTAACCGACTCGTTCATCTCTATTACTGCAATTGGTCCTGCAGACTGTTCTCCCCTGTCCAACCTTGGTCTAAATGCCTTGGCACAGAAAGGGCTCAGGCTTCCACTATTCCAAGAAAACAAGGAATATCCTTCTAAGATTTTTCCTTCTTTTTTTTTTTTAATATTCTGATTTTTTTTTTTAATTTGGATTTTTTAAAAAATTGGATTTTTTTTTTTAATTATTTTTCTGTCTCCTCTTTAGAAAAAAAATTACATCCTGGGATGGGATGAGGACTTATACACATTGTAGAGTACTATCTGTCAGGACATGTGGCTTCCCTGTTGGATTTCCTTTCAGATTTCCCTGTGAGCTGCAAGATTTTTGGGTATGTATAAGACTTTGTGAGTTGTAGACTATTGGCAAGCGGCAGATGTTGACTAGACATGAGCTTGGAACTGGAGACGTTTAAGGAGTGAGCTCCAGAAAATCAGAATGTGCCAAAGAACTGCCTGTAAAAGAAGTTTTAATGAGAATATTAATCATGAAATACAGCAAAGAAAGTAAAATGATGTAATAGAGATATTTCATGAGAGAAATGCAAAGGCAGTATTATTTCTATAAAATTGACAGACAGGGAGGAAAATTACTGATATCTTTAGAAGTCTGAAGAGGCTGTGGAAGGCTAACAGATGGTGAGCCTGGTAGGGGTAAATCTTTCCCAGGCTTCAGATATTAAGTTGCAAGGAAGTGAGGGTGTTATTTTACCTGCAAGTGGGAACCTCAGCATGAGCATGAGCCCAGTGCCAGCAAAGCACTGCTCCAGGGAGAAATTGCCTATTGTCCAGTGTCTGACATGAGATTTACAGTATGTTGTATCATTGCAAATAGTTGTTGTCCTTGGTCAGACTAAATTTAACTTTCAGCCTATTTTGAAATATGAATCAATCTGAGACTGCTGTGTGGTAGAGGTGATAGTTTTTTTCCTTCTACGCTCACTTATCTGATTCCTTTTCCCCTGACATCTCTTTTTGGCCTAACTTTGGCTAAAGGCCTGAATCTATAAGTCATAAAATTTATATTTGTAAAATCCACTGAGAAGTCTGCAAAAAATCTATTATTATTATGTTTATCATTTCTACCTCCCATATAACATCATTCTGCCTATGCATTTCCTACAAGATCTTTGGATAAAGTGAAGACTTTTTACATGATTGCACAGTGCACAATACAGGCTTGCTCCATCACTCAGGCTCTTAGATAACCCGAAGAGGTCTAAGGAGCAGAGAGTTGGTGGGTCTGCTCCAATCTCCTCTGAATTGATGAAAAAGCCTTGGCTTATCCGCATTGCTCTGAAGGGGTGGCTCTGGACCCACACTGGTGTGGTGTGCTCCACATCTCACCTCCTTCCACCTTCCTGGGCACTCTTTTGAGTGGTGGCAGGAGACCCTCAGGTGATGTTTCTGCTGCACGTGAACACAAAGGTGCAAGGCATTACCTAAAAGGTGAATTGGCTGAGCTTGTGAGCTTCTGAGATGGCAGGTAGGCAGGTGTCATCTTGAGGGTAAGTGAGGGCCATCCTTATTTGAGGGAACAGCAATGGCCTCCTTGGCTTCCCTGACTCAACCCATCTAGCCGTTAACTTGCTCTAGTTGGAATGGGGGGATATATGAGATAAATGCAACACATTAGATTCCTTCCAGATTTGAAGTCAAATTATTTCAGACTAAGAACTCTGTATATTTCATAGATACGTACCTAGTTTGGTTGCTGGGAATAAAAAGGAAATAACCTCCAAAATGTTTTCTAGACAGAATATATTCCAGAGAATATAGACTGAACAGTGACTGGCTTTTTTGGGTAGAGAGAAATCATTGTATTGCAAGGAGAAAAAGAAAACTGTGCATGCATTTTACATGAAGAGGTTATTTGAGAACACGACGGCTATAATGAGAGAGAGATCATCTTGCTTGTGGCTGTACAGAGTGGAGGTCAGACAGCTCTGAATTAGCAGAGTCATTAATATTCTACTACAACATAAGGCTGGAAGGGACCTTCTAGGTCATCAAGCCAACCATGTCATATAATCCCATTTGAGAAGAGCTGGTGACATTGGAGGCTAAGCAGTGGAGAAAATGCTTGTGGAGACATAAAGTACCAGCCACTGACAGAGTGGTTAACAGAGAGTAGTGACGAAGGTTTTAAGGGACTTCAGGGAATTATGTACCTGACTGAGATGTCTTGGAAATTTCCAGTATTTCTCAAGTACCTTCTGTATTCCTCGCTGTGTTTGGGGATGAGAGGCCTGACCCTCCACTAAGCATCTTGTGTTATCAAACATGACAACATGGGCGAAAATGTGTTCCTACATGGACCGGTGCAAGCTGCTAGGTACGGAGCAAAGAAGGACTGATCCTGCCTGCTCTCTGGTGACCTCAATTCTTCCTGGAGTTGAGGGTGCTCAGCATTGTGGAGATCATCCCCTCTGGGGTTGTCTCTGAGCTGTGAAGGACACATAACCTTGACTGTTTCAGAAGCATGGATGCAGGAGACAGTGTTATGGAGCAGGGAATGGAGGTGCCAGGTTTTCTTTCTGGGAATCCCACTTGATTCACTTCTTAGCTTTGCCTGAGTAGAATTTTAATTCCTCTCTCCCTTTGTTCTCATCCATGTAACGTGCTAAGATAATTACATTTTTATGTCTCACAGGGATGTTGTGAGGTTTCTCTAACATTTATCAAGTGTTTGAAGAAGATCTTATGAAGGTAGAGTGTAAGTACCAGAAATTGCTAACAGTCTTGACAAAGATCCTTCCTTCGAGCAACGGAGACAAATTCAAGCTGGAACTATGGCAAACATTTTTTAACAGCAAAATTAATTAACTGCTGCGGCAGCTTCCCAAGGGAAGTGGTGGATTTTCCATTGCTTGAAATCTGTAAGTCAAAGCTGCCTGTCTTTTTGAAAGGCAGGCTCTATCTTAACTACAAATTATTTGGTTCAACGCAGAAATCACTGGATGATGCAGGCAATAGATATGATGATCCTGTGGAGTTACAAATGTAACTCCATTCCTGAATGTTTTTATCAAGGAAGGAGGGAATCCCCAGCAGATTTTTCTGTAAGTGACATATTCACCATGTCCCCTCTCCAGTGCACGGCCCTTGTTTCTTCAACTGAGTTTCCATTCACCTCATGGCACCAGCTCTTAAGTACTGTCATCCTATTTGGGGGCATAATGGCTATTCTGGGAGCCACTGTGCCATCATTTTGTTGGTTTTTTAGATGACAGATAGCTTTCACTGTTGTATTTTTTCTTTTACCTCTGGTTTTGTAGGGACTGTGTCTAAAAAGTTCTGTCTCATGACAAAGACCTGCCAAGTGACCTCATGCTCTAGCATGGTCAGTGCTAGGAATACAAGCAGAGACCAAGTATCTGAAGTACCTGTGAAGGTGTTTTATCACTGTATTTACCTTATTCTGCATCCTGCTATGCCAGCAGTGCACAAATCTATTTAGACACGGACCCCAGACACCACATAAAAGAGTATTTTAGGAAATGAGGCTCTCCATTTTTCTCTGATCTCTACCTGGCTGCATGTTCCTTCACATGTTTATGAAGTTGGAAAGGACACAGTCAAAACTGTTTTGCTTTCACCTTCCACATACTCTGGACCTCCCTATGATATCTGCTTGGGTTTTTAGACAGACTTCTATCTCATCCTTGTCACTTTGTGGCCAGTGGGCTATATCGAGCTTTGGCAAGAGTATATTTGGCCATGGGTAGTATCCAATCATCAACTGCCTGAACTAGGTGCCGTGGTCACGTCTAGCGATACTATCCATGTGGAGGAAGGCAACAGACCCAGCGACGAGAGTGCCTTGGTCCCATAAGTCACACTTGTCACGTCTACTGCTTACACAAGAGGCTGTCAAAACCAAATCCACATATGACTTTCTCTTCTGTCTTAAAGAGATTAGACTGCCTTCTTGTGCCCCAAAAGCAAAAAAATGTTTTTTCTTTCTAAAACGCCCTAAATGGTCTTCAAAGACCAAACATGATTTGCTGCTTATGTCAAATTTGCAAAGTGAAGTTACTCCTACAAAACTCTGTAGTCCAGAGCAGCATTCAAATAACAAACTGGAGGTTAGTGTCTTCTGATGTGATGGATGAAGTTAAGTTTTAGGAGAGGAAAAAAAAGACATTGTATAAACAACAACCAGGTTCTTCTTACTACTGTTTTAAAGGGAATTATAACATGATCTATGATGAAACAGAGTTGAGATGTGACCTTTGTTCTAGAAGGTGGGGAAAGAAAAACATTTCGTCAAAAAGATCACATCTGAAAAATTCATTTGATAGCAATGATATAGTAACTGCTACTGTAAATATAATTTTCTCTATTTTTGAATAACCATTTGGTTTCCAGACACACAATTCAACACTGCACTAACTGGCAGCTTTGGTGTTTAAAAATGGATTGTGTCGAGACAAGGTAATACCCAGAGGCAAATGTGCTGTTAGGAAAGTGCTGTACAGGTTTATATTAAAGTCACAAAAGGGCTTTGTGACTGTCAGGAGGCACGATAAGGGCAATCTTAGATCTCGCCAACACACTTAGTTGGAGGTTGCAGAAGTCATCTTCTGTCTTATGGCTACATAAACTAACTTTCAAAAATAAAGGAGCTTGGAGGATGGACTCTCACGTCCTTATTTCCATTATGTTCAGGCAAGTCTTGGGGGTGCTTGGCATTCAAGCAATTGGGCCAGTTTTAAACTGGGGTAACTTTTGCCTGAAGAGATTCCCTAATATATACCAAATAAAGGTGCTTTAAAGATGTTTTGTGCTCAGTTGCCTTCTCCTAGGACTTCCAACAACAAAAGATATTTCCCCATTTTAAAAAAAACTTCTTTGTTTTGTTTTGGGTTTTTTTTTTTTGTTATGTGCTGCCAGATCTAGGCTCTAGATGTTCAGGTGCCTCTTGGACACCTGAATGGGAGACAGTTACTTTTATGCATCTAATCCCCTTGTTTTCAAAAACTGAGATTATATATCTCCCTTTCATGCACTGGTTGATTTCCCAAACACATCTAAGTGAAGGGAGATCCTTGCTGCTGGGCATTACAGAGAATAGAAGACCCCCTAGGCTTCACTACACAAAACCATTTTAAAGCCAGAAGGGAACATGATGATCTGCCATCTGTGTGGAGCAGACCAGAGAGCTTCACTCAGCAGTTTTTGAAACAGTCTCCTAACTCAGGCTGAGCAGGAGAATTAGAGCCAATCTCAGTTTAATATTTCCCAGTGACAGAGAAGCTGCTGCGCCTTCTGTGATTAGTTTCCACAGTTTAGAAGATACACACACACAAAAAGACATTGAATTTCCATTCTAAATTCCTATTTGTGCTCCATATTGTGAGCTAATGCCAGGTTTTATCCCTGTGGCACTGATGGGAGGGGTAGGTGAAGATCTTAGCTGGTAGGTGTTGTGCCAGCCAGGTTGGTAGCAGGGCTGGATATAACCTGGTTCCTGGTATCATCTGGACCAATCCCATATACACCTTTCTGTTCTACCTGCAGGGATGTTGGAAATACCCATGTTTTCTTTTCTTTGTCTATAGGCTTTTCTAGTAGAGACAAAGCCACCTTCATCCCTTCTCTCCCTGGGCTTCTTCCAGCCATCTGCAGTTTCTCCTTGTACCACAGATCCACTATTCCTTGTCTTGGGCAGCAAAAAAATGAGTTTCATGCATTTTTGGTGCCATTTTGTACCTCCAAAAATTAATGTCAGGGAAAAAAAAGGGGAAGTTCCTCCTGCCTCACCTGTGTGATACCCAGGACATATGTGCGGGTCAGCCTGTTTCATGGCCTGTGAGGCTGTGAAGAATAGACTTCAGAAAGCTTTCTGGATGTGCTGCACAGTCATCTACAATCCCTGAATAATAGGTACAATGGTTTAGATTATCTTCTTACCAGACCTTTGTGCCAGGCTCCGCTCCAAGTTTTCCATGTTTAAAACAGCCTGTCCGCTCACTTGTTTCTAGATTTGTATATTTTGATAGACTTCTCAAGGTTTTTGTGACCATTCTTGGGACTGGTGTGGACTGGCTGCCAGCGGTCCGCTTTCTGCCAATTGCTGCTTCTTTTTTTCTTTTTTTTTTTTTTTTTTGTTTTTTTTGTTGCCCCTAAGAAGGAGAAGACCACCATCTGGTATGTGTGCATCCTCCTGCTTATTTTGCTTTGAGACCAGTCTCCAGTGCAGTACACAACAGGACATATCATCTCCACGTGGCATTGTTGCTATGAAAGGCAAAGGACTTCTGATCTCCATCCATTACAGCAAGGAGAAGTTTGTGCAGAATGCAGACTTGATGCTGGGATATGGCAACCTTGTTAATTAAAATGTCAGTGACTCAAATCCCCTTAAGGTGAGAGAGCTGCGTTTTTTATTACCGTTGCTGATAACGATACAGTACCTTGTAGTATTTCATTTCATTTATCTTGACAAAGCTTGCACACTTTGCATACTTCCTCTGCGCCTCATATATGACTTTAAGAGAATCATGAAGTAAGGCTAGAGTTGGAGAGAAAAAAAAAAAAAAAGCGGTGTTTTAATTTTTTCCATCCTGTTAGACTAAAGGTTTTCTTTATCATTCTTTGTATCTTGAACATGAGACTGGAACAAAACATGAAGCTCATAGGAGGGGAGGAACAGCCTAGAAATGGAGGTGGAGACAAGCAGGAATAGAGATGAAGCTGGGAAAATGTTAAAGTAACTGCTCCAGGATGGGTTTGAAAAGGGTGACTTGTGTCTTTAGTTATGACTTGAATGATCTGCTGAAAAACTTCACTCCTTAATCAGCTCTTGCGTCACTAGAAGTATGTAGTCTGCCCGGCTTCCACCCTGCTCACTGCAGTGACTGCTGTAAACCTGCCCTTCTGCTCTTTATAGAGGATGGAGGAAAGGGCTGCAAATGGAAGGACTTTGAAAAGTATCATAGAAAAGCTTAAAAGCTGTGGCTAAAACTGTACCCCATTTCACTGGGTACTTTACAAATACATAGGGCCGTCTCCGTGACTTATTTCAAGCATCAAGATCTGACTGAAATCTTAGTGCTAATGAGACATGAACCCCATTTTGCCTCTGCTTTGCCAAATACAAGCAATGAACAGTATGACCGCAGTTCTTGTAGGGCAGAAAATGCTCAGAGCTTTCTTATTCTGGCTTTGTAGCCTAACCAGGAGGCAACGCTTCTTTCGCAGCTATTTAAGCACCTGCAAGATCCCACCATAGCAGTGAGCATGTGCTTCAAAAGCTGCAGTGAATGCAAGCTCAGCTTCAAGGTAATGGGCCTTTTCAGGCCTTGAGATACAAAATAATTCTGTCAGGACAGCATCTATGACTCAGGCTGCAGTGATTCTGATTCCACCTGGGAGTAGTTCCCACAAAGGCCAGCTAAGTCATTAACAGTCTATGACTAATTGCCTGTTGTAAGACAGGCATAAAGCGACTTCCCTTTGAGGCGGAGCTCAGCTTGAGTCCTCTTGCTGTTTTCTCATGGTGGTACATTTAGCCAGGATTTATTTACTGTCTTGGCGTTGTCATTCATGGAAATTCCAGTTGCAGGACAAACCAGGAGAGGGTCTGCTTAAAAATCTTATCTTGCCATGACCTCTGGCCCTGGTGAGCAAGGTATACCATGGGATCCAAAAGTGAAACCTGCCCCGGCAGCCTTTGCACGTGTTTGCCATTGCAGCTCTGCACGTGCAAGAATCCCATTAGCATCATCTCACTGTTGCTAGGAGATGGCATTGTCTTCAGCTGCGCCAAACCGTGACTCAGCAGGTTGTAGTAGCGTGTTTTGTTGTTGTGAGAGAGGAGGCATCAACTCCGAGCTGTAGAGATGAATCTGAGGAGCAGAGCAAATGCCATAGGAGGAAGAAAAGGTCAAGCAGGAGAGGGGCCCTGAGGTGGCACTGAGGAGCAAGAGGGAATTTTGGGGAGTTAGACCTCACAATTTCAGAAGAACCTAAGAGCATTTCTGCATCGGCACAGCACAGAGTCACAAGCATACCCCGTTAAATCCTGTACAGATCAACTCACACTTTGGGAGCATCTTGGACATGTTAGCATGGCTTATCCAAGCAAATATAGACTGAATATAAGGCTAAACTATTTCTGGGCTTAGCCAGTTCCCTGCTACGTGCTGCGTTCATGAACATGTTTGATGTACCTTCCACTGAAATTTAGTGGGATTATTATTAACTTGGGTAATTAGGGGGAAAAGTGTGTATCTTATATTTAGTGTATTTTCTAGTGAAGACCTCTGCAAAGCTGTGACTTTGTACCCCAAAGGAGGGGAATTAATCTCGTCAAAACCCTAAAAATCTGTCTTGTATGAAAATTTACTCATATTTTATAAAAAACAGCAGATATCTGATTATCGTGCTAGGCATGCACAGTGCATGGGAGTTTCACAGATTCTGTCGAGTGACCCAGGCTTCAGGAAACTACTGCAGTACAAATAAATAGAATAAACACAGTGATTATTTCATTGGCAGTAAGAACAGATGCTGGAAGGGAAGAGAATTAACATGTACTGATTTTTATCCTCATACAAGAGTGTTTCTGACAGAAGGACTGTCTTACGCTGCCCAATGAGGAGCAGAAGCAGCAAACTGTGACTCCCCTGACCGATATCACTAACCAGCACGGTATCCCAAATAGTTCTTCTTCCTATCTGTAATGCACGTGGCATTGAAAAAATGAATTACATTCACCAAGGAACAAACAATTGAATAAGTGAAAATAACTAATAAGCATGCTGAAATCCTAATCTCTCAGTGGGGAAAAATACAAATTGTATCGGATCATTACCTGAAGTTGACTACTCACTAACTTCTACCTTGAGACTCACATTTCAGTATGGACAGGCAAAACACTGGGAAATGAACACTTGGGCAGTCTTTCCTGGCCTGGAATGAGTAGAGCAAATAACGTGTTGCTACAAATCTTGTCCTCTCAGTCTCCTCTGGTTAGTATGCATGCCTTGCTCTTATACGTAGAGCATCAAGAGGAGACTCTTCATTAAAGGTTTTTCTAAAAATGTCTCAGGATCTTCCTCCTGATAGGATAGGGAGGCATGCTTTAGTGGATATAATGCTACCAGTATACCACTGTTTGTGACAGAGTAACAGAGCTTGTTTTCCTGCCCCTGAATCGCAGCTTGCTCCAGGAGAGATCACATCCCCTGCAGCAGCAAAGGAACCTCTGCAGAAAGCCACTGCTGATTTTGGACTGCTGCCTCATCTGCCTGCTGGAAAGTTTCTCTCCTGGCCTTTTAAATTATTGTCTTCTCTGTCCCTCTCACCGTGGGTTAGTTTCTGGTGGGTAGCACTGACACGTACATGGATGTGGTCTTCCTGCTGAGTTGATGGGTGACAGTTTTTAGGGCTTGGGTTACACCCAAAGTACTTTGCTTAGGAGGCTGTCAGATTAGTATTAACTGTCAGACAAATGATAGAGGTCTTTTTGTAACGATCCTGACAGCATTTCTTTGAGTTTACCATCTAGACGACTCCAGGACATATGAAGCAATCAAATCTCTTGTCTACACGATGTAAATACGCTCAGCTGTACCCTCTGTACCAGAAGTGCATTAGACTCTCTGAATTGAATAGAGAAATGAAGAAGAGCCAGGTCCAAGATCAACCATCTCGAAAGAGGAACAAGAGACCAGAGCATCACAATAGCTCTGACTTCTACAAATTGCTGCTTTATACCTGATACTTTCCTTTTCTGTCCAAGACCTCCTTAAGGGGTGAAATGTCTTATGTGTCTATTGCAGGGCTTTGTTTGGGAAGAATCCTCCTCCCTCCCCAGCCTCCCGAATGACTCAATAATTACTTTAACTGATTCAACGCTCCCCCTCAACCTCCAACCGCCCCCCTCGCCACCATTCAACTTTAACACAAGACCACACTGTTTCTCGGTTTCCAATGCACCCGAAGCTATTCAGGCCACTTGTTCCTCTCTGAATGGAGCTGACAGAGCTGCTTTTGTACAGAGGCAATTTTGGATTTAATTGAAGGCCTATTGGGGGCAGGGCCGGGGGAGGATGGAGGAGGGAATGGGGTCACTGGGTCAGTGTTTTGGAAAGATCACCTCAAAGGAAAGTCCAAGGAGAAAATGAATGAGGGTTAGATGTTTGGGAAGAGGTTTTGTGTATGTAAGGGTAGTGCTCCCCATCTTCCAGAAATGATCATGATACCTTTTTGGCATCAGAAAGCAAACCAGGTCAGGCCCGGGGCAGATGGATTTAATAGCCATTTTGAATCTGTAATGACAGATCCCAGAGTCCTTTCTGCAAGGATCACAGAATAATTCAAGCTGCGGTGAAGAAGGCCTGATGTCGGAAAGGTCACTTGCTGCAGTCTGTCCCCTCAGGTCAGGCATTCATCATGCACATTAAAGGAACTTCACTAAATTCCCTCCTCCAGTTCTGCATCCCTCCCTGGAGATAAGTTCAGCTTCAGCCCTGTCCGTACCACTTATGGGACACGGTTCATGCCAGCACAAGAAGGGAAGACCTTTTTTTCTAGTGAGGCACATGGTAAGTCACGCCAGGCTTTCAACCAGCTCACTCTTGCTGTGCAAGGGGACCACAGGTCATAATCCAGATGAAAAATGGACATCGGTGAGCTAGCATAAAAGCACCGTGACTCTCTTCCTTCACTGCTCAGCTTCTTTTTGGACCTTCCTACTTTCTCACCTGACTAAAAAATATAAATTAAACTGGAAAGAATTGTATTGATTGTGCTAGAGAAAAGCCAATATAATCCTGGCAGAGCTAGACCACAGCCCAACAGAGACTCAGTAAAGCTATTTGTGCAAAAAAACCCCACCCTTTTTTGACTCAAAATCCAGATGGACATGGCTTGAGATACAACCAATAAGATTGTTTTGAGTGGTTTAAAAAATCCCCCCTCCCCACCCCTGACTATTCTCCTCTGTCCACATCACCCTGAGGTCACCTCCCCTCAGCTGAGAAGGTACCAGTCCTGGTCCCTGCTTCTCCTTAGCCTGAAAACCATCAGAGTGATGTCTCTCAATTTGCTGACCTAGCTGAATTCATTTTTAAAATGACTGGAAACACCAAGAGAGATGGGGCCATCTCTTGAACTCCTCCAGGTTGATGACAAATGTGGAGCTGACAGTGCCTTTGTACAGTTCCGAGAGACACCTGCGGGGAACATGTGCTGGGCGGGGAGGCGATACATAATTTAGAAGTAGAACAGCAATCGTGCTATTATCCTGAGGATGCACTTTAAAACCTGACATCCCCTGCCAGTTGCTCTGGGGAGGAACAGACTGACACTACTGAAGCAGGATGACCAGGAGGAGCTCCTGGATTTTGTGAGGGTGCAGGGGAGTGGACTCTGTTGAGTGAACAGAGACAGAGTGAAAAGCTGTTTAGTCAAGCTTGCTACACCCTTGAGAATTATGTTTCTACCCAGCATCACAACTTTTCTCTGCTGCTTTCACTTAAGAGCCTCCGGCTGCATGTCCCTCTGGGATGCCTGCGCTGCCATTTCACATCATCCCTACGGGCCCCAGATCTCGTTTTCCTCCAGGGAAATGGGACAGGTCTTTAAAGATGTCAGAGACCTGTTGCATTACATTTGCTTCAGCAGTCCACCAGACTCAACTCTGGCAGTGTTAGACAGATTGAAGTAACACAGAGTGCGAGCAGTCTTTGCTCTGTTCCCCTACCTACTCAAAAGCAGACAAGGCTGATGTTTACAGGGGATTAGCAAGCCTGGATTTAGCGTTAGATCTGCTCTAAGATTCACATAGGCCGTTGTATTCCTCTCCTTGACAGCTATTTGGTCTCAAACTGCTCGTTTCTAGGATGGTGGCCTTCCCATGCAAGAGATGATGGTGGTTTGAAAGAGGCAGAGAATGTCTCTGACCCCTCTCAGCCTGAGGGAAAACACACGGGGCTGCCTCTTAGTACACTTCTGTTCCTGGAGAGTTTAAGGTTACCATCCAACCTCAGGATGCTGCAGTGTTTCAGGTGCCACTCTGTGATGCTAGTTGCAAGAAAATAGGGGTGACCAATGTCAGGCAATGTTATCATAGAATCACAGCATCATAGAAAGGTTTGGGTTGGAAAGGACCTTAAAGCCCATCTAATTCCAATACCCTGCCATGGGCAGGGACACCCTCCACTAGACCAGGATGCCCAAAGCCCCATCCAACCTGGCCTTGAACACTTCCAAGGATCCAGGGGCAGCCACAGCTTCTCTGGGCAACCTGTTCCAGTGCCTCACCACCCTCAGAGGGGAGTGTCTTCCTAATATCTAATTTAAATCTCCCCTCCTTCAGCTTAAAGCCATTACCCTTTGTCTTATCACTCCATACCCTTGTAAACAGTCCCTCAACAGCTTTCTTGTAGGTCCCCTTCAGGTACTGGAAGGCTGCTATGAGGTCTCCCTGGAGCCTTCTCTTCTCCAGACTGAACAACCTCGTCTCTCTCAGCCTGTCTCCATAGGAGATGTGCTCCAGCCCTTTGATATCTTAGTATCTTTACTGGAGTGCCCTTTGGAGCATTATTCTGGTCTCTGATTGCACTGTCAGTAGGAAGGACTTGCTAGACCAGGGATGTGAGTATGGCTGGAAACTCCTGTTAATCCACCATGTGTCCAGCAAAACTACCTCATGCTACTTCAAGTTGGTGGTGGTGACAGTTAATAGCCAGGTACCAGCCACATTGCAGGCAATGAGTGAAGAATTGGACATGCCTTGTCAAGGCTAGATGCAGCAGAGTAGAGCACAGAACACTGCTCACATCCATCCTCAGACCCAGCTGGCAGACAAGACCTAGACATAACCTGCTCACCTGGGATTGTCTCTATAAACAGATAAGAGTTTGCTAGGTATCTGCAGGGAAACCAAGAAAAATGGTGCTGCTACAAAGCTTTTATTTTACATTGAACTTCCTAAAATGGTTGTGTTTAAAGAGAAAATATTCTGCCATTAATAAATCTAAGGAACACCTGGATTTTCAAGGCTAGGATGTATCTATCATCAGTGTATATATCTCCAACAAGACTATAGCCTGTCACAGAAAGTATAATCAATGTACCTTTAGCACTGTGAAGGTGTTTGCTGCTGTATATATAGCTTCTAAATATGAGTCCTGGTATACCAAAGCATGACCCCAGCACCTCAACTAATATTCTCTCACTCAGATGCCAAGATCTAATGTCCAGGCATAAGTATGAACACTCACCATGTCTGCAATTGCTATTTTCCAGCACTGCTCCATCAGTATTTAATCTGCTGCTTTATAGAGCACCATAGGGGATCCCCAGAAAGGAAAGCAGCTGCAGCCAAGTTCTGCTCCAAAAAGTATTTTCAATTGAGATGCCTATTAATCCAGGCAATAGGCATTAAATGACGTAATAGTGAAGCTGGAGGGCTGATATGCCCTTCTACCCAGGGCAGGAAAAATTTCTTTTTTTATATGCCTAGGATAGTTGCTGTAAAAGAAGGCCCTACGGGAGTCTAAGAAATGTGTTCCAGAATAATTTTTTTCCCTCTTGAAGTGGCAGCTGTTGGCTTTTTATTTTTTTTTTATTTTTCTTCTTAAGCCAAGATAATGTATTTAATTTCTATGGTTGTTGCAATAACTGGTTAGGTATCCACAGGTGACAGTCAAATGAGTATTTTCAGTGCAAAAAGAGCCTGGAGCTGTGTGCCTGTATTCCCAGCCATTTCCATTCAGACCATTGCACTCTTTGAGCTTGCAAAGAGAAATACATCCTCCAAAGAGGGTTCGGAGGGATCTCCTAGGAAAACTGTTGGCTTAGACAGAAAAAAACTACAACTCACCTTCAGGATCCCTCTGTGACCCTGAAAAACTTGTTCCACGTCTCTGTGCCTGAAGACCCAATTCTGAACATGGAGGAAACAGCTCTGCGTAAGACGTATTGACTCTTCACTTGAGGAACACCAGCCAGTGAATCTTATAGACGAGAAAAAGGCAGGTCCTGCTTCATCATCTTGACTCCATCTCATATGAGAATAGTCCAGTGCAATGGAGATTAGACAAGGTTAGTGTGACTACAGCCAGAAGTGTGAAAATAATAGGTAATTCTCCTCCAAGCAATTCTCCATCATTTTCTAAGCTACATCATGAATATATCCCTGTATATTGAGGCTTTTCTTGCATCTCCTACTTTCTATAAAGTGAAACCTGAGATGTTTGTTGTCTCCCACAAAAAAATAGAACAAAAAACCAAAACAAACAAACAAACAAACAAACAAAAACCCACACCAAAAAAAACCCCAACCAATGAGTATGTAATGTCCTGATTTTTTCTGTTGTTTTTTTCTTTTTCTTCTCCTGTGATGAAAATAAAGTCAAGAGGCTGAACAGATCAGCTGGGATGATATCAGTGTTTAAGTGTAATATCAGAAAGCTGTTCCCACTTTCACGTGTTGGCAAGGTGTAGACTGTGATAACATAACCTGTTCACCCATCTTGGTAAAAGGCATAACATTAGGCTTCGGTCTTTGGAAAGGCTGGGTTTCTGACCCTATTTTCTTCTATATTCCCAATTACTGAATGCTCTAATGGTGTTAAGTCCAGATTAATACATTCACATGATTAGTTTTTGGAAACAGCAGCCGCAGATGAGAAATATTTCCCTGCTTGACTCATTGCTCCTGCTGCAATCCAGATCATATCGGGCTTGGAAAGTTATTTTTGACTCTATATAATGGACACTTTACACAGGAGATGGATTCAGTACTTTTGTAAAATAAGAAGAAAAGTAGACAGCGATAAATTGCCAGAAAGCTGAAGTAATAAAGTATCTCATTGGACTGTCTGGTCTGCAACTTGTTTTTCTCTCCTCAGAATGGAAATACACAATCTTGTCTCCTCTCCTGCATCTCTACGCTCCCCTCACTTTCCTTTTAGACATGTTGATTCTTCTGCCTTCAGAAAGAAATTGCTGTTCCCTGAATTTGTTTTTATTTGTTTGCCTTTTGTGACTGCATCACCTGACAATTTCCTTTCATCATTTGCCCATTTCTTTCATAAACTTGCTCTTTAATCGCTGCTCAGACTTCTGATCAGCTTTTGCCTAAGTGCTGCTTGGCTCCCAGTCTATCCAAAACCCACTGGCTTTAATAACAACACAGCATGACGTGAATATTATTTGTAATGGTGTTTCTGATCCTGTGTTATGAATAAACATACTGCAAAGAGGCATGTTCATTCCCCACCCTGCTGAAGGAATTAAAATCGAAATTGCTCTGGAGAAACATCATTCATGATTACATCTCCCAGCACACAGCAGGTCTGGCCCATAAAGTAGTGGACCTCACTGCTGTGAAGGATGTCAGTCTCAGGGATTTTTTCCACCTTCCAGGCACCTGTCCGTGGGTGGCTGCTCCTTCTACTCTTGGCTGGGTTTGAAGACCCTTTCTGTAATCTCTCTAAATTGGACCCTCCATCTCCTCACTACTTTGGGTCTTTGAATTTTTGGTCACTGCAGAACAAACTCTTACAAACACCTCTCTCTTGCATGTCAGCCAGTCACATTCTGTATTGGTCAAATACTCAGTGAGTATACACTGGTTGTTTTCCAATAAAATGCTAGTTGAAATTGCAGGTGTGGGTTTTGTTTTTTGGGTTTTGTTTTTTGGGTTTTGTTTGTTTGGGTTTTTTTGGGTTTTTTTGGTTGTTTTTTTTTTGTTTGTTTTTGGTTTTTGGTTTGTTTGTGTTTTTGTTTTTTTTTGTTGTTGTTGTTGTTTTTGCTTTTTTTNCTTGAAATTGCAGGTGTGTTTTTTTGTTTGTTTGTTTGGGGTTTTTTTTGTTGTTGTTGTTGTTTTTGCTTTTTTTAATGGAGTTCTTGTACACCTCAGAGGTCCAGAAATCACACAATTTTTCCAGGGTAGTCATTGCTGTGACCCATCTGGGGGGTCAATACNGTTCTTGTACGCCTCAGAGGTCCAGAAATCACACAATTTTTCCAGGGTCAATACAGAGGTATCTACCTTTCATCTGATGAATTGTGTATGACTCTTCATTGACTCTGTTTTCTAGATTGCTACTGACTATATAAGGAGTCTATAGACTTGCTTTTATGGAGATATCTGCCTTGAAAACAGGTAAAGTTAGGAAATAGGGTGCCTACTGACTATGTCCGTTAGTTTCAGACCCTGATATTGGGAAGTGATGGCTGAGAAAGCTCTGTAGCTCTCACACATGCCCAGTTTTTTATATAATCAGACTCTAAATCAGCAGTTTTCCAAGATATTAGCGTACATACCATTATGCAGTATCCTTGGCTGTGAGATGAAGAGCAGAGATAAGCTTTCTGGCAGTGAGTTAAATTTTAGTCTAAGCTTTAGTATGTACACCATACTTGGAAGGATATCTGCTGGTTAAGCACGGTCCATCCTAGTTCAACGTACCTAGACAACCAAGAGAGGCCTGAAACTCCTCTTCAAAAATATATCTGGAGAATGGGCTCAGGAATCTTCTTCAGGAATCGGTGGGATCACAGAGGATGGAGAAACTGAAAACGTGGCTACATGTACACTTAATGTGTTGGCTGACAATGTGCCAACATGGGATGCTAACGCTACTCCACGCCTCTAGCGTTCTTACACCACAACATTTTAGTGTTTTGGGACTCACATGGCTCATGCAATACCATAAAAGCAACAGATTTATGAGAAAGTACTCTAGCATTTATTAATCAACTTTCCCCAGGGCCAGGCCTGCTGCGGTTAAGTGCCATGAATGCGAATTAGGTGTCTGGCATGTTTTCCAACTCTTTCCTCCTATAGCCAGTATTCTCCTTTCCAAGGCCATGCAGATTGCTGCAGATCACAGCTCCTGTGTTGGATGAAATCTTAATGGTAGTAACCTTTGCCCTGTGAGATGAGGCAGGATAACTGCATTTCAAGTGCCTCATTGCTTTCCTGGAATTTCTTTGAGCATGTTTTCTTCCCAGGCTCTCCTCTCAGGGCCCAACTTTCAGCTGCCAGTCATGTAAAAGAGTGTTCGTCCAAAATTCTGTGTTCTGGACCAAAATTGAAAATACAACATTTTATATTTTCCTTGGCTTGGGATGTGAGCCACCTTTCTGAGCTTTGTCTGTCATTGTGCTTGTATTAAACTGCACTTACGATTGGTTAGTTAGCTGAAGTCAAGATGGAGTTTTGGTTACTGTGTCTTTTATTAGCAAGAGATGCAGCAGTGCTATTGCAGATTTAATATTCATCTCTAGCATTTGTTTGCTGTTTTGAAAGGATTCTCTGATTTTATAACATAGTTAAGTGTCCATCTTGATACATGGGATGTGAGGGTAAGAAAGAACCCAAGAAGTTATCCGATCTGGTCCCATCACTGAGGAAAGCTAAGCAACGGTATAAATAAACCATAATACATGTTTTTTGGGGGATGGGGTCTAATGATTCAACAATAAAACTGGCCATTCGAGCCTGATGATTTTCCTTCTCCCTCTGCTACTAACTAAGCAATACAGTCAAAAGCAAGGCAACTTGTTCCCTATGTATTGTTTAATGTAAGATAGGGTTAATTTTACTGTTTCTTAGATGTGTTGTGCAGGTGTGTTGTGATGGAAGAAGCCTCACTGTACGTAATGACTCTTAGTTAAACTAGGTAGGTGCAACCAGGAAACATGCTGCCAACTTTTAAACAAATAATAGCTGTTCACTGGGACAACTTCACAAGAAATCAATAAACAGTGTGTCCTATGCAGACTTTCATATTACTGTGATACTTCTCTCTTACACAACTAGTTTGATATTTAGATTTTAAAAAGCCCACACTGAGAAAGAGAAATCCCCAATTTATGGGCAAGGAAGAAGAGGTAAAATTTAAAAAAAAAAAAAAAAAAAAAAGAAAAGAAATGTGAAATCAGACTCCATGCAAAAAGCTGTCAGAGCTATGAGGAGAACACAGGTGTCCTGGAGCATAGTGCCCTAACAAGATTTGCACCTCGTGATTTAATTTGCATTAGTTCTAAAAGACACACTATAACAGCCAAAAGTTCAGGAACAGTGTAATGTCTCAGGCCATCACCATTCAGGAGGTAAGAAAGAGAAGGGTCCAACTAGCCTTAAAATCCAGGACTCTATGAATGGTTGATTCTTGTGACTCATTTAAGAGTAATGTGTCCTGCAGGAATAGCTCAGATAGATAGGGACACACCACCAAACCATACAGCACCTTATGGATGATAAAGTAAAATAATTCAAGGCTCATTATGAAAGGAACCTGTATGGAAATAATCTCAGTTAAAAGCAGAATAAAAGAACAAAGGAATCAGCAAGTACCCAGAAGGGTCATGTAGGGCACCCTCCCTTGATATGATTAAATAGACGAATAAGTGAATAAGTAATAATCTAATCATAGAGGGGGCCAGGCAAACTCGGCATTAAACTACTAGAGTAGGCAAGTTTTTCATTTGTGACCAAATGACCTCATATTTTTTCCATCTGCTTCTATTAAGCAGAGTCGTTTCTTCCATCAGTGCAGTGGTGAAAAATTTCTCCAACTGTTCCAGAGAGAGAGGAGAAAATGGTTCCTTCTGTAGAGGGAGAGAAAGAAATTAATACCCTGACGTGTTCTTTCCTAAAATCAGTGAGAGTTTTGCTATTAATTTCAGGGGTCTGTTGGGGGATGACTGAGGGCTGGACAGAACAGGATGGATCTTCCATCACTAGTCTCCTTGCTGGTGAGTCACAAGGAACAGTATCCAAAACTGAGATAGGGGAGTATCTCCCATTTCTGTAGAATAATTAGAGCCACGACCATACGTACAAGAGGATGACCCATGTCTCAGTGAACAGGATCAAACGTTGGCTCATCTGGAGCCCATGTCAACAACGTACCCACCTCAACTCTTCTCTACATCCATGCTCTCATCCATACAGTTGCACTACTCCCTGCCTGTGTTGGGTGTTATGAGTCTGATTCTCTTAGCACTGGGGACCTTCTGGCAAGTGACTTATGTGACAGAGCAGGAGGGCAGCGTAGCATTGCTATTGAGAGGGCAGATAACAGAGAAAGTTGGGACTTTGCAGACCCACTCAGCACTCACATCTGTGTGAAGCTGGTGTGATTCTTCTAGTAACAGCTGCTCCCTCCTGCAGAGCTTTTCATGTGAGACTTTAAAGCATCACTTGAGACACTCTAAGGAAGACTTGGTACCCCACAGTGCATTTTTTTAACAGAGCAGCCAAGGCGCAGAACTAAGTGACTTACCTGAGAGCACCCAGGAAGTCACACACCTGGGAATCAAGAACAGGCTCTGATCTTCCACCTTTCAACAGTTTCCGATCCAGTAGCTTGTTTCAAAGAGAAATATCCACCCCATTCACATTTTTTGGTCACCCTGTTTCTGCTGGTAGAAATGAGACTAGACTTTGGCCCACTGGGTCTGCATATGTCCGAAACAGAAAAGCTGATGGCCACCCATCCCAAATTTGGCAACACAGCATGGATCACAGCACTTCTGCAGGCCTATTCAAAAAACTGTAGTGTTAGAAAGGGACCTGGGGAAGTGAGGAGCTCTGCTGTGATTTCTTTAACTTCTGGAAGCTCAGAAGACTAATAGCAATCCTAATACTGCTCCCTTCTACTCAAAGCATTCAAAATGGGTCAGTCTTGGGCAACAGCAAAATGTTCATCCCAGGGTACAAATTTTGTTCTGTCAAAATATCTGTTACAAAGACTGGGAATTGGTGAATTTGATACCATGCAGCTTGACAGGAGGAAAGCACTATGCAGAGGCAGCTCATCCGTTCTTTAATTTACAGAATAATTGGAGGTTATTAACTAGTTAATTGATAAAGAGTAGATGGAGTGGTGAGGAGCGGAACTAGACATTAAAAAAAAAAAAAGTTTGGTGGCAGTAGTAGCTGCTGTATGATAAAGGTTTGTAAATCAGTGGAAGAAGAAGAGGAAATGAAGTCAAATTGATCATCAGGGAACAAAGGAGTAAGACAAGTAGGGACAGTCTTAGCAGGACAGCTCAGTGTTTAAAAAAAGAAACAAGACAATACCCTCTAACCAGCTCCAGCTGGTGAATAAGATCACTGCCTCACCTTGCAGGTTGCAAGTGGAATGTGAATTGGGCTTCCCATCCCCAGGGCTAATTCTGGGCAAGCAGATGCTCAGCTGAGTTGAGAGATTAAGTCAGCGTGAACCAATCAACGGTATGTGGAGGAGAGACTTTACAGACTATTCATAATGACTTGACTTTTCTCTCCTAGAGTCCTCTCCGCCACAGGATCACAAAGCATTACATAAACCACAGTTGGCTAAGTTTTTTGATGAAGGTTTTCCTTTCTTATTTTAAAGAGTGGGTAAGGGTTATTAGCTTTGTTCTACTGATGAGGAAACCAAGGCGTAGAGAAGTCAATAGACCTCTACCCACAAACCCCATTGAAAGCATCCCCTGACTGCTGAGAGCCCTGCAACAAATTCTGGGAGACCTGCCAAGACAGCCAAGTGCCAGGATCAGTGACTCACACTGTCGTGAGGGGATGAGAGATGATTTACACCAGTGCAGTTCAAGCAGGCAGAGCTAGGTTGGGCTGATGCCATCAATGCAGACTGCACCAATGCACTGCATCCACTGCTGCCCCCAGAGATGGAGGCTGGTGGCAGAACTGGGCGTGAAATCAAAAGTAGACCTTGAAACCACCATCGTCACCTGCTCATAATGCCAAGGTGATGCAGATCGTTGGTGAAGTAAATCACTGTTAAGAGATTGCTATCATTCTCTTTTGACTGCTTGAAGGCTTACATTCTTGTGCCACTCTTCCTGTCTCTGTGCCTCCAGTACAGTTACTATTAAAACCAGTAGTAAATCTTGTGTATGTGCTGACTGTTGGAGTTAAAGCACTTCATACTTTTAGCAGGGGGCTCACGTATAAGCCTTAGCAGAATGCAGGTGTCTCATCCTAGGACAAGAGGACTTCAGCTGCAGTTGTTTTTTCCTACAGAGGAAGTTTATTTTACCCCACTCCTGCTACACACACACACACACACACACACACGTTTTAGCATCCTTTAAACTCTCCCTATTGACCTCTAAACTATCACCTGCTCATACCACCTCTTTCTCCCAACCAATTCACTTTGTCCATATTCCCATCTCCATTTTTTTCCATACTGGGAAGGGGTTAGTATCCATTGTAGTACTTATTTCTAGGAAGAAGGAGCAGTAGGAAAAAGATACTTTGAGTAAGTGATATATAACTGGCTGAATAGGTAAAGGGGATGGAGAAGCTCTGCTCCTTGGCTCAGACAGTTCCCAAAGCTCCCACATGATATTTTGACACTTTTTTGACAGCTATTTTGAGATATTTTGACAGCTTTTTTTGAGTTGAGTCCATCAGTGCAGACCGTAGCAGTATGATGTCCACTGATGTCCTCTGAAGAAGCTGGCTGGCGATGAAACTGGGTGAATACTGAAAGGGATACCTGGCAGAGTCTCCTCTAATGCCTCTGAATCAGCAGTTCTAGATTCTGAATAGGAGACATGGGCCAAAAGTATATGCTCTCCCTAAATAGCGTCTTCTATTGGCACAACTGGAAACAGAGTTTTAGGATTTTCTGGTGGGGCATTTTTCTTATGAGCTCTCTTATGAACTGATGAGTTCACAGTTTAGATTAGGACACTACTGAAGTTGAAGGATAGATAGATAGATAGATAGATAGATAGATAGATAGATAGATAGATAGATAGATAGGATTTTTTTTCCAGCCTACATAAAAGTAAAATAAAGGGAGACATGAGACTGGTTTGCCTAGTGGGGGTTTGCAGGAGGAATTGTGACAAAGAAAGGAAATAAGGTAGGTCTCTGAATCTACAAGACAAAAACTCATTTGCTTAGATTGTGACATGTCTAAATTAGACATGGAGGAGCTTCCTTAGAGAGATGGGCAATCACATACTGGGCTGTTAGGGTTGAGAGGCTTTTAAAAGCAGATTGGAAGGTCATTGTTCATGGATGGTTTCTTCAGTGTGAAACACCTCTAGAGGTAGGAAAATACAGTAGGTCTCTCCCTATGTTATCTATGATTCAATGTTTTTCTTCCAACCTGGGACTGTTTAAAGACCTGTGAAGTTTGTTGTGAACTCTGTAGTTCCTAAAATGACATTATACACATTTATTTCAGACAAGCCTTTTCGCTGTCACAGCAAAGGAGCTCACTTCGGTCATTCAGTCAGTATCACACCTCATAAATTATTTTCCACTTACATGGGCATTTCCCCAGCATTGTGCATTTTTTTTGGCAAGAGTTTTAAATAAAGAAAAAGAGTTTTAAACAAACAAACAGAAGAGTCCCCTTGAACAAGTTGTTGAAAAGCTGAGTCTCAGGCAAATCACATTACATTTTGGGTTCATTTATTTTCTAGGTAAAAAACTCCCTTCTTAGAGGGTTTGTTTTGTGGCATATGCATTTTTTTTCAGAATAAACTCCAGCTGTTGATTGTTTATTGATTTCCAGGGAGCAAACAATTTCCTGAAATAGCCCCTTGCTTGTCCTGGACCCTACAGATGGAATAAAAGACTAATAAAAGTGATTCGTTGGCGGGGGCTGTTGATATGGATTATAATTGGTCTTTATCACCAGTTTATAGACTGGTTTGTTAGATCATTAATCGCCCTTGGCTTTGATCTGGGCCATTAACTAACAAACTCATCATTAGCTGTTGGAAAATGACCAGCTCTTTTTTAGGATTATTGCACTACTGTTAAATCCCAGAGGGTGTGAGGCAGGACTCTCCAGAGCACTCTTTGCTTGGTTCATTGGTGTTGTATGAGCATCACGCCAGGCTGTTTCTTTTGCAAGGATCAAGAGCTATCTAGGATGCTGGGGCATGTTTTTTTGTTCCTTCCTTGAATTGCTAAAGAGAGGTATTGTCTTAACTGTAAGAAAGGAAACTTTTTCTCTCTGGTCCCATGTTAGAAAATAATGAGTTAGTTTGAAATGACCTTGCTTGGTTGATATGATAGAGTTTTTGTGGTTTATATCAGCAGAAGATCTTTGCTCAGAAGCTTATTTTCATGTCTGAAAAAGGTGTGGGACTGAAAGCTGTGGAGATTGAAATACACAGTACAAGCAAAAAGCAGCTGGACTCCATCCATCCTTCCTCAGTAGTGTCTCTCAGACCACATCTCAGATGGCAGAGGAGAAGTCTCTCAGTTTCACTGAAAAATGCCATCAACAGTGTTGCTAGTACTTGTTTTCCTTGGAGTTTCTGAGGTGCAAGCACCAACTTGGTCAGAAATTGAGGAAGGACCACAAAATACATCAGGGAGCCATGAAAAAGAGAATTTCTTTTTCTTGTGACCAATCCAAACAGAAAATTCCTTATTTTCCTCATTGGTCCAAACAGGAATCAAGCCAGTCCTGTAGAAATGAAACTCCCCGGTTTTCATTCCAAGTTGCCCTGAGCCAACTTCCCACCATGGCACTTCTCCAGGACACAGAGAAGTTGAGCTGTTCTATCTCGGCTTTCCCAGGAAAGCAGATCCTACTGTAAATAAGTTCTCCCAAAAGAAAAAACCTGCATCTTTCCAGCACTGCAAAAGCAACTGCCTTCATTTTTGGTAAAGCTGGATTCTCGAGGAGAAGCTAGCCAACAGGCAAAAATAAACAGAATTCATGGAAGCTCCAGTATTAAACAAATACTGCAGCAGTGTTTCATCACTGTTTCATTTTACAAACACCATTGATGGCAAATTCTGTTCCAGCTCAAGATCTGAGAATTCAATTCCACTGTCACGTTGGACCCACTGCCTCCTCTGCCTCCCCTGTCCCCTTCTTTCCTCCACAGGAATTCGATCATGTCAACATCCTACTGCTGGCAAGGGAGACATGGAAAGGAAGAATACATCACTTTTAGAGTTTGTGTCTCCCAGAAAAATTGTGGCCCTCCAAGTCGTGTTTTTATGAAATCCATAATAATAATAGTAACAACAGCTAGGAAGGGAGGGAGGACTTATGTCTGCGTGCAGCAGATGCTGCAACACAATTCCTTTCTGCAGAGCGTCATTTGTGCCAATGCATCCCCCAAAAAAGCTTCATATCTGATTACAGGCTGTGCAGAGAAATGCAAGAAAACTCCCTGGAAGATAACTGCTTGGGGCTGTAATCTTTCAGAGTTCATCAGCTAGGCAATGAGTCGAGGCTGATCGGTAGTTCAGCTGGGAGATGACTGAGGAAGGAAGAAAAGTGGGGCTGGTGTTTGGGCAGGTGATGTTCTTTTTCTTCAACTTAATATTCAGTCAGTTGTTCATAGCTAACCTTCCTTCTCTTAATTTCCTAGCCTGCCTCACTTGAATATTTGCAGATGTAACAGTAAAATGCATGGTCTCGATGGCTTAGTTCACTAAAGATATGCTGGACATTTCAAAGGACTAAAGACAGGGTGAGTGATGGGTAAGCATGATGATGGATATTGTAGCCAGTTGCAGCACCCTTGAGGTCTTAGAGGCAGTTTTTAACTGATTTCTTTCCCCAGTTCTGAGATTAAAGTTGGATCCCTTTAAATAAGGATGAACGTATCTCACAGATCCCCACCAGACTGCTTTTAAGGTCACCAGGGATTCAGAGATGTCTCAGCAATAGACGTTTCAGCTCACCAGATGTCCCAACTCAGGACACATGGAACGGTCAGGCCATCAGGAGGAGCTGAGGTCTCTTCTTTGGTTATCAGCCCTGTTATGATTTCTGAAACCAAATGCCCACACTCTTGAAGACCACTCACTCCCTGTAGAGAGACTCCTCAAGGCCTTCAGGAAGGCTCATGGCATTGAGACCTTAGCGTTAACCATGTACTGAGAGGAAAGAAGTCCTTCTAATATTTCTTAGTGGACATATTCTCCATCCATTTGTCCAGTCCTTCTTCAAGTGGATTCAACTAAATGATTTTTCCCTCCCAGAGGTGAAAGTTACCTCCTGATTTTTTCTCTAGTTTCTGTCTGCAGTCATGCCAAATCTCCTTCCTCCCACAAGCCAGTGTTTGATTTCCTCTTCTGAAGGTTGCTTTCAGCATATAACTTGACATGAGACCATAAATGAGTCCCAAGGATCCACGGCAAAGATCATAATTTACAGATCTTCCTTTACATAAACGTAGTCTTAGGGGTGTTGACATGTGACATTCTCCATTGTTTAGCTACCATGTCCCTAAAATGTGGCAGTTTCCACCTCTGGTGATGGGTCAGTAAGTACCGATTTTAACCTGGAGTTTTAAATGTACCATTCCTTCTTAGTCAGAGAATCCTCTGAGTAACATACGGTATATCTGTTTAACTGCATTTATCTGTAAACATACATAGGTTTGCGCAGCCACGAATCCCCAGAGTATTAAAGGATCCAGACTCTTCTTAGCTGATAATTTATTGAAGCAGCATCTTAGCATAATGCTATGCCTTGTACAGTTATTGGTTCTGGCAGATTTTTCTTTTGTAATAGCTTGATCTGCTTTCTATTGAACAAGAATGGAATTGACTGTAGGATGGCAGTGTATTTTCTAAGAGCACAGTCTCACACTCCGAGTATCCCAGAGCACTCAATAAAGTAATGAGTTAGACTCGCAGCACAGTGACTGTGGAAGGAAACGGAATTGCCAGCTCAGCTAGGCTGATGCATTTGGGAGCTTGGGGTTTTTTTTTGTTGGTTTAGTTTTGTTTTGTTGGTTTTTTTCATGCTAGCACTAGGCTTCTCTCTGTGCCTTTTTGTGATGAGGTGCTATGGGACCATATCCCTCTTTGAGAAGGATTCCCATCAGAGATGGGCAGCAGGATCCTGCCTGTGCTGTTTTCCCCACAGGGTGCACGTTACTTTTCCTCCCTCCCCACTTTCCCTAGTGCTGCAATGCAGTGTCAGCGTTGGTTGCAAGCCCAAGCCCTAGCACAGAGTCTGACTCTGCCACAGTTTCCTGGCTCTGGGGAGAAGCATGAAAACACTTGGCCCTTCTCTCATAGCTTCTGCAGTCTGCCTGCATGCTCCGTGAGAGAAGGCAGAGCTGGAGCTGCAAGGCAGGCTCAGGGCTCTTTTGCTTTGCGTGTCCACAGTGCTTCTGCTGGGCAAGGTGAGAAAAAGTCAAATCAGCATAAGTCAAGCTCCCTGTCAGTGTCTCCTCTGGTTGGTTTTTTTTTTTTTTTTGGTTGGTTGGTTTTTAAAAAAAAAAAAAAAACAAAAAACAAACAAGCACAAAACTAACAACAAAAAAAACCCAACAAAAAAACACTACCACCATAAAAAAACCCAAACAAAACCCAACAAACCCCAAACAACACCTCCCCCCCCAAAAAAACCCACCAAAAAACAAACAAACAAAAAAAAACCAAAAAAACCCAAAACACCAACACCTAAACCCTGCAAAATAAAAAAAAAAAAAACCAAACACCTCCAGTTCTTTTACTGGACTTATTCTTTGTAGTTGAGAGGAACCCTGTCTTCCTGGAGGATCTGAGTGAATCTAGTGCCTGCAGGGTATGGTTACACCACCCTGAAATTTTGCTTTGAGTTTTGGCCAGAGATTAGCTTAAGTTTTTCAAAAAGAAATCCAGGCAAATACACCAGGCTGGAATACCTCTGCAGTGGCAGGCATTGGGCCATGACTCTGAGCTCATCTCCTACGCCACTCGCTTGCTTCAGGTGTCTCTGGAATGCTGTGAAAATTCACAAACCATTCCCAGATCTGGAGACACAACTCAGTGACTCCAGACAGAGAGAGATTGACAGATGAGCGGTCCATGACCTGCATGGTTTATGACACACTTTGGCCAGAGCCTACTCTGCATTTATCAGACACGGGATCTCACCAGAGATCCTTCCTGAATTTGGGGACGAATGCTGATGTAGGCTCAGCCACCCTCTTGGTATCACCCTTCACCTTACAACACTGCTGGTCACCAGCACAGATGGGAAGTTTGAAGGCTGGGTGTGACTTTGAGCACAAAAACTCCTTAACACCCATGCTGGGTGAGACCAACGGTCTATGGAGCTAGTGCCAATAGCAGATGCCTACGAGAAGAATAAAACAGAAATGAGTAAGCATAAAGTAATTCCATCTTTGATGCACACTCCTTACTTCCATCAGTCACTGAATTAAGGATTAGTATTTTTTTCTGTGCTGGAAACTGTGTCTGAACAAACGTGTTCTGTAACCATGGATGGATTGTGCCTTTGTGAATGTTTAATCCCTCCCGAAGCCCACCAGAACATTTGGTCTCCAGGGCATGCCATGGCAGTGAGTCCCAGTGTTTAACTGTGGTGCACTGCCCAGTCAGTTCAGGATGTGTCTCCGACCCATCTTCCAACTTCCTCTCCTGTTGGTTTTTTTTGGTTTGGTTTGTTTGGGGTTTTTTTGTTGTTGTTTTTTTTTTTTTTTTTTTACAGGGTTATTACAAAAGTCCATGAAAACTTCATGGTTAACTTGATTTCAGCTGGGACTTGGTTGTGCCCTCATGCAAGTGATGAACAAGAGGGACAACATGAGAAACTGTTCAAATGTTTTGACCAGTAATCACTGGCCTATGCAGGAGATCAACAGGGAACAAAAATTCCATTATTTCATGTAAACATTAAGACAAAAATGAAAAAAACAAAGGTAAACTAGTTCTGTTGAACTGCTTGTTGCCATGGCTACCGTATCATCCAGAGTATCTGGGAGGCATGCAGGATTTCATTCCTTTTCCAACTTTTTCATTGATTTTTTTATTATTTTTTTTTAATTAATAGGAAATAAGAGGGGAAATGGAGGAAGGGAGGATACTAATTCTCCATCCCAATGCTTTAAACACAAAAATGCTTTGAGGCTGATGATGACATAATTGTGTATTGTCAACTGTGAGGTCTCCCAACCCTTTCTTGTTTTGAGATAAATAGAACTTCTGTGGAACAACATCTTCCGTTATCACTGACTTCAGAGGGACCCAGGGGTGCTCATAGCATTGCATCTTGAGTAAGATAGGATCAGTATGAATAACCTTCTTTCTCATGCTCTCTGTGTAGGCAGCTGCCATGAATCAAGCAGGATTTTGGGGAGGAAATGCAGAACTAGATAGAATAATGTTCCTCTTCCACTCTAAACACTACAGCATTTTCAAATAGAGAGGAAAGAGGCCTCCTTAAAAGCTGACAGAAAATGCTAAACTGAGGGTAAGGACCCATCTTCTGGCATCACGTCTTTCCATTCAGAATTTTTTTTCAGATTTTTGGGTGCCAGTGATTTGGAGATACTAGAAACATGAAGAGTTAAGGAGGGCGACTCAGCAATGTTGCTCTTGATAATTAATTTTCCGACACTAATCCAAGTTTAGGTTGAAATAATTGATCAATGATGAATCCTCTTCTCTTGGGAGATTGTGCGATATTACACAATAATACAATCTTTTAAAATTATGAGAACAATGTCTCACTAATCTGATTCTTATTGGCCAAGCCAAATAATAGAAAAAAGTGTAATTACAGTAGAATTATATTGCAATTAAAATGTAATTACATTGTGGGTTTTTTTGCTCAATCAATAATTATTTGTGTTGATATAATAAGAACATTAACTGCACGAGTGAATGGTTTGTGTTAGCTCTCTGGTGTCCCTATGCTACCTGAATTGAATATACACCATTGCAGTGACGTTTACAGTATTTATTCTCAGCCATACCATGAACCATTCAGTCACTTATTTTGCAAGACATGAAGGGGAGCTGTGCATGTGTGTGTGCACATATGTAAAATACTAATACATGTAATATAACCTATAATTACCAATTATATTATTACATTACCATAGAAATATATTGCAATACTAATATATGTTGTAATGAAGTATAATAATTTTACATTTGTATTTGTGGTATTAAAGTGTGTCAGAGAACATACTTATCATAATTATACTGCAATTGCTCTTTAACAAGAGTGGAATTACAGTCACCATATTATGAAATATGACAATGTTACCTTTACACATTATTTGTATTAAAGTACAACTTAGAGGGCCTTTTAATTTGTATCTGCTTAATAAGATAGCGATCTTCCACTGGTACTTGGGAACAGAGCTAGAATGAGCTCTAGTAAAGGACTGGCTCAATAACAAGATTTTTGGCACATGGTCCTGGCATGGGGTCTGGATCTCTATTTTGGTGTCCAGTTTCTGTCTTCCCATGAATTGGCCTCACTGAGCAGTGCTACCAATTAATTTGCCCATGGAAACTTATGCCTCTTCCCAAAGGCATGGAGACAGTACTGGTTCACAGATGTGCCCATGAAAGCTTGTCTGCTGGTGCAGGGCTAACCGAGACACTAAGAACTTTGGATCACAGTGGCTTGTCCAAAATCCTGCCCTTCTGCAGAGGCCTATTTCCTTCCATGGACAGCTCAAGGAGCCTCCAGTGGCCCTCTCAGGCTTGTACCTCTGTCTTTTAGTCATCTAAGGTAGCCTTAAGGTTCAAGGTAACCCTTTCTGAGTATCTTCCAGGTGGTCCTGCGTACATTTACACATCAAAACCTAGTGGTAAGAGCATTACATCACTTTTCAGCCAGACTGAAAATCCCCATTTTGTCAAGTCTTGGGGCAACTTGTCCACTTTTCCTTAAAAAGGCTTCAGATAATATTGTACAATATCCTTTTATATTCTAGTTCAACACACAAGTTATAGTGGCACAACCTACTTTATCTTCTCTTTCTGGCTCTGAGATCTTCCTGCATCTTCCTCTGGGTCTTTCATCAGCCTGGAGAGACTGCTTTGAAGGTGAAGCAAGGGCACTGAGCAGACACATCTAGACTACCACCCCTGCCACAGCTATGGTGATCTCTGGCAAGGACATGGTGGTGATGTGCTGCAGATTCACCTCCCAGAGTGCAATCCAAAGCACTTCACCTTTTACCAGATGTAGCCAGTAGTCCTTCCTCTCAGATAGGGGAGGCCGAGCTGGAGATCCTGCTGTCCCAAACAAGTTTTACTCTCCAAGATCTAATCAGATCTGGTCCTTGCCTAAAAGAGCCAAGACTCTTTGATCTATGCAACTCTTAAGCAGCCTCATCAAACCAATGCCAAAGAGGCTGAAATTAAAGCTATCTTTCCTCAAAGAATCATAGAATGGTTTGGGTTGGAAGGGACCTTAAAGCCCATCTAGTTCCAACCTCCCTGCCATGGGCAGGGACACCCTCCACTAGACCAGGTTGCCCAAAGCCCCATCCAACCTGGCCTTGAACACTGCCAGGGATCCAAGGGCAGCCACAGCTACTCTGGACACCCTGTGCCAGTGTCTCACCACCCTCACAGGGAAGAATTTCTTCTTAATATCTAATCTAAATCTACTCTCCTTCAGCTTAAGGCCATTACCTCTTGTCCTGTCACTCCATGCCTTTGAAAACAGTCCCTCTCCAGCTTTCCTGTAGCCGCTTTAGGGACTGAAAGGCTGCAATTAGGTCTCCCTGGAGCCTTCTCTTCTCCAGGCTGAAGAAGTCCAACTCTCTCAGCCTGTCTTCATAGGAGAGGTGCTCCAGACCTCTCATCATCTCCGTGGCCTCCTCTGGACCCACTCCAACAGCTCCACGTCCTTCTTGTCCTGAGGACCCCAGAGCTGGATGCAATACTGCAGGAGTGGTCTCACAAGAGCAGAGTAGAGGGGCAGAATCCCCTCCCTTGACCTGCTGGTCATGCTGCTTTTGATGTAGCCCAGGACACGGTTGGCTTTCTGGGCTGCAAGCTCACTTTACCAGCTCATGTTGAGCTTCTCATCATCCAACATTAGCAGACAAGTTTGCGGGTATGTGGGTTTTTCTCAGGTCAAAATTTAAGGGTCTCCTGATAAATAGCCATTGCCATTGTAGTTTATTTACTAAATTAAAATCTCAGTTTCTTGAAGAATATATGTACTCTTACAGCTTGATGTGCCAAAGGCAGAAACAAACAACCTGAACCAACATTTACTTTCTGCAGTATTTATGATTCACCAAAACAATTGCTCTTGGCAATTTTGCAAAGCAGGAACTTTATTTCAGTAAAAATTAGTTGGACAAATATACTGCGATGTAGGCTTCGGCAAGAATGTGTCTGAGTGTGTGGGCTTCTTACAGGATATTCAAGGAGCTCCAAGCAGAGGAGGATGAATCAGGATGAATGAGCGAGAGAAAAATCAAGAAGATGCATAAAAGAGGTCTTTACAGCTGCATGAAAACAATATGTAGGCATTTAAGTCAGGAAGAAAGAGATGGATTCCTGGCCCAACTGACGTCAGTGAGGCTTCTTGGATTCAGTGAATAACTTTGGATCTATAATCAAAGACGGGTGGTACTTATTTCCTAAGAAAATGGCTACAAACTATACAAGTAGATTCCCACACTGCTTGAGTTCAGTCTCTAACTCTACTGATTAACAGAGGCCTCCTGAGACATGATGGTCTCAAGATATTAACTGTGAAGTTGCTGAGCATCTTATGTCAACTCCTTTCCACTTTTTGTATCTTGTCTCTATAGTTTTGCCAGATAGATCTTTAAAATTCAAGTCTTTTTTTTTTTTTTTTTCCTTCTCATCTTCCCTGGTTTTCAACCAGCTTTTTGAGATTTTTTGATTCATACAGAAAATCATCATTATTTGAGTCACTTGCAAAGTGGATAAAATACAGCAAAGTATACTGCAGGGGATCAGCTGTTCCCATGGGCATGCAGAGATGGAGAAGATAAGTAAAGGAGCCTTCTTCCAGGGGTAGGCTGAGTTGGTAAGGTGAGATCTCTATCTTGTCCTTAATATTCCGAGTGGTTCAGAGGTGCAGTGTATGGTCAGGGTGACGTGCGTAGCTAAACACAAACTGTGAACATAACATAGAGAAATGAGTTTTCTGTGATGGGTGGGAGAGTTGACCTTGGTAATTTTGTTTCGAGCACAGCTGATCTTCACCCTGTGAAAGTCCCACTTTCCCTTCATCCGTCTCCCCTACCGTGATGCTAAATGCCTTTCGCCAGAGGGCTGAAGCACTTTTCCCATCTGCTTTTCTGGGGTCTCATTTCATCCTGCTCCTTCCTGAGCCTGTAAAGTAAGGCAGCACTTCTGCCTGGTTGGTTTTTAATTGGTATTAGTTTCCAATCAATCAGAACTCCTAAACCATTATCTCAAGAGGTGCTTATGCTGTTTAACATGAGTTTGTGTCTCCTTGCCCTTACTGGTAACTCAAGAAGGAGAGTAAGAATTACCTTACAGAGGGGTTGTGAGTAGAGCTGACCAGTCATTCCAGTTTCCACTAGACAGTGACTGACTTTATATCATTTTGGTGGGAATGAAACCAACACTACTATCACTGCAAAGCAAAAAAAAATTTAAGAATATGGATCCTGCAATGACATGTTGACCCTCACGTTCCTGCCATTCATTTTTGGTCAACAGTAGAAATTGCTGTGTCTGATTTTTTTTTTTTTTTTACAAGGTTACCAGGGTCTGTGGTTGGCCCTCCACGTTCAGTGGTCTTTCTCTTAAGCTGGATGTGCTGGGAAAGCTTCTTCTGGATTCAATCAAAGTTTGCAAGACCAGAGACATTTCCAATAAAGTACAGGGTTCACATAACTCCATTTTCTTGCTGAAACTTTATTCAGCTGTAAAATTTGCTGCTGACTTGTACCTTTATTACCTGAGTTATACAATATGCTTCAAGATCCCCAGAATGCCAAGGACCATAGAAGAGCAATGTAGCTGTATTAGCTGTTCGCCACAATACGTATCCAGGATTGCTATGCTTTCCCTGCGGCAGGTGAAACAGCAAGGAAACAAATAAAAATTTCACCCAGTGCTGTTAGAAGTGAGTGGGAGGACAGGACCATTTTCACCAGGGTCCCTCTGACTAGCATGGACCTGAAACAGCACCGTTTCTGCTCAAAATAGCATGCCACAGGCAGAGACATTTTGTTTTTGCTAAAAGCAAACAGAGTTGCTAAGAAACGAATATTGCAGAGACGGAAATCCACAAAAGGTTTGACAGTTGCCGAACGGTGCATGCTGGATGGAGTGGCTTGGCAAACGTGGCCATAGAGGTAGCAGAGAGGACCCAGCTGATTCCCTAGCTAAGCATGGTCTTTGCAGCAGGAAACCCCCAAGTTGTTCCTTACATCTTGCCTTCGTCATGCATATTGCTGATGGGGACTGACAAACCAGGGGTATAAGAAGGGCAGGGCACACAAAGACCAGAGGATTTGCAAAACTGGGAAGACTCAGTGGATAGCAGGCTTTGAAGGACATAGGCTCCAGCGTTCCAGTCCATCAAAGCTGAGAGCAGCGAAGGAGGTTAGTGAGTACTTACAGTTCTTCTCCTGAAGGTCCAGTCATGGCAGCCCTTTACTGTGTTTCTCAGATCTCCAAAGACAAGCCATGAAGTTGTGTGTGTGCCTCTGTCAGTGAGCATCACGATGAAGGTCAGTGACCCTGTTGGTACCAGCTTTCCCAGGGTGTGGGAAGACCTCCCTCTGTTTAAGTCATGGTGGAGCCTCTGGGGACCCTGGTCACCTGTGTCTACACAGGAGTCAGGTTTTTACCTCCACTATGTCCCACACGAGGCAGTCAAATTTTAGCTACCTCCATTTCCTATGCAAGGAAAAGAGATCTTACATAACTTTCTTATCAGATGATAAATGACAGATGCACAGTACCCTAAAGGTGGCTGCATTTCGTCATGTTCGTGACTGTGTGCATGGGGTTTCTCCTTGAATGATGCTTAGAGAGCAGTATGGATGGAAAAGATTGCTGAAATATGAGACATTTGAGGGATTGCTGTCCCCTACTGGGGCATGGTGCATGTTTTAAAGCTCGAGAAACCAGAGATGATCACTACCTGTAACAGCTCAAGAGCCATCCCCGCCCTCCAGTGCATTGCTGTTATTGTTAGGTATGCTCTTCAGGAAGGTGGGCTTGGGGGGGAAAAAAAAAAAAAAGAAATATTAAAATAGAAGATAGAAGCAAAGCAAACTAACACCGAGCCAATCCGATTAATAAAGGATGCCAGGAGTTGGTGTTAATTTGTGTCTGATTTAATGTGCCTGGTGGGTGGAGAGAGAACAGCCCACAAGAAGCAGCTGGGCTCCTTTTCCATCCCCCAACCCTGCTGTTGGTGCGGCGTGGTGGGGGAAAGAGGAGCACACAATCAGGCGATTCATCCCCACGCTGTCGCACTTTGCAAAAGCAAAGGAGAAGAAGGGAAGGAGGGAGAGGGAGAGAGAAAAAGCAGCAATCCAGTTCTCATGAAAAGTGTCAGCAGCAAACATGATGCTTCTGCTCGCCTAACCAGGATCAACCCATCCTATCCACATTTACCGACCCTTTGTGAGATGCCAATGGGCAGCCATGACAAAAAAGAGCTGGATTGATACTTTGCCTCATCTGGTTGTTGAGGTCAGGCATCTTGAGTGATGAGGGGAACGCTCTAATCAGCAGTGATGGGGCTGGCGGGGTTCACAATCTTCTCTCAAGGCCAAAGTTCTCAATTTATGTGCAGAGCTGGGTAAAACAGAGACAAGCTCCCCCACTGACACGGCTCCAACACCTGAACCAACAAAGGTGGTACCTGGATTTGGTCCCCATGGGGAAATCTCTACCGGCCCTCAGTTCTTCCAGTGAAACCCAAGAGGACAATCCCTTTGCTCTTCATGTCAATTCACTCCCTCTGAGGTTATGCCTATTCTCATAAATAAATGAGGGATTAAATGCAGGCACGAGTGTGGTCCCTGATCATCCAGACCGTTTAATTACTCTCATGCTCCCTGGTGCAGTTCTGGCGCAAGACGGTGCCAGGACACAGTCTGGTAGACAGCTGAGCCAAGGGACTTTCTCCCGCAGGTCTGTGGGATGAGGCCAGCCCATTTCACAGGGAAAGAGAGCTGAGGTGTGTGGCTGCAAGCTGTGCCATGCTTGGTCCCAGAGCCAAAGAACAGCCCCTGCTCTGTTTCGTTCAGTAGTATAGACATAGCCTGTGGAGACAGACAGCAAAAGGGCAAATTAGCATTTAGTTGGCATGTGAATTTCTGTTCTTTAGGAACAAAAGGAGGGCCATCTGCTCATTGTGTCTCGCACGAGGTGGGGGCTTGCTTTCACAACCAACGTGTGCTGGATTTCAGCCCACCACCGAATGTGGAGATGTGGCAGGCCACCCAGGTAATGTCCTGAGCACATCCACTGTGCCCCACTGTGTTGGGTCAACATACCCTCTGGGCAAAAAAGGCAATGATCCTCATCTCCTTCCTAGAAGGACTGCTCATCTCTCCTGCATTTCTTGGCTTACTGAGGCTGGTTCCTGGACTGCACACACGGGTTCATCATTGCAGGGCTGATCTGGAACACCAGGTGTGTGCGTGTTGCTACCTTAGGGTGAGATTTCTCTAAAATCAGTCTCAAAATCTTTTTTTGGAGGAAATGGGAAGCAGAAGAATTGCTGAGATGAGGTCCCCTCCTAGGTCTTGGGCCTTGGGTAAATATCTAAATCTAAGCCTTCCTGTTGTCTGCAGACCTCCAGCTCCCCTCTAGGTCCTCACTCCAGTCCTGTCTGCCTGCTGTCCAAGGCAGAAGAGAAAACCCATACAAATGAAGGAGCATGTGAAAATCACAGACTCTGCTGTCATCCTTGTGATGAAGCATTACCAGAGCCCTTCTCAGAATAAATATAAACCATTCTCCTTTAATCCTTCATCTTCATCAAGGCTGTACACAGACAGCTAACTAACCCCAACTCCAAACCAGCACATTCTCAATGCTACAAATCACTCCATAATGTCCTCCATCATCTCCTGTGATTAAACAAAGCCCAAGAAAGAGAGAAGAGAGGAGTCCTTTGCTTCTCAATAACACACAGACTTGCTCCTCACCAGTAAGCCATCTTCCCTCCCATGTTGCGTTGCTCAGGGGTTCCTGGAGAGAAGATTGAAAAGGGGAAAAGCGTACATCTGTCTCATTTATGCAAATCCTGAACTGCTTGTCATGAGGTTGATAGATGAGATGCAAGGAATAATCCAGCTTGTTAGCGCCTGTGCTATGATTGCATCCCTCTTCCAGCCTATCTATGTCTTAGAATTTGTTATAGGGGACCCTAGAAGGCAGTCTCTGTCCTGAGGTGTCTGCAAGGAAAAGTGGAGGTCTCCAGGTAGCAGAGCAGGCAGGCACATTTTGCTGTCCAGCATGGTTAGCTCAGGCATGGCACAGCATGGGTGCGGGCATGACACTCCAGAAAGGTTTTGGTTGGGGCAAATGGCCATCCCGAAGACTGCTCTTCCAAGTAGTGCAATGGCACCCTGCAGGATATAGCAGGTTGAACAGGACGACATGGATCAGGCCAACCCATTTTGGTTGGGGAGTTTAGCGACATGGATGTGATTTGTGACACTCCATTTAGTTTCAGGATCTGGCCATGGTTTGTTTAGCAGTATGGACTCCCCGGAGCCTTCTCTTCTCTAGGCTGAACAACCCCAACTCTCTCAGCCTGTCTTCATAGCAGAGGTGCTCCAGCCCTTGGATCATCTCCATGGCCTCCTCTGGACTCACTCCAGCAGCTCCATGTCCTTCTTGTGCTGGGGACCCCACAGCTGGATGCAGTACTCCTGGTGGAGTCTCACCAGAGTACAGTGGAGGGGGAGAATTCCCTCCCTCAACCTGATAGCCACCCTACTTTGGATGCAGCCCAGGAGACAATTGGCTTTCTGGGCTGCAATCACACATTACTATCTCATGTCCGATTTTTATCCACCAGTATCCCCAAGTCCTTCTCTGCAGGGCTCCTCTCAATCCATTCACCTCCAGTCTGTAATGATATTGGGGATTGCCCTGACCCAGAGGATGGACCCCCCAAGTCCATCTGAATACACAATGAAAGACCAAAAGGCTTTTTCCCCAGCTGTACCTTCTTATCTCCTACAAAGAAGAGTAGACACTTCTGAGACTGGCAGTTGCATCCAGACCATCGCGTTTTATAGCAACAGATGAACTTGTCCTCCACAAATTCTCTAATCCATTTTGGCACTCTTTTATATCTTTAGCCTCCAAAGCATCCTGTGGCAATGAGGTCCCCAATTGAATTACGAGCTGTGTGAAAAAGTACTTCCTTTTGTTTGCATTCAGCCTTTGGGGTCAGTAAGGATGGCTTTCTGCGTCATGAGGCTTAATTCACTGCTGCTCCCCATGTCCCTCGAGGACCTTGGAGAGAAGGTGCTCTAGAAATGCACATATTTATCATTCTTTTGTTTTGTAAGTTCAGGTCGCAGACTTCTGCTTCAAGGTCATGGCTGGATCAGAAACCACTGAAACTTGGGGCTTTAAAGTGGATTGGGTACATTCCTGATTCTCTCCACTTTGGTGGAGGGTCTGTGCTCAACTTGGTAGAAAGGTCCCACACTCTGCTCAAGCTCAGATATTTCTACCCTCTCCATGCCACTGGGAAGTTCCTGTTTGCCCCTGTTGGTGTGGTATCAGAAGACTTCAAAGCTTTTAATTTCAAATTGTCTAGAAGCAGTTGGAAACTGCTATCACAGTCCTGTAGTTCAAGTTCTCTTGTGCTGCTTACTCTACGGAGGGTGAAAGTAGGGCAAGGGATGGTCACAGTTGTGGTTTTACTGAAAGGACCTGTATTTCAGGTGTCTCTAGTAGCCACAGCCTGAATCTCCTTCTTCCTCCTGCTGAGATGTACAGAAAAATTGTAAATCTGAGCAATACCATCCTACGGTCTTTCTGTGTGCAATTTAAAGATACCCTCACTGGGCATTGGGAACTGAATGCCTAAAATTATGAGCTAAATTCCTGGTGTCAAAAGAGGAAACATTCCCAATCCAGTTTTAACTGTGCTGAGACTGCAGCATTCAAAAACAGCACAGTGCACAGGATTACTGTAAATTTGGACTCTGATGTAGTCTTTCCTTCTTTTCCCAGCTGTTACCTAGGAAATCTATACCCATCACTGAGGTAGTGTCAACATTGTTTATCAGATGGGGAAACTGAGGCACAGCCATTGAGAGAGAGCACAAAGCCATGGATGCAGTCAGAAAAAGAGCACACATTAAAACTTCTGTACATCTAGGGCTCCTCAAAGGCTTCTGGTTGTAGTCATCCCCTGTTGCTGATCACACCCAGCCATGTAAGGATCTGGAGGACAGCAAAGTAGAAATCTACTTTCCTAGTGCTGGGAGATGCACTGGGATTTGAGCTAGTGCAGATTCTAGTCTGGAGCTGGTTGCAAAAACAGCTACTTGGGTGTTCAACCCCTTTCCCTCCTTTCCTTGGCCAGCCCAGCTCCAGCTTGCCACAGGGCAGGCAAAGGGCCAAATCCAGTTGGTATTCAGTCTCAGAGGGGCTGGAGCAGAGCTCAAGGTACCTTGGCCAAGACATCAGCCTTTCCTTTATCCTCAGTAGCCATCTCTGCACCAGTAACTTCAGAAGGCCAAGGTATGGCCTGAAACACCTCCCCATCACTGCCTACACATCTCAGGACACTTCCTGGCAAGGTTTTGGCCTCAGCTAACAAGCACCACCCCAGACCATGCCTGGGCACAGCTCAGGAGGGAGCATTAGGCACTGTGGCAATGCTGTTCTGCTTTGGAGGACTGGCAATTTAGCCACATGGACATGAGTTATGTCAAGGCTCTTGGCCTCAGGGACCAGAAAATGAGCCCTGGTGCATATGATTTATGCGGGATGCATAAGCGAGCATGAAGTCAGGACATGCATGAGCTATGGCTTGTGCATGTGCAACCCAATGAATTGCAAAGCCCAGGTCCGGGTTTGCCAACCATCACTCTGCCCATGCACCCATGCAAGTCTGAGCCTCACCATGCACACTCAGACCCCCCCTAAACACCCCCTCTCCCCGGGGGCTCCCACTTAGCTCCCCAGCTAACACCAGTGCTTTTAACCTCCAGCTGAGTTTTCAATCAATCTCATCCCAGTTCCCAGCACAAATGACCAGCGATAGAAGTGGCCTGGCCCCCGCTTGCTTTCTGCCACTCGTGAGGATGACCTTGCCCTCAGAGGCCCTCTTGTGTAACCCTCACACCCAGGAGCAGGGTGGGAACGTAGGGAAAAAGGCCCCAAAGGGCTGTCTGTGGAGCACTAACAGGCAGAAATAAGACAACAGGGGAAGTGGGAGTTTTCTAGGACTTGTTGGGGTAGAATTCAGGGGTTTTCTGGCAATCTGTGTTGCTCCTCGGGTGGAACCACTGATGGGGATGGACGGGAGCTAGGGCAGAGGATATGGGTGATGTGGGCACAGAGGAAAGGTTGATCTCACCATCATCAGAAGAGTTGTGTATTCCCCTAGGATTAGGAAATTCCTGGGAACAGTGTGGAGCAGTGACCAGCCTAAACCCACAGAAGGCTGGACCTTACCACTGCTAACTGGGGCTTAATCTGCTTTGCTAATGGGAAACTGAGGCAGAGAAAGATGTAACGTTGCTGCAACCTCCATCAGCTGTCTTCTGCCAAGAACCCTGTAGTCTTCTTGGCTTTGCCATGCAATGGCATCTAACCCATTCCTATGTCATGCAGTTCTTGAGAAATTCCCAGTCCTGGTGGCAGCAGACCATGCAAGGAACATTTTACTCCTGTAGAGGAAAGTTGAGGACAAACACAGCTGTAGCTCAGGCCGAGGTGATGTTTAAAAGACACCAAGTACATATACAGCATCTCTCTGAGGCTGGACTCAACAGAAGGTGCTGCAGAGCCCTGGGCCCATTTTCCTCTGGCAGCCACATCTGGGACCAGATGGAGCACATCTGGCCCTCCTTGTCTTCCAGGCTTTTCTCCACAGCAGTTTTACTGGGTCCTAGATTCTAGGGTCCAATCTTTCTGTTCAACTGTCCCTTAATCCCGCTCTCCGAAAAACAATATGGAGAGCCAGGAACTGAGCCTGACCCGCCTACAGCACTGCCTGAGAGTTGTAGCTATGGGACCATCTTCAATTAATGTGATCTGGAGCACAGACCATAGTCTTTAAGGTTCTTAATCTCATCTCAGGATGAAATCTTAGTGTATTGGAAATGAATCACCATCTTCAGCACTTTTCTGGAGCTTTTCAGATCACAGAGCATTAGAGAAAACCAGAGGATGCTTCTTACATTCATCTTTTCAGGTTGGAAAATAGAGGCACAGATTGGCTGAGGTACTTAATTGGGAGCATGCACTAATCCTGGAGCCAGGATTAAAATTCGGCACCTGGCTCTGCACGATAGTGTCTCCCCATCTGGTTAAGGGTGAAGATGATCAAAGATGGGATGGTTCAACTGAGGTTCAGGGACTTTGGCATTTCCTCAATGTGTTTGAAAGCCTCCTGGGGCATCCCGATATTATCCATTTCTACCTACTACCTCTCAGACTTCCCTTTCCCCAAATCACCTCTTCCCACCATTGAAAGTTGAGAAGGGACTGAGATTCTGTCCCCACAAGCCAATCCCCATCATATGATCAAATATTTCACATCCTATTCATACTTTTCCTGCAGGCTGTTACACATCTGCTGGAGTTCATCCCCAAAGCGGATGCCTTTACAAGTTGGAGCTAAGAGAAGTTTGGGATGAAGGATGCTTGTGTGTATAAATATAATTTATTAACACAGCAGGCAGGTGAGAATCAGGGTTTCTCTGCACTCAGGAGACTGAGATGGATAGAGGCGGTGGGCAGTACATCAGTCTCTACAGCAGTGGAGCAAATGTGCCGGGTCATGAGGAGTCCACGCAGAAATATATTTTTGTCAAGTGAAAACAGCAGGAGAGGGAGCAGGGCTGGACTCTTGTCTATCTGACCCTTGTCTGCTTTCCTTTGCTTCCCAAAGGGACTTTGTCTCAGTTCAGCTCTCAGCATTTGGTCCAAAGTTAGATGTGACCAGGTCTGATCCTGACCTGGGGAGCTCCAGCTGGAGCTGGTTTAGCAGCCTTTCCAGGATGGGGTCCGTGTCTGAAATGGATGTGCACTGAAGTCAGGGTGAGACCGAAAGGATTTCCCAGTCCTGCAATACCGACAAAGTTATCCTTTTGCTCTTTCAGGTCCTAGTTTTCACCAGATTCTGTTTTGCCAGAAAATACACACAAATCTCTATAGATAAACTGTTGCTGGGAAGGGCCAGAGTCAAGTAAATACTCAGAAAACAGAGGAGAAGCGAAAATGAATCATTAAAAACAATGGGAAGCGAAAACCTGATTTTGAGCGCTGATTTTACAGAAGAGGCACTGCACCAGGACCTGCCCAAGCTCCATCCCTCTCTAGGTGCCGTCCAGGGCTAACTCCTCTCCTTGCAGCCCAGCAGAGCCACTGCAGCCAGGGCTGAGCCCTTCTTGACTCCTCCGTGTGCTGTTGGGTGACAGATGCCACCGTGTTTCCCCAGGCATTTCCACCGTGCTTTGCTCACTCACCTCCGTAGCAAAAAGAAAATTTCCAAGCGGTTGCAGCTTTATTTTTTTTTTTTTTTTTTCCTTTTCTCTGCTAGCAATTCCTTGTAAATAAGGACAGAGCATACTCATTTCCCGTGTTTTCTCACAGTGGCAAGGGACTGAGCTTCTCAGGGCCAGGTGGTTTTCTGCCTCTGGCAGAAGGGATATTTTGCTTCATATCTGGGGACTTCTTACAGGGAAATGGGAAGCCCCAGGAAAGGAGGATTAGCTTGATGACAGCGGTTTTAACCCTGCTGGGATGTCAGGCTGGTACCAAGGTCAGGAGAAAGAAAGGCAGAGGGAGGTAAATCTTGGATGACAGCACATCTGAGCTGGTGGGCAAAGAGAGGGGAGTTGGGGCACGGCTGAGCTAGTGGAGGCAGATCAGGGTGAGGGTGTTCAGAGAGGTCCTAGCAGTGGGGAAGGATGCCCTTTCTGCAGTCGTTTTGATTTTTTTGCCTTTTTTTTTTTTTTTTTTTCCTGTGGAGTGTGTGTGTGTGTGTGTGTGTTTGTGTGTATGTCTAAGAGTGCCCTCCATTGGCCACATCCAGGCTGCTGCACCAAGACTCCTGTGTCGCCAGCACAACCGAGGAAGGTGGTGGATGCACAAGCAGGGAGGTTGCCCTTCTCGCGTGGGAGGACTCTGTGAAATGCACAGACCCTGCAAAGCAGGGCACATTGCAGCGCTGCCTGCACTTCACGGGCTCCTCCTGCTCGTGCAGAGCTGAAATCCCTTATTCCGGGGCACGGCTACAAAGTCAGACACAGCAATACGGAGATGTCCATCTGGAAGGTCTTGGTGGGACAAGGTGAATTGTCATTCGGGGATATTCAGGTAGAGGGTGAAGGCATTTCGAGCATTTTGTAGGCAGAGTCAAGGGAAGCCCTGATCCCTCCCTGCTCACACACATCCCATGCCGCTTGCAGCAGGGAATGCAGTCAGTGTCCCTGGGATGGGTGTAGGGTGTGCGTGGGGCACATGGATGTGCACAGAAAGCAAGCAAGGACACGAAGGTGGTAGAAAAGTCCAGCCTCAGACTGGCATCATCTTGGTTTACTGTTACTTCAGGAAAATAGGATGTACCACCAAACAACTTGTCATGGCTTTTCAGGCTTCAAAATTCACTGGGACCAGTGCAAAATGGGTGCCTAAACACCTTGGTCAGCCGAGGTTCCAGGTGTAACTTGTGATTCAGTCCTTGCCTGGGTTTGTTTAGGCTGCGGAGGTCTGTCTTGGGCTGTGTTTCTGAACCCACCCAGTGGGTGCCAGGTTGGGATGGCAAATACTCCGCAAGGAGATATTAAAAACTAGCAGGGCCCTGGGCAGTGGCGGTGGGGGTGTGCAGGGGCCATGACAGTCATTCACATCTCTTCATAACTCTCTGCTTCATCATCTCTCACATATGCATGAGGAAACCAAGGGCCGTTTGGACCAAATTTGTCAGCCTCTTTCTGTGGGTTGCTTGGGAAGAACACCTGCCTTCTACTAGGGACACACACGCAAAGACGACAGTGGTTTTGCCCTTCAGTTTGTCCTTGAGAAATGCAGTCAAGGAACAGCCTAAGATACCTGTCATCTGCTGTCCCCAAGCTTTACTGCAGAAAAGGCTTCTCTGCTAGACCCATCTCCCAGGCACAGGAGCGGAAGGAAAGGGCCAGAGGGGTGGCATGTTCTCCAAGTTGGAGCCAAGGGATGGGACCAGGCATGGATATCTCCCAGCACGCAGCATAACAGAGATAGCCAAGCTTCCTAGACAGTAGCTGTAGCAACTACCATGGGAATATAGGCAAATTAGCCTGTATGCCATAGGAATGTGGTCTCCAACACTGGAATAATTTGTGTTTTCACGCATTTAATACTAAGTCCCCAGGTGCAGGCTGCAACCTCTGGTATATGTTCCCCTCGGGATTTTTCTGGATAAAAGTGTAGAAAGTAGATCTCTCTGCTGAAATGCAGCAGCCAGTCAACTGCCCATTGCATCTTCCCTCTCTGCCAGGTCCAAAACATGTTGAGCCAAAGATCCAGATGAGGAGGGGGTTTTGTCTATTCACTTCTTCTGCTCTAAGTAAAGATTCCCACCTCAGCAAGGATTATTTGAAGGAGAAAAAATATGTTTATGTTCCTTATGGTGAAACCTTCCAGATGGGACTGCATTCAGGGGAAATCAATTCTGAGACCTAACAACCGTAACACAGCGTCCCATTAACGGGTCTGTTTAGTTAAAGTTTGTTGGCTTTTACGGTGCTTTTCCCAGAGAGGGGCGGTGAAGGGGGATGCATTTTGTGCTCGCTGCGTCCTCATTCAGTAGCGGGGTTGTGGCCAGCATGAGAAAAATTGGATTTGAGGAGGGCAGGAGGCTTGGGCTGAATCCCACATGTTGAAGTCACTGTTAGGGACCAGATCTCGGCACAAGCCCTATCTCCTAATCATCTCGTTGCTATGGAGGCACCGCTGGCTCCTGCTTCCAACCAGGAGAGGCAGGTTTCTTCACGGACTGGACCAGAGGTTAAGATGATCCCTAGCTGGCTCGTCGGTGTGAAGGTCGGATAGACTTTGGCTTTGCAAAGGCCGTGCCCACTGGCAAACAGCACAAGCTGCTCAGGCTCTGCCCTACAGCGAGGGAGAAGCGAACCAGTGGTCCCTTTCAGACTCTGAACTAAGCAAGCGCCTTTCACTTACCAAAGCTGATATTTAAGGCACTGACAGTCATTTACAGGTGACCCCTCCTGCTAATTAGAATGAACTCTCTAGAAATTTACGGGATGTTTGGTTGATGCCTGTGGTTTTCATTGCAAGCAAGCGCTGCTTTGCATCCACTAAGCAAGCTGCGTTCCTGAAATGTGGCCCCCGAGGCAGGCAGGAGTCTGGCACGGGGAGATTTGCACTGCGGAGCTTTGCAGGCTGCAAACTGCTGTCAAGAGTGGGGACCTGACTTCTAAAAAATTTAAGTGAAAATGCATTTGGACTCCATGCTGATTAGTGTCAGGTCTAACAGACACTCAGGAATCTGCCGGCAGAGGCTGCAGTCATTTGAAGCTCGGATTTGAAGCACCGTTTGCAAATAGCGGATCTGAGTTTTGAGCTGACTCTTTCCTCCCCAGAAAAAAAAAAAAANAAGAGGGGTGATGTAGAGACAAAACCTTGATATAGAAAGAGGTGAGAAAACAAGGGATGAATGTGGAGATGGATTTGGCTTCTTATTTCATCCCAGATGCACAGGATGGTCTATGGGCTTCATTTCTTACTTTTCAGCCTCTCCTGGGATTGAGTTTAGCTGCCTGAATTGTAGATTTTCTGGGAATTTGTTCGGCTGCCATGAAAGTTTCCTCTGTTTGCAGCATGGGAAGGCAGAGCCTGGCAGCAGGGTGGGAGATGTCAGGACTAGAGGTGAGCAGTGTGGGCAACATGGGGCTGTGAGGAGGGTCAATGGCTACAATGGAGAAGATGTTTTCCCTCCTCCTTTACAGCATGTGCTCCTCTCCATAGATTTTCACCCTGGTGAAAGTCCAGGTGCCAGTCTGGTCCCTGATTATGGAGAAATACATCCCAGATGTTCTGAATTATTTTGGGGTTGCAGTCCAGCACAATGTTAGCATCTCAGGAGTTGGGCTGCTTGCCCTCAGGTTTCAATGCGGTGCCCTAAGCCCTTGCTTTTCACTAACCTGTGGACCATGGAAGCTCCTGAAATCAAGGCAGTAGTCTGAATTGGTAGAGAAAACCTCCCTCCCAGGAGTCCAATCTGTCCTGTTGAAATTGAGCAGCAGCACGGTTTTGGAGATAGCAAGTGCTGCATGAACAGAGCAAGCCTCACTCAAGGGGAAAATCCTGATTTTTCTCTACCTGGAGTGAGTCAAGAGGGCAGGAAAGGAAATGGCTAAAAGAGTGAGAAGGAATTGAGCCGTGGCTGTATGCCCAGCAGTGGGAGAAGCTCTGCCCCACACTTGGGGTCTGACCCTCCTGCCTGTCAACCCCTGCATTTGTTAATAAGTCCTCTCCCCAAACATGGGGGTGCACACTGCAAGGAGAAGGGGTAGAAAATGAAGGGAGTCCTGCTACTAACAGTGCTTCCCCCTCTTTCTCCTCCCCTGGAAACAGGGGAGATGGGGGGAAGGGAGCACAAGGAGAGAGGGAGATTTACAAGAGTGCAGAGGGTGCAGGAGTCTCTTTGGCATGGAGGGGGGCACAGGGGTCAGGCAGTCGGGCTGAGGAGGTGATCTGGGCTACAAAGGGTTTCAGGGAACAGGTCCTATAGGGCAATGTAAGAATTGCTTCTGCTGAAGGAGCTTTGGGGCTGAAGAAGGTCCTTGGGGTGGCAGGGAGGACTGTCACTCTCTGGAGATGCTCTGTGCTGAGCTGCAGTACCGCAGGCTTTGGGGTGTCCTGCACACAGGGGTGCAAGGCAGAGTGGCTACATGGCGTGGGGAGACTTTAAATCTGTCTCCACTCCTCTTTTTTTTTTTTTTTCTTTCTCCTGTACCTGGTGCACAGCTCCTTCTAGCACTGCCCTCCTGTCTGTGCTCAGGGTTAGACCAGGGTTGGGGTGCCGAACAGCAACTCCCTTCCCCTGCACTGGTTTGGTGGAAGAGGAGGGAGGAGAAAGAAAAACAGACAGAAAGAAGCCCCCCAGAAAGCGCTGGCAGGGAGAAGAGAGGAGGCAGAGCCCAGCTGCCCACGCTAACCTCCAGCCCACCCTCCCCAGGGGCAGTCTGAAGTCTGCATGGAACCAGCACCCTGGCTCCGTTGGGATGGAGAGGGGTGGAAACCCCCTGAACCAGAGATCAATGATGTTTGCTTTGGGGAGATGGTTGGAAATCGCAGAGGGGCATTGCATGGGCAGAGGGCATTGGGAAAGTGGGGTCACAGCTGTGTCGTCCCCCACTGTAAGTCACAGCTGGGCCCCTCCTGGGGTTTAGGACTCCCAGGGACGGAGACACTCCCAAAACTAGCATGGGGATGGTGATATGGGACTGTACCTTCCCCCAGTGAGATGTGCTGGGACCAGGGATGCTGTGTGGAGTCTCAGCCTTGCAAAGAGTTAATAAAAGAAGAAAACAAAACAAAACAGAACACCAAAAAAAAACCCCAAATCCCAAATCTCTTCTGTTTCTTTCCCCTCCTCCTTCCCTTCCCTTTTTTTCCAGGTGTTGTTTATGGCCACAGGAGGGAGCTCAAATCCAGACATGGGAGGATTGGCTTGATTTCGGATCCAGAGCCTCTTAAACTCTCGCTTTTCCTCTAAGCTGATCCCTGTTATGTCCAGGATCTGGCGCCTGCTTGACATTTACTTTGAGTTCCAGAGGACCAGAGACCTAGGATGAGGAGCATTGGATCTGCCCTGAACCTGCTTTTGGTATCGCCACTCTACTTTGTGTGGACCGTGGTCGCTCTGGACCTGGCACAAACTCCCTGCACCACTTTGGTCCAGGGGAAATTCTTTGGGTATTTCTCCTCCTTTGCCGTCTTCCCATTGAACTCCTCTCTCTGTTCTTGGATTATCCAGAACCCCGACCCTCGGAGGTACACTTTGTACATGAAGATCTTAAAACCTACTGGCGTATGTGACCACCAGCACATCCGCACCTACCAGTTCGACTCCTTCCTGGAGTCCACCCGCACCTACCTGGGCATGGAGAGTTTTGACGATGTGTTGAAGCTCTGTGACGGGTCCACTCGCTATGCCTTCCTCCAGTCCAACAAGCAGTTCCTCCAGATGAAGCAGACTGCACCACCGGGGGTGGAGAGCTGGCCCGTGCGGTGGAAACCCACAAAGGCTCAGGAGAGGGACTTCTCGGTGGAGTACCTCGTGGTGGGCAACAGGAACCCTAGCAAAGCCGCTTGCCAGATGCTCTGCAAGTGGCTGGACGCGTGCTTGGCCATCAGCAGCAGCTCCCACCCATGCGGCATTATGCAGACCCCGTGCTCTTGCTCAGGAGGGGAAGTCCTAGATCAGGCCAGTGAGATCCTGGGGCTCACGAGGAAGAAGGAAGATTGCTATAAAGATGGAATTTACTTGGAGAACTGCATGGGCAGCCCCAAGGACAGCAGCGGAGTGGAGTTCCTGGGTAAGTGGAGGGCGGCTGGGCGTGTTTGGGAGGGAGGGCTGGTTGGGCTCTCCTCTCCCGGGTCTCACACTGTCCCCATCACCTCTGTGTCTGAGTCTGCGGATGCCTGGTATGAAAACCTTATTTCCTAACTGATAGGCAGGTCTGATAATCCTCGGTGGATTATGAACCTGCGACTGGAATTGTAAAACATCTTCCCCTAAATATATCCCAAATAATTTCATCCATTCCTGTAGCTTTTGCCTCACTTGTTTTACTTCTGCAGCCTGAGAGCTGCTGAGGGGAGAGTCTTACCTGAGGGCAAGCAGTTTTCCAATGTAATTACAGATGTCCTAGAAAAGGCAGGATCCAAACTACCTCCTGAGGTGGGCTGCACTCAGCAGCCCTATCAACCATTTTAATTCATGGGAAAAACTTAATTCTTGGGTCTGGTTCGAGGGAACAGCAACAGAAGGCACGGTCATTTTGTTCTCAGCCTCATTTTCCTTCTGGAGGCTTTCAGAAAGAAAAGTCACCGTGCTGCTTCTGTGGGATTACTTGGTGCCTTTGCTGGGGCTCCTTTCCCAGATAGTTCATCAGTGTTTTGATGATGATCTTGAGTGTGGTATGGGCTGGAAAGGGACTAGGGAGGTAGAAGCAGCATGACAAAAAGGGCTATGAATAAGGGTGAGATGCTCTTGAGGTCTGATCTGGGCATTGGTCTGGGGAGGGAGATGCTCCTTGCAGAGATCCAATGCGGTCTTCACTCGTGCTATGGTGCCATGCAAAGCAGAAGGGGATCGGGGGGTCTGAAAGTGAATCCTCTATTTCAGGGCCTGTGTCAGATCCACTCTGATGTGTTTATTCTCATCTCCTGTCCCACCTGCCAGCACGCAGGTTATGTAAAACGGAGGTGTGATGCTAAATAGGAATCTGGGCAGCAGGGAGGGGAGCCTCCAACTCAGTGAGGTGCAGACCCCCAACCCAAGATCTTGTCTTCTTCAGGCACTGGATTGAAACGTCCCCTGGGAGAAAAACAGGAGAAAGTTGGCATCCATCTGCGCCCGGGCTTTGGGGCTCCTGCCCGGCTTTTGCAGCCCCCCCCCCCCCCCAATCAGGGGCGAATGTCTCAAGGCAGAGGGGGGAAGGAGGCTAAATTTGCTTGCAGTAGGAAGGAGGTTACCAGGCACAGGTCCAAGCTGTGCAACGTGATTTTCTTGCAGACCGCAGTCTGGCGTTAGCTGAGAGATTAGGATATGATCAGGTATTAGTGCTTTCGTCAGTGTATTTTTGGGGGAGATTTTGTTTCTCACTGATCTGTGAATCAATACGTGAAGGCACACAGCCGAGCCATAAATCCTGCAAATTAGTTCTTCAGCCGTGCCTCCCTCCCTCCCCGGCTATGAGCACGCAGCAATATTCGCTCTCCAGATTTCAGATTTCTTTGCAATGCCCTTTTCTCCTGTGCGAACAGCTTGCGAGGAGTACCGTGTTGGCTGCCTCCTCGGAGTGATGCGAGCTTCGTTAAGTCATGTGTCATGCCTTGCATTTGCTGATTGGATGATTTATGCATTCAACTCAAGCAGCGTGACCTTTTTCATTGCAACCAAAGGTGAAATTTGAAATAAGATTTTCAGCAAATCCTGAAGCATTCAAGCTTAATATTGGCTTTTGTAAAGATCTCTCCTAGTCCAGCTTGAGTGCTTGAATGTTCCCAGAAAATAAATATGAAAGAGGCTCAAAGGTGGCTGAATCAAAATCCTTTTTGGGTGTCAAATATTTGTAGAGAGCGTAGATAATTTTTTGCTGGCTGCTCACATCTGCTCCATATTGAAGATACAGAATTATCATCTTCACTGGTGGGATGCCATTTACATAGAAACGACGCTTGCAGGGTGCCCGGCCTCTCCATGTGCTGCTCTGTCTGTCACTGTGTCTGTTCTGATTTTTGCAAAGGCTTGATCAGGAAGATGGAGGCGAGATCCAATTTGGACAGAGAACCAGTGATCCCTTAACAGCATTTTGTGGGTGGAATATTTTGATAGGGTTCCCAATTTCCAAGTGCTGATGCTGATTATTGCTGTCATTGTTGTCCTGATTGTATTTGTAGCATTTATTTTTTTCCTGAAAGCTTTTTTTTTTTTATTTCTCTTGTTGTTTTCTGAGTTATTTGTTGTTTCTCTGCCTGTTTTGACACTTTTATCTTTTAACAAGGGTGCATCATGTGTTGTACTAATCTAGTCTGATGACTTTCGAGGCACGTAAGGAATTGCCAGACACTCAGATATTGCCCCAAAATGTGGAGACTGACTTTTCCTGATGTCTGTCTTCTATACCTGGGATATTTCCAAAGCAAATGTGAGGGTGCAAATCTACAGAGGCTACAATGAGATGCTGCCTTGGAAGCAGCCGTGCTTTGGCTCACACAGTTTGTGGGTTGAGTTCCCTTTGAAAAGGTTCACTCCCCATCCATGGGCACTGGTATACCAAAGGATGGAGAATGTATATATGTGTCTGTGTGCCGGATTAGATGGTGTCTTCTCCCTGTTCTCTGAAGTCACTCAAGAGCAGACTGAAAATACATCTGTTGGGCTGGACATTGGCTTTGGTGGCCAAAGAGCAGAGTTGGGAGATGAACTTCTGCTGCCAACTCAGGCCACAGATCTGGCCATGGTAGAGAAGTGGACGTACTGACCCTGTTGCTCCAGAGCTACTGGGACACTCAAAAAACCTGACTGACAGCCTGGTTTCACTCATGGCCAATGAGTTTATGCTTGGTTCAAGTACATAGGGATGTTTGTGGTCATTACGAGGGATTTCACAAAGTAACTCTGCCAACGTGACCCTGCCTTGTCTTTAGCATCTGTTCTTCAGTGTCTGGAGGTAGGAGAGATCACTTAAAATTTGTTTCCTGGGTTTAGTGAGACACCCTCTTTGCACTCTGTCCCACGCAGACGTTGCAGAGGTTACAGCAGGCAGTGGTGGGGGTGGGAAGAATCTGTCAGGGTGCAGAGGCAGCAGGAGATATTTCAGTGTCTTGCTGCATGTGGAGCTTCTCCTGGTGATCAGCAAGAAATGCTTGGAAGTGCATTGGCAGCAACAGCCCACCCCCCACATCTCCCCTCCTTGCTGCACTTACCACAAGCTGCTGCTCTGGGAAGGCTTGAACAGAGCATTTTTCTTCTAGGAGAAGATAATTCAACAGGGGAAATATTTTTGTCTAGCATCAGATCTCCCTTGGCTGGCTCAAGCAGAGACGAGTTGTAGGTACTGATGTTTAGAGGTGAACTCTTTTTTTCAGGAATGCAAGCTGGCATTCCTGGAATAGGCTGGCACACCAGATTGGAGTAAGAGACCAAGGGCCTGAAGATGGGAAAGCTTTCTGAAACACGAGGCATTGGTACTTCATGGTCTGAAAATCCTGGTGACCCTCCCAAATGGGAGCTGACTTCACTGTAATCAGAGCTGGAGTTTTAAAAGGGATGCTGACGTGACACCGTAATGAGAGAAGGTTAAATGTGTGCTTAAGTGCTGTGCTGAGTTAGGCACTTAATGAATGTCTAATTAGTCTTGTCTCCACTGTTCCTGGAAGGCCATTGCAGTGCTGTCACATTTTGGTGTCCCAAGAGGTAACCAGCATGCTCTGGTCCTACTGCTCTTCACATCCCCATCTTGGAGGGTTCCAAATACATTTGAACGTGTGCCCCTAAAATATATTATTTGCTCCCTGGTAAGGTAGATGGCTCCAGGGATGGAGGTATTTTTATGATGAATGACTCTGATTGGCTTCATGGCTTGGCCAGAGAACTTCACAAGTTCATTTCAGCAAAGAACTTGAAACTGAGATTTGAATGGAGCTTCTTAATTCTCAAAAAAAATAAAAAATAAATAAATAAATAAATAAAAAATCAAGATATTGCTAGTCTATTGAAGTACTGGGTGTTTTCTTACCTTTCCTGATAAAGTTTTCCATTGGTTTGCTGTCCCCTTTGCTCTGAACAAATGCAGACCCTGCTTCCTCACACATGCTCATCACTTCACTTCTGTTTTTCCTAGTGGCGTTTCACCTTCCAGCTTTTAGATGTTTTTCTACCTCTGTCCGTGTGATTAAGAAGTCATCTTGCATCCATTCTCTACTGTTTGGAGAGGCATTTACAGACCCATGAAGAAGTTGCTTCTTAACCTCTGCTACATGAAGTAGGCTGAACTCCATAAATCTCTCACTGCAGGACACATCCTCCAAACATCGGTGGTTGTTGGGAAGCTTTGCTTGGCCAGTTCTGCTGGTTGAAAGACGATGTCTTCTCAGCAGGTCTGAGCTTCTGCCCAGACTCGTGGCTGAGTGACTGCTGAAAGGGGTCCTTGGTGTGGAAGAGGGGCCAGAGGCATAGAGATAAATGAATCAAGTGCCATCCTCCCTGCTGCAGGAATGATGTTCTGTGGCACAACACTCCTCCCCTTGGATCTCCCCCAGGGCAGAAATAACTTGATAAATCATTTCCTATGTTTGTGGTGAGCTTCAGGGACCATGAAAGCTCAGAGGCTGATAAAGAGCTGTGAGTAATGGTCCAGAGGCAGGGTCTCAAACCTCCCCTTGACATCTTCAGCTCCTTCTTATGACACAGGCTCAGCAAGAGTCACCCAGGCCCAAACAACAGCTGAGCTTGCAGGGAAAGGTGTTTGGCTTTGGATTTGCCTTGGTTTGAGATTTGCCAACCAAATGGCAAAGGGAGTTGGATGGGTGCATTTTCATTGCCTCTCCTTCCTCCTGGCATGGATTTGCTGAGTGCTTGGGGAAGGTGTGCTGCTTTCCAGCTCCTCGCTTCTCCATCTGTTTGCCCCTGCTGTCTAGTCTGTACATCCTTGAGAGGAGAGCTAGGATGCGGTGAGAGATCACCAGGAAAACATGGGGCAAGGAAGGACTGGTTTCCACTCACGTGTAAAATTTTGCTGTGTTTTACCCTAAAAGCATTGGGGATTTTACTCGACATCTCCCCCGCTTAAATCCAAACGTCAGCAGTTGTGTGCAAGAGTTGATACCGCTTCATTGCTTCTGGAGGAGCAGGTTGAACAGAGCCTGGCACCTGGCAAACAGGTCACCATGTGTCCTACATGATCCCCACTGGACCCCCTCTTGCATGCAGTCAGTGGGGTGTTTTATGGATGAGGCAAGTGTGGGTAGCTCCTTCCTGGATGCTGAAAAGTGGGTTCCTGACTCAGTTTAAACACCGACATCTCTGTGATCTGTACAAGTGCTACCTGCCCCACTGCTTTCCTCATTAAACACCTTGAAATTAGAAAATAGGATAGGATAGGATAGGATAGGATAGGATAGGATAGGATAGGATAGGATAGGACAAGGTAGGGTAGAATAGAATAGAATAGAAGAGAAGAGAAGAGAAGAGAAGAGAAGAGAAGAGAATAGAAGAATAGAATATCACAGTTGGAAGGGACCTACAATGATCATCCAGTCCAACTGCCTGACCAACTCAGGGCTGTCCAAAAGTTAAATCACGTTATTAAGGGCATTGTCCAAATGCCTCTGAAACACTGACAGGCTTGGGGCATCGCCCACCTCTGTAGGAAGCCTGTTCCAGTGTTTGACCACCCTCTCAGTAAAGAAATACTTCTTAACGTCCAGCCTACACCTCTCCTGGGGCAGGTTTGAACCATTCCCACATGTCCAATCACTGGATACCAGAGAGCATTAGGTATGAGAGTAAGAGTGTCAGAGCAGAGATTTCCTGTGTCCGTGCCTCTGTTTCATCACTAAATTTGCTCGTGCATGCATCTGTATGGAGATGTCCTATTTGGGAGATGTAGGAGGAGAGAAAAATGAGAAAAATAAAGTGATCAGTTCCATTGTGAACCCAACAGCTTGTGGACATGATCACAATGCAGAAACATCAGCAATTACTGTCTGAATGCACTATTGTTGTAGCAGGGAGACTAAAGGTGGAATTTACATCCAGTTGCTGTGGGAGTTTCACAGGCAACTACTCACATTATTGCTATGAGGGGACTTTTACGGGTAATTTAATGAGTGGCAGCCTAGTGAAAGGCTCAGCTTTTCAGTTAAACTTTTTTTTTTTTTTTAATTTGTCATTGTTTAACATCCTCTTGTATTCAGGACCCATCGCAGCTGCCCCAAAATGTTTTGTATGGGAATACAGGGTGAAATTTAGATGCAGGGAAACACAGACACCAGATTCAAAATCATCACATCTGCAGTCTAGTTTTGTAACTGTAACTGCTGAATATGAGGATGAGGATGCTAATGTCTCAGAAGGGAGAGTGCACAGAGACGGTCCTGGCCCTTTTCACCACGCACCCTGAATCTCTGATGTATTTAGGAAGCAGGATGAAAAATCAAAAACATTGTGTTTGCCAAGGAGAAGTGGATCCATGGAGCTTTTCAGGTGTCTGATGTTCCTTTGAAGTGCCTGGCCTCCGTGGGTTTCCTTGGTGCTGAGCTCTCTGACCTGGTGGATCCTACCTCTCATGCGGATATAGCTCTGGGGTTTCTCCCAGTTTTATTTGAAAGGGAATTTTTCCTTTTTCAGTGCTGGTTTCCTCTATGCAGATGCAGCTTCCATAGACTTTGGGTGAAGTCACGACTTAGCTGAGATGGGGCTTAGTCCAGCTACCTTGAAGATCTAGTGGACAACTGATCCAGGAGGCGAAAAGGGCTCTGATCTTTGCCTAGTGGGCTTGGCATATGTACTCAGAGAGTGGACTTGGGTGCTCTAAGCTACAACAGTCTCTTTCCACGCTGGGCAGAGCAGTAGATTTCTCCCTCTTCCATACCATCGTCACCTCTGCAACTCATCTCTTCTCCCATATTTTCCTTTTCTCATTCAGTGAAATCTTGCAACATCTATGGGTGCTGATTCTGTCTCCTGGGAGCTCATCATCCCCCCCCAAGGTAGTACTGAAGCAAGCTTGGGCTAAATAGGTTAGAAAAGTGGTTTAGGATTCTCATCAGGTATCATTTAGTGTGGCTCTGTAACACTTTAACCTGGGGACGATTCAGCAACGGTGTGTCCCTGGGGTGGCACTGCCAATGTCACCTCCAGGTGTTGACTCTCTGTGTAGTACACTCTCTTGTTGGATTTGCTGCAGACAGCAATCTGATACTGATATCCTACATTTCAGCCTTTCAGCTGGGTGAGACAACCAGGCTATGAAAGGACGTCCTTTAGCACATCATCAGAATTGCAGATCTGTTGAGTTTAAATATATTTCTTTTTGCTCCCTGGCTCTAGTTTTGATAGAGCAATAATCACCACACACCTCATTAAGCTGAATGCTCTCAATAGGTCTTGAGTGGTTCATGCCATTAAACAAACAGCTACTGGCTTGGGATGTTCCCAGTGCTTAGAAGCAGCAAGGAAGAGGAAGGACCTGGAGGGGTGAAAGCTGCAACTCCAGGCTCCTGAAGAAACTGAGCTGCCCTGGCAGGGCAGCTGCTTTGTCCCGTCATTTCTGGGGCAGTTTGAGCCGTGTTCTCCCTGCAATACATGGAGTTTGATCCGCATGAACACCAGCAGCAATGAGGAACAGGCACAGAGAAAAGCTGGTGTTGATTCCTGTAAGTGCTGTAACAGTTTGTGTGTGGAGAAGATACGGCAGTGGATCTGCGCATGCAAGAAGTTTTGTAGGGTCCTAAAGCACAGGGATGAAATTACCACCAAATAGAAGGAAGTCTGATCCCTCCGTGTCCTATGGCAGGGACAAAATTACTGGTGCAGGTCCCTGGCTTTGTCACCTTACCTGGATGGAGACGGGGATGTCCTGGTCTCTGCCAGTCTGGATATTTGTTTTGTTTTCTGGATGGAAGTTGATCCTTCCATACTTGTTAATTTTGGGGGAAGGGGTTTGGGTATCTTTGTGTTGAAGGCACCCAAACCAGAGGAAGACAGTGAAATCCAGCATATGGTACTGAAAGCAGGAGAAACAGCTAAGAGCATGGCTGCTTTCTCCTCTGGGTTTCACTGGTCCTGCTTCTGGATCTGAAGGCTGAAGGACCAAGATGCGTGTTATTGGCCCTTCAGCTGTTGTTGAGATCCTGGGACTGATGCAGAAGAGGACCTACACAGAGTTTCTGCTTCAGGATCTACTGGAGGCTGGGGTAGGACATGAGGTACAATGACTTCACGATGTCTCACTGTGCCTTCTGGTCCCCTAGATTAAACCCAGCCACACGAAAAGCATTATTCAATGATCTGTGTGCACTTTATATGCAGGCCTATATCCTGTACCATGTGCCTGCTGGATGAAATCGAGGTCTAGTTTTGCTGTCCTTTTCCCATAACTTGACTTTGTTAGCTATTTTCAACTAAACTTGCTGATGTGACCAAGTCCGTTAACAGAATCCCATTTCTACTAGTTCTGTGGTCAGAAGTAGAGGTGTGGAAGAAAGGCATTGCAGGGCAAGTGCCATGGGGAAGACTGCAGTGCAGGTTCAGGTTGGTCATCAGAGACCTCCGTAAGGGCCCAACCTAGAGCCCACATGGGGAAGGAAGCAGCTCTGTTGTTGTACACAGAGCTTTTTGACTTTAAAGTTAGTGCCCTGTGGGGCAACCAGGCTATAAGACAAGGATGCTGTGCATGTGTATTCACCCACAGGCGAAATAGTCCTGGTGTAGGGACCTGCCAGGGGAGAGACAGTCCAGTCCCCATGAACAGTTTCAGTCCATGAGGATGGTACCAGTTGTGCTTTTGGTGCCTATTCATTTGGGATTGGAGTGAGATCCCTAAACTCAATGGGTTAGTAATCACTACAGAGCTCAACTAAGGAGGCATCTGCACCAGAATTCCAGTTGTGGATGAACATGTGCTTGAAAAATGTCACTGGCCATGCCCACCAGCAAAGCACCCAGGCAGATGGGCCAGGGCTGGTATTTACAGCTAGGTTTCTTCAGCATTTGGCTTCTGTCTTATTTGCATGGGGTCAATCAAAGGAACATCAATAAAACTGAGTGATGACAATTAATTTCTGCCCTTCTTCATACCCCTTCCTCCTCCTTTGTTTAGTTTGTTGGTTTGGGGTTGTTTGATTTTGGGTTTTTGTTTNCATTTTGATGTTCTGAATTACAAAACTTCCTACTGTGCTGTACACTTTTTCCTAAGCATTGGACAGCACAAGTTTCAGGGACCTCTGCTGTGTTTGGAGTGATTAACTTGGGAACAGCCCCATGAGTTTGTGCTCGATGGGTAGCCATGCACTCAGTCTGTAGATGCTGCAACCAAACTGTGAAGACTCAGGTCCAGCCCCAGAATCGCCCTGATGGGGTGATTCAGCCTAGAGGTGTTCATGATGCTTTCATCGTAACCCAGCAATGAAGCATCTAAACTTGGCTGTCCACCTTCCTCACAGGAATGAAATGCTCAGCCTTGTTAATCTTCAAAAACTCTCTTCTTCCAAGTACCCCTCTTCTGGGGTTACTTTCTTTAATTGGCCTGAAATTTAGCTAGCTACTGTGCATTTAGCAAGCTACTGTGCATTAGGGTCAGCTAAGACCAACAAGTAGTGGTGTGACTTGAGATCGCTAATGTTTATAACAGGAAGGCAGACAGCAAGCAGCAGAGGAGCTGCTCAGAAAGATGGCTGGCTTGCCGGGGGGATACTTGCTGAAGAAAAGATGCAGGGACCAGGAAAGTCCCCAGGTAACTATAGAGAGGTATTTAAAGAGATTGCTTTTCATGCTTCTGTGGTTTTGAGCCACGGAGGAGCCCAGGAGGCCCCTCCAGGGAGATCAGCCACCTGCCCCTGTGGACCCACCGCAGCTGAGGAACCATCAAGGAGAACAACAGACCTTGAGGGACAGTCACGATGGATGCCACCAGCTGTCAGGGCAGGGATGACTTTTCTCGCTCAGCAGCTCTTGCATGCAACATGCTGCTCTGCACAGTCCCTTCCCTGCTACCAGCCCTGGTGTCCCTGCCCCACGGGCAGCTCAGCTGTGCCATGTTTTGAGCCTATTGTCATTGGAGCTGGTGGCAAGTTCGGTGGGAGTTTTGCCTTGGCATAATTTGATGCCTTTTACTTGCTGCGAGGCAGAGGAAGAAGATAGTTAAAATCTTTTCCAAGTCTTTAAACACAATGATCCTCCTTCTTCTGCACTCCTGAGCCTGATGTATTGGCCCCAAACTTGCCAGCAGGGAAGGTAAGGTGGCATGCTGTCCCTTCTACTCTTAAAAACAGGGCTTTGTGAATACTGGAAAGGATGAAGCCTGTTTTCCTACGATGTGAAGTCCTGTATTGTATTGTCCCTACTGTGACAATCCCATCTCTTTTCATTGCTGCTCATATAGAAATCCTTCATGACTCTCATATTCTACCAATACCTTTGGGTTTGTCCTGCTACCAGCACCCTCCTGGGTCCCCTAGTAATTTTCTGGACAGGAGGTAACACACCTGGACCATTGCTGGCCTTGATGGTGTGTCAAATAAACCAGATAACTGCTGTACTAGCTATTCTTTTGGTGAGTGGGATCACTTAGGCTGACCTCATGCTCACCAGAAACCTTCATGAACTGAGCATCATTGGGCTGATACTGGCCTCAAACACCAGTGGTTGAAGGAATATAAATCAGGCAGACAAAAGTGATAATCTTTCTTTGGGGAGATGCCTGGAAAGGAAACATGGGCCAGTGTTTCAGTGGGTGTCATGGGATGTCTCCGACATGGCCCCACTACAGCCATGGGGTTAGCCTGGCTCTGGGGTTGCACTTTCTCTCTGGGGGTTGACGATGTTCCTGTGCTGGGTGCTGGAGGCAAAGGAACATATGCCAAGTGAGAGCTATCCCAAGAGCATAGCAGGGGGAGAGCCAGAGTTTGCAATATGTGTTGGGTAACAAGCACAACCCTGATCCATGGGCCTTGAGTCTCTCCAGAGAGCCGCAGTGGGATCTCAGAGACGCACATCAATGCCCCAATGTACTTTTTAGGAGAACAAGCAGCCCCTGACTCTTCGTATTACAAACATGAGTGAATATGTGAAATGTGTGTTTACTTCTGCCTCTAGAAATCACTCCCTTACCTTCACCAGTACAATTTAACTCATGTTTCATTCAGCTTTTACTTCCAGCTGAATATGCTGCAGGTCTAAACTGGGACAGGTAGAAAAAGGCAGCAACTTATTGTCCAGACTCATCAGCTGCTTTTTCTCCTGAGGCAGGGGCCTCATGTCAGGTGGTGTGGTGGGACACTTGATGGTGTGTGACTATGGGAGGGGACCATCTGTCTGAGTGGAAGCCCTTTGAGTACAAGCTCACTATGGACTGGCCTTTCCCATAATTGCAGGACTGCTCTGCAGCATCTTCCTCGCCATGCAATGCCAGAAGCAGCTGGTGTGTAGGTCACAACTCTGAGGTAACATCTGGATCACACAGCAGGAGTGGGTCTTTCTGGAGCAGGACTGGGTAGGGATAGACATGAGCAGGAGGCCTTGGGAGAAATGCAATACGTAGCGCTGGAGGCTTCAAAGGTTTATGGAGGAGTATTTGTCTTGCACCTGTTCTCTCTGGTTCAGAAGACACCTCCTATCAGTGAGCAATCTCTGGGAAAGGGTAGGCACTGTGCACGTTTTTTAATACTTCAGTAGGAAAAGAAAAGAAATGAAAAGGTGATGGGGGAGAGCCAGAAGCAGCAGTTATAAAATATAAACGGTGTAGCTGGGTTTCCTTTGCTTGACTGAGAGCATCCATCACCATGGGGGGATGAGGGAGTGGCAGAGGCAGCAACCAGCAAGCCTCTATCCCTCTTCAGGGGTGCAACCATCAGCTTGCAGCATGCCCAGACCTGACAGCCTGTCCATCTGTCCATGCTGCCACCCAGCTGTGTCCCACTGACCTGATCTAGGAGATGTAGCCACACTCTTTGTCACTAGAAACACAAAATCTCCCCCCACCTCCTGCTCTACCCTGTCCCTCCGCCAGCTGAAACTCACACATCTGTCCACGCACAGGCAGGTCCTGCCCAGAGATGCTTGGAGAGGCACACAGCTGCACCGACACGCATCTCCATCCATGCATATCCAGAGGGTCAGATGCACGTATACACAGGCTTGATTTGGCACAGGGATGTACGCACACAAGGATATATATATCTCTACAGGAACAGGCTCATGAGCGTATACACAGATGCCCAAGTGTGCATGTATATGGACATATGTATATGTAAAACCACCCAGGGCAGGCAGATTTACGTGCATGCATGTGCAAACCTGATAATAAACAGGTGTGCACATATACAGAGCTGAGCAGACAGGTGTACGTGCTCTGAGGTGGATACACACTCATGTAAATGAGTCTGCAAACACGCACACAAGTACAGCTACTGCACATCCCCATCCCCGCACACCCCCACAGCCGTGTGAGTGCCAGTACACACCTATGAATGTATCCAGGAGCTGAGACCCCCATGGGGACCACCATAACCAGACACACTGAGAGACACGAGGCATGCTGCTTCCCACTCAAGATAGGCTGTGTGTCTGTCAAGACTCGCAGTGTGTAAGGTCACAGCAGGAACAAGAGGCTGACTCGTGCTTCATCCTTTCAATGTTTCTTTCTAAATGCACCATGAGGTCTATCTGGGAATTGAGTGCCTCATGGTGCATTTTGGAAGAAGCTGGTTTTGTTTGTACTTGTGAGTTCCTTCCCATGAAAAGTACAACTTCTGTTAATCCCCCAAGAGCCAAAGCAAGCTGATGGATTCTCCAGCATGGCTTGATAGTTTGGTGGGAAAGGACAACCTGTATGGCTTGGCACTGAGAGGGGACAAAGCAAAGACTCGCTTTGAGACTTCTGTCATCCAAAGATGTTCCCAAGCCCGTTGCTGGTGGGACATGTTTCCCTCTGCCCTGCCCTCCCACAGGAAAGCAGTGGCAGTCTTCTCATGCTCCATAAAAGGCTCCTGATCTGCTTAAACCCAAGGATGTGCTGGAGTGGTGGGTTCAACGAGGGCACTCCTAGGGACCACCAGCTCTTCCTTAAAGCTCTTTCTCCACTGCCTGATATGTGGCTTATCAACGGGAGAGTTTGCAGCATCCGTCCCTGCAGCATGCATGCTGTTCTTTTTTAGTGGGGGGGTTTCGCTGTTTTTTTTTGGGGGGGGGGTTCACTGGAGGGTTGTGGCTTTGGAGGCTGTTGGTTGCTCCTCCACATCTCTGCCTCTGCCTCTCCCACATCCCAGCTCAGGTGTGGGCATTTATGCACAAGCCTCCAGTTGTGTGCTGGTTTGTACATGCAGAGAGGTACCTCTGACTCCCACACGCCCCATCGCTCTCTTTGTTTTTCCACCTTAGGGGCTGTTTCTTATTACACCAAGACACTTTGATATGCTTTGAGGAGCAAAGACACTCTACGGCAGCTGTTGGGATGCTGAGCTTCATCTGTCCGATCATTTTGCGGTGTCAGAGCAGCCTCCGTGCAGTGGACAATCGTGGCTGTTCTGCTTTGGCAGGACCATTGCCTTGAGGAAGTCCCCACTTTAAAAGGCAACACTGACAAAAATGAGAGCTTTGCCTACCTCACATTTTAATTAAAACTCTACCTATTTGGCTTCGCCCCCGCTCCTTCCCTTCGTATCTTTCTCGACCCTGACCCTCTCGTAGCAAATGAACATCTAATGTCAGCTGGGGAAAATACTTTCATTCAGCAATTAAATAATTGAATGCTCTGGAAAAATGAGCAACCTCCTGCCTTTCTTGTGTTTTACCACTTTTTTCCCCCCTTCTTCTCCCCTCTTCTTTCTTCTTTCCTCTGGTGAGATAAGGCTGCCATTCTTGAAAGCCATTTTAAATATTCATGTTTTAATTAACGGACTTTATTGCATGAACTCTATGTAAGATAATACAAAGACAGCCTGAGGCACAACACATTTTTTTGTTTGTTCTTGAAAGGGGACTAAGAAGTAAAAAGCCTAATACGTTTCCTCAACAAACATTTGAAAGATACACAGAAATGACAGCCATGGGTCATTTACCCAGTGGGCCCTCCATAACCCACTTGCTCCTGAGTATCTTTTTTGCAATGTTTCTATAAATGTGGAGCACGGTGTAAATCCATGGACCTCTTGCAAGGATTGGTTCATCTGGACAAGCACCAGGTTCTGCAGTGGGCAGAGGAGGTCGCGGTTTGCATCTAGAGGATGCACGGGTGGAGATGGAAGAAGAGCTGCAGCGATCAAGGACATTTCAGGGCTGTGTTCAGGGCTGAATGTAATCTTTTGCTGAATCTGGAAACCGAATGCGTTGTTTTTAGTCTGGATGATGTTTTTGACAAAATAAAACACAGGGAAGGTTTGGACCAGTCCCTTTCCCTAATATTTCTGGGTTGAAAACCTCAAATATTGACTATATATTTCTGCAATGGGTTTTGCTTGTATTTAAGACAAACAACTTGATAGCATGCATGAATTTGCAAAACATCTGGTATTGCCAGTTAGGTATTTTTGCCAAAAAAAGAAGAAAAATAATGTTAGATTAAACTTCATTCTATGTGGGTGTTTTCTTATGGTGCAGCATGATGAAATTAATTTTATATTCTGAGTGTGTCATCTGTGCTGCGTGACATGGGCCTCTGCACCCAGCTTAGCTGTGGTCTTGTGCTGTGGGGGGTCACAAGGATGCTGGATCAGAATTTCATAGGGAGTCCTGTGCTCTGATCCTGCATTTGCTTGAAGAAGTCAAGTCATTTGTGCACATGGTGCACTTAATCTTGGTTTTATCCCTCTTTTCCTTTTTCTTTTTTT
>VXBL01005558.1:863030-953073 GCA_013400195.1 Aramus guarauna
CCTCTCTTCTCTCTTCTCTTTTCTTTCTTCTGACTCAGACCTTGAGAACAATTGGTAGTTTCTAGCATCATCACTCCCTGAGCTGTGGTGACAGGTCGTAGTAAGACTGGATAAGGCGCAAATCCAGAGGAGGTCATGAAGATGATCAGAGGGCTNAATACTCCACTAGTCGCTGTGGTTGAAGTTTTGTTACAAAGTCACTTCTCTTTTCAGAAAAGGATCATGTCTTAAGAGGGTGACACCCTTGCATCAAGGCTGCTTAACATCTAGAAAGAGAGGGATTGTCCAACATTAAATGAGGAAGGTGGATGATGTGGAGAAAATATCTTTAATGAGCCAATGTAGGTTTTCAGTGCTTTAGTGCTAAACTATACTGTGCCCTGAGGATGTCTCTGTCTATCACATAGATTACTCCATTTGCTGCTCTGCCCAGTACTGATTTTTTTTTTTTTTTTCATCCTAAGTCAAGAAGGGGCTAGAGTTCACCATCAGCTCTCAAGGTGCAAAGATGGGGTCACCCTGCCAAGCTGGGTTGAAGGGCTCTGAATTGAACAGCACACCGGTTGGCTGTTCTTAATAACAGATTGTCTGGTTGGGAAGTCTCCGTTCTACCTTCTGAAGATGCTGTCACCTCTGTGATGCTCCATTTGTGGAGGTGAAAATGCTGGATTGTTTTCACTTGTATGCTGTGCAGTAATGTCTGGGGCATTTGCTGCTTCTCTTGGTATGAGCTACAGGTGAGCAAGTCAAGGTGATTATCTGAATAAGGATTCACACTCCTCTCGTGTGCATCAGCAGAGCTGGAGGTGGTTTTAATAAAATCTGAAGGCAACCAAGGAGCCCAGTAAGAGGAGTGAGTCTAAAGGGAAAATTCTTTCTCAATACTTGCAAAACTTTACTGAGAACACTTTGAGAGGAAGAAAAGCCCAGATCTGGGCAGAGCATGTGATGACAGGAATTCATTTACCAGCATGTCTTAGGATGTGCCATTGCATCACATACCTCCAAGTTCAGTTCGATCACTCCCCATTATTGTATCCAGGACATCCAGTTCAGTAAATGGTTTGCTGATCTCTTTAAGCCATAAGCCCTGGCTCTCAGAACTGTTTTAAGTTGTCTGTGTGACTGTGAGCAGCAGAGGATCTCAGCTCCTGGTCTCCTGTGTGCTGTAGTGACTAACTCCAGCTGTCCCCAGTGGAGACATATCTCAGCAAGTTACCCTGAGCTCTCTTCTCAGTCAACAACGAGCTGCTTGAGGTGGGTGGTGGGTATGAGGGCAGGCTTTATCCTATCCCAAAATAGACATCAGAGAGAAAGCAATCAGGATCTTTAGCGAAGGGACTGGATAGTTGATTTGGAGGATGAGTAATGGTTATGGGTGGCATCTCAGCCAGAGTGCAACCTTGCCACTGCCTTTAACTAAAGTGATTGTCTTTGGGTTGAAAGAGGATACCAAGGTTAGCCCTGATATGAGCCCATCCCTGGTAAAAGCCACCTGACCTTGCTGGCTCCTCTCCATCTCCTTTCCAGGAGAGGTTTTTCTGCGGGATCTATCTCTAAGGGCTGGAGCACAAGAGCATTGCAGGGAGAAAGTTGGTAAAACCTGTGCATCCCAGAGTATTCCTCCTGCTGAAGCTGTCTCTTTGCCCATCATTAAAGGAAACAAAGAAATCACTCATAGGAATCAAAATTAAAAAGAGGCTATCAGTGAGCCTAAACCTCTAGGAGGTTTCCCATTTCACGGTTGCTGAGATCTCCTATTACACCATCCTCCGCAAGTCTTCAGATTATCCTTCTGCCTGCTCTATCTTCACAATCATCCCTAGTCCCTGCCCAGAGGTTTCCTTCCCCACCCTCTGATTACTCCCTTTCTTTCGAGCATGACCCCTTATTAAAAGGTTGCCATGAGAAGCAGTCCTTGCCCACCCCCTCACACGCCTATCTTAATTTGAAGCTGAGCTTGGCGATGAGCTCTGGCTCACAGGAGAGCAGATGATATGTGTCTTCATCTGAGGTTAATGAGATCCAACCCTGAGAGAAAGGTGAAGCTTGTGCTGACACACCTGGGTCTATTCACGCTTGGTTTGGACCAGCGTTGAAAGCCCGTTCAGCCTCATTGCACATGATTTACACACTGCAGGAGTGGCTGGGACCAGCTCACACAGACCAGTCCACCAGCCCATATTATGCACCTACCTCTCTCATCCAACCATGCAGGTGTAAAGTCTGGATCATGAAACATCACAGTTGTCATCCACTTGGCACTGGGACGAGTAGACACAACGCTGCCAGTGCTTGTGTTTTGCAGGGGTCTGGAGCTGAGCATGGTGTAGGCATGTGCTCCCAATGCCATGTGGCCTGCACCCTTTGCAGACAGGCTGCCCTGAGACCAAGGCTGAAGGTGGCCTGGTGGCAGTCTGTGTGCTTTGAGCCTCTTAGGTGATGCCTCTTGCTGCTGCTTGGCTTTTTAAGCCTCCTCTCCTCTGTGCTCAAGCCCGTCCTGCCTTCCTCAGCAGCGCCGGCGCAGCTGCATGTGCAACCACCTGCAAAATTGGATGGGGAGTTAGCCCAGCTTAGAAAGAACAAAAAAAAAATGAGTGTTTTTAATCACTCACATCGGCCGATGCGTTGTGTGGACCCACAGGCAGCCGTGCTGTCACAGGAGGGGTGATGGGGTGAGGTGGGATGAATCGCCAGAGGTGCAAGTCAAAGCCCCCACAGCAGCCATGCGTGTGGACCTGTATCCTTTGGTGCATTTCTGAGATCCAAGTGACTCAAACTCATCCTGGAGTGACCCTGAGAGGGGTGCTTTGGCCTCTTCTCCCTGAGCATGGTCTTGCTGTCCCCCTGATGTTATCACCAGTGATACTGCAATGCATGGCGAGTGACTGCTCACTGATCCAGCTGAAAACCAGCTCCAGGAAAGAAAACTAGGGATGAGTTTTAATTTGGATCTATAAGGTGACCCGAATCACGGTGTACCCACCCGAATTTCAGAAAAGGGCACACACGGTGTGGTGTCTTCTGGCCATAGCCTGCCTTAAGGTTAAGCTGCCTGCAAAGCCCCACCTCTTGGCTCTACCCCTGCATCTGAGTCACCAGCAATCCCTTTTGTTTGCATTTAGTGTAGATCTTGTTAATTGGCTCTTTCATTCCTCTAATTAAATGTAAATGACGAGTGGATTAAACAGGGATACAGGAGCCCTCTCTGAACAAAGCAGGTTTCAGCTGGAGGAGGAAGCATCAGAAACAGGTTTTCCCCTGCCCCTTTTACTCCAGGTCTCTCCTCTCCCTAGTAGAGATAATTTCAGTCCCAAAGGAGCTTCTCTGCTCTTTTGCTGCTGGAGGCCTCCTCCTGCGGGTGTGCAAGGGATTTTCTGATGACAACGGGATGGGCCAAGGCCAGAAGCAGCGAGCCAAACCTGGCTGTCTTCCCTTTGCCTTGCAAGCTTGCTTGTGCCCCAGTCCTTCTGCCTGAATCTTGCAGATCACCCTGCTTGGATGTGAAATCCCCAGGGAGGTTGCAAGCAACTTCATTGGGCACCTTCTTGGACCTGCCAGCCCTGCATCACGCCAAGTCAGGCGTGATGTTTTTCAGGGTGCCCCACCGTCTGGTTTTGCCCTGGCAGCACCATCCTGTTCAGGATGTGGGGGTCGTTAAGCATTGCATTGCTGGAGCCTGTCGCTAATGCCTTGTGTTTGGTAGTGCGGTGACGTGGCCACGCAGCGTGGCTGGATCTGTGGGCGACTGGAACAGATGGCATATGCTCTGCTGAAAGCAAAGCTCTCCCTTTGCTCAGGGTGTAAAGCAATGTTTTCTTTCCTGCAGGTCTCAAATCTGTCCCTGGCGTACTGCTCTTGGCCACCTTAGGACACTAAAGGGGAGGTTTTGCTCCTGTGCGCTGATCGGGTCTGTGAAGCAGGGGCCGTGGTGGGTGGATGGCATGGGGGGTTTGTCTGGGATGGTTTTCTGGGGATCAGCAGATATTCTGCATGAGCCTGAGTGACCTGGCCCCAAACCTGCTTGGACTTCAGGGAGATGAACTTGGCAGCTGGCCACCAGGTCTGTGACCAGCTGGAAGGTCTCCACCTCCTGGTGACCTGGGAGAAGCTGGGATTTGGAGCCCCTTTAGAGATGGAGCCCTAACTTTCTAGCATTGCAAGGGCTCCAGAGGATGAGTGCAGCTCCCCAAAGCATGGAGAAACAGGTAAAGGGTAGGCGATGCATATGACAATGTTGGAGAGGCAGCTCACGGTGGGCAGAGCAGGATGGTTTGCAGTGGGTCCATGGAGTGAGGGAGATAAAAAGAGGATGAGGGGCTGGGCCAGAGGGTGAAAGCCAGGTCTGAGGCTGTGTGTTCATCTTTGAGGTCACCCCGTAAATCTTGGGGACAGCAGGAAGGGACCAAATGTCTACCAGGACCAGCTTAGGTCAAGGTGGTTGTGGGGTCTCACTGAGATAGACAGCTCTGGCCTCCCAAATGCCGCATCTCAGCTGAGGATAGAGGTTGCCATTTGGTTAAATGCAACCACGTTGCAAAAGGAATGTGATTGTCACACTGAATCAACACAGCAGGAAAAAAATCCCAGACCCCTGAAATGACATTGAACCTCTGCGGTGTCCCCTTCCGTTCTCAGCATCCCCTTCTGCAAGCCTGGTCCTGTGTCACAGCCCATAAGGTTTCCTGGACTCGAGGGTGAGCTCAGGTCATGGGGAAGGGACTGGCTGGTTGGATTTCTTTTTCTCCAGGAGACAGGGTGAATGGGAGCGTGCGGCTTGTCCTCCCCTTTGCTTTCTTCTGCTACGTGCTGGCCCGAAGGGGTCTTTGCCTTTGTGTCCTCGTGTGGCCTGGTGGAATAATCATCAGGGGGGATGATAAGCCCAGGGAAGATCTGCGGTGCTGCACAGTGCCGGGAAGAGCTCTCCCCTCTTCCAACCTGGAGGGTAACAGCAGGGGAAGCAGTTGACCTTTTTGTCTGCTTGGCTGTGCCATGCTCTTCCAAGCCGATGCTGTTCTCGCTCTGGGAGACGCAGCAACCGGGAGCTGAGCTCTGAAGCCAGGGCTCTGCAAATGCAAGTGCTCCAAGGGCACCGCTGATGGGACCTGTCATCCGTCCCCCTGCAGAGGACTGCCCGGATTTCATTCCCCACGGTGCCTCTCCCTGGCCCCGCACAATCACAAGAGGAGAAAGGTGCTTCAGGTTTCTGCTCATGGATGTCCTGTGTCTCTTTGGGCGAGGCATGTAACCTCTCTGTGCCTCAGTTTCCCCACTTAATAATGGATTTCCACATCCTTAAGACTTTCAGATGAAGGTTAGTAGGAAAAAGCAATTTTTTTTCTTTCGCTTTCTCTCTCTCTCTCTCTGTTTCTTTCTTGATACCTTTTTCTCTTTCCTCCCTTCCTTTTTTTTTTCTTTTTCCCTTGTATTCCTTTCTATCCAGCCATGCCTGCCCCCATCCAGGGCTGGTGGAAGTGTCCTCTGAAGCTGCAAATGACAAGAGGACCAAAGAAGAGCTTTGCTGCCTCAAGCCCATGAGATGGACTTTTTACTGAGCCATTCCCAGGGCACCAGAAATCCAAGTGCAAAGATGTAAATGCTTCTTTTCTTTCCAGAGTCTCAGATCGTTTACACAGAGATCTTTCATTCCCTTTTCAACCTTCCACCAGTTCCTAATCAGACATGGGGAGATATTTTCATGCGTTTGAAAAGTTTTATCTAAAATTCCCAGCCTTTTTATTTTTCTAAAACCACTAAAATTCTCCTCCTAACTCCCCAAGCAGTGACACAATCCCAGTTCTTGTCTTCCTGCTCCCTCCCAAAATGGGTCTAGGGGGAATATCCCACACAGAACATTGAGTTCTAATTTTTCCCTCTTTCACTCAAAAATACAGAAAAACCCAGATGCTTTCATGGAAAATTTGTCTTGGGGTCAGAAAGCAATTTATTTATTTTAGGGAACCTTTACCATCAAATGCCCTGATGAAACCTCTTTGCTCTGGTCTGTGCTGAAGTCTTGGCTTTGCTGGTTATTAGACGACACTGGGAATTTTTTTTAGGGTTTTTTTGGTTTTGTTTTTTGGGGGTGGGTTTCCTACTCCTAAGCAGGCTCCTAGAACAGAGGTGCTGGAAAAACATCTCCAAACTGGAGATCCTGATTGTCCAGTGTATCAAAGTTATGGGTCAATGACTGCTGGAGCATGGCTTTCCCCACACCGCTGTGCAGTTGGCAGCTGACGTGTTCCACATCAGAATCAGCTGCATTTTGGTGCTGGGCAGAATAAGCTTTATAGTCCTCCTTTCAGCACAGCTGTGTTGTGTGGCTGTTCTGTGAGCCATGGATAGATGCAGTTTAGGAAAAAAAAATAAAAAAAAAAATCTCAATTTTATTCATTACTTATGAAACTCCTGTTCATCTTATATGATCTTGGTAGCTCTCTCATGTGCAGACCTTTAATCCTCACCTATGGTATTGTTTCAGGGTAGCTGGGCATTTGGGAAATATTTTACGACTTCTTCCTGAAAAGTACAGTCCAGATGGGGCCTGGGGTACCCTGGGTAGGGACTGTGGGTGTTTCAGGCTGTCTGAGTTGCAAGGCTTGCTAGACAGAGAATGAATTACTCTTCCCACTGGTCTCCAAACTGTGTGATGTTCCAGTAAACTGATGCACATACAAATAGCGCTGATAAACTGCTGAAAATGTGCACCATTGCTACAAACTCCTGTCGTGACAACTGCACATCTGATTTCCATGTCCTCTCTTCCCCCGCTCCAAAATCAGACAGGGTGGGGATGCAAAAATCTGACTGAACAAGTCCATCTCTAGACAAGTCTGAGATGTGCTGTAACACTGGGATCAGACCTTTTTTATCTCGTATATCAAGACTCAAGAATCAGAGCCACCTTGGGATTGGCTAGTCTGTCCCTAGGAGAGGAGCTACTCAACCCATCCCTAATCCTTACCCAGTCCATCCCTAACAATCTGTTCTTCAAAATCAGTGAGGGAGCCATCAGATCCTTTCCAAAAGATTTATTCCCATGTCTTGTGGGTGTTTGGGATTATCAAAAAACAGTACAAAATCCACTCCCCTAACACTGTGCTGGCTCAGTCCTACACTACCAGCACTCTGAAGGCTCACTTCTCCCTTTGAAATTTGTTAAAAACAAGGATTCAGATTTAAAGGGATATTGGTTTCTCCTAGCTAGTTAATAGCTACATGGTCCTACAAGAGTCCCACCCTTGCCCTGTTTTCTGCTTGTGTCTGTCAGTAGAGGAGCCTGAAGAGAGAAGACCCATGTGTTGGGGAACCCTGGGTGCCTGCTGTGGGGTCACCACATCTCAAGTGCATCTTTTTTCACAACCTCCTTCGTGCTGAGTGCATCTGAAAGGCAACACAGGAGGAGCCTACCTTCTCCTTCATTAAATCATTGCTGGAGACTGTCATTGCTCTGGCGTATTAGCTGCCAAACTTAAAAAGGAACAAAGGAGTTATTTGCAAAATACATGTTGGGAAGAGATTAAACCTGACATCTCAGCTATGGAGCCTTCCCCAGGCGAGGAGAATATACAGAACTAAAATATGTTTTCCCTCTTCCCCAGTTGCTGGAGGAAGAACCTTCCCCTGAGTTATTGTTTTTTAACCCACTTCTGCAGACATTCGTTAAACAATCTCTCTCTCTAGTTAGCAAGGTCCCTTGGCGCTCATCTTTCACAGTCATGATTTGATCATCAGGTAGGGATTGGGATGAAAAACCCTGTCTGCCAGCAGCTCTGCCTGTTGGAAGGAGTCTTTCTGAGTCTCAGAGGTAGAGAAGCAAAAGAGGGAGAGAGATTGTGCTGGCTCAGTACTTTCCCATGCTTCGCAGGAAGTGATTGCTAAAGACAAGTCAGGAATAACAAGAGCTGCAGTGCTCCAGCCAAGGGGTTTTTTTTATCCTTCACAAACCTTGTGTTTGGGGACGTGTCTCATCTGACCTCCGAAATGACACAACCTCCCCTTCCTGCTGCACCTCTCAACTCCATCCGAGTTTGGGCAAATGTCTGGGCAGGGCAATAGTCACTTGGACCATGGAGGGTAAGGGAAAGGGAAGGCCAGGACACTGACAGTAGGTTGCCACACTTTCCTACCCTGCTCTGAAAAATTAGCTCTGATTTAAGGAGAGTTATTGCCTTGAAGCCTTGATTGTCTAGCTCTTCTCAGCTGGAGGAGCTTTAGTGAGGGCGCAGGCACCACGGCCCTTATTTCTCCAACAGGTTCATTGGGCCATAGGGTGATGTTAGACAAGGTGACCATTTCTCATATCCAGTGTCCCAGTTGGATGGTCTAAGTGGTGTTGGGCTGAGGTGCTGTGGGTCTGGTTATTGTGTGTGAGTCCTGGAAGGGAGAGGGATGGGACAGGCAGCAGATGAACAGCCGGGGCAACATGAGTCCCGGTCATCGTTCTGCTACAGCAATGGGTCTGTTACCCCAAACTGCCGCCTGCTTTGCTTGAACCATTGGACCTGACTTCTAACACTTCATAGGCCACTGAAGCAGGTAACAAAGGATTTCTAACTTTATTAACTTGCATTTCCCAGAGGATGTGAATATCCAGCTGGTGCTAAGGATAGACTGACTCTTCTTCATCCCACAGTAGAATGATTTCATTTGAAATGGTACTTTAGAGATCCTCTAGACTGCAGCATTCCTGGGACATCGCACATGGGCCAGGGCAAATGCTTCCCTGCTCCTGAGCTCTGAGCCTAGGGCCATCCTCAACCCCTGAGTGATCTGCATCAGTTTTCCTCCCCTGGATGCCATAAAGGTCCCCCCTTGCAGGTCATTGTCTCCTTGGTAACTGAACCACATCAGATAAAAACAGACTGAAATGCATCAGCCAGCAGAGCACAAGCAATGAGATGGGAAGGTGGAGGAAGCATGTGGGAAGCCTTGCTCTGACTGGTGAGGTGCATCATGCAGACATATCTACTGCCTCCACTGCCACATCTTCTGTACCAGCTTCCAGTTTGTGCTACAGCTCCCATGTATGACAGGTCTTACAGCACATCATCCCTTCCACTCTCTGTTTGAGGAAAACTGTGGTGTCCCCATGCACTTTCTCTGCCCCTTCTATTCCTGGTGAAGCCCACACATCTGGGGACAGGACAAGCCTTGTCTCTAATTGCTTTGAGCCTTTTCTGCTCCTACACAAAACTTTATCACGGGGAGAAGTGGACATGGCCCAAAATTAAACCCAGGGTTTGTGTTTGCTGCTAGCCCTATGGCTGTAGGTGAAAGCACTTCTGTGAGAATATTGGTTGGGTATTTGGGCTTTCTTCCCATCTCCCTGTTTGGCCTAACTTTGATCTTCTTTCAGCATCACTGGGCTATTTACCTTTGCAAGCATGTCTGGAAGGTCTGCCTGATTGTGGCTTTAAATCAGAATCAGTATTTCAGCAAAGGAAAATGGCACAAAATAGTAAACAGTGGGTTTCCCCAGACAAAATGAATCACCCTGATGAAGGCATCTTTTCCCTTTCCTTTCCTACTCACCCCGCATCTCCTTTCCTTCTCACCCACCTCCTGAGTCTTAATCTCCTTTTTCCATTCCCCCTCCTGCCAGCTGACTCCTTTCCCTTTCAAGTGTGCCTCAGCCCAAAAGTCACCCTACCATCCCTGTCACCCAGACATTTAACGTCTGGAACATCTTTCCAAGACAAATGAGGGAAAAACCCAAACATCTTGAACTGGAGTGAGTGTGCAGTGGCCCCATCTCCTCCATCTTTGGACAGGTTGGGCAGAGGAAGGGGGAATCAGATCAAAGGAATGCTTTGCTTTTAGTTTAGCCTGCAATATATATGTGTGTGTGCGTGTGTGTTTTCTTGCAAAGATAGGCATGACTTCAAGGGGTAGAATACAGCATTGGCAGAGGCAGTTACGAGTGCAAGGAACCAAAGTCCCAAGTCCTTCTGATGCAGTTCCTTTAAAACCAGCACCAGTTGTACTTTTGGAAGGACATTATTAGACCAGTATTTTCCCTCCAGTCCCTGGCAAAAAGTCAACATTTGCATTTAAATAGTGCTTTTGCTACCAGACAGAGGCATGTTACAGAATAGCTGCACAGAGATAAAGATTCCTTTAAGAGAGAGAGAAGGGGTAAGAAACCTAACCTCATTGAAAGCCCAGCCCATCTCCCATGTACTGTAAGCAGAGGAGAGGTTATTTATGCATTCAAGAGTGTGCCCGCTGAGATATAATCTAGTGCTCTCAGGAGCCTCTGCTTGCTGGAGGTGGAATTATAAGAATTAAAAATTACAAGCGTAAAACAAGGCCAGTCTAAAATGAATTATTACCCAGTGGGTGTAAATCATGGACAAAATAGCCCTCCCGGGTCCCCCATCGATCCATCTTACTCCACAGATGCGAAGAGGAACAATCTGTTGAAGGGGTGTTTGAAAACCTCCACGATGCTTTCAAGGGTCTGGGGTGGTTTCTGAGCGGCTGCGGTTCATGTGGGCCATGAATGGCTCTGTGGGAAAGGATGAGTGATGACACAAAATGGAGTTTCCTCTAATAATGAAACCTTTCTCATAGCTGACCAAGGGAGAAGAAAACACCATTTAGTGAAAAAAAGAGTAATCATGTTTTACTCCTGTGCTCCCCAAGCAGAGTGCACCAGTAATTTACCCTGTATGTCCAGAGATCCCCAAAGGACACAGCAAGACCTTCTTTGGCAAATATTTACCTTTCAGCACAATCAAGTCCATTCCCAAAAGCAAAAGCTTCCTTTTTGGAAAGGTTTTTGCTAGGTCTGCTGTGTGCAGGCTGGCAATGTCTGAGGTAAGAAGTATTTGCGTGGCTCCCTCCTGTATGGGCCAAGAGGTGATGGGAAGGACCTGCAAACCCCATATGAGCAAAGTTTGGGACGATAACTGAAAATGCAGGATGAGAGCTGGCCTTGCTGCAGACAGTTTTCTTCTTGAGAGGAAAGCTCCTGCCCAAGTCCATACGTGAAAAATGACCATACTGACACTAAGGAAGTTTTATCTGGGAGGGTTTTGTCATGTAGGAGGAAGGAAGTGAAGGACAAAAATGTCTTCACAGTTGGTTGTATTTTCCTGACACATACATGCCTGTATACAGAAATTTATGTGCAAAAGCATCTTTAGATGCTGTGGAGAGTTAGCTAAGGTCATAGCTAAAAGAATCAGTAGTGATCCTGCACATCTCTCTTTGTTGTCGGGCTTGTTCACAGACAGTGGTTACTTCTGCCCACCCGGAGACATGGAGAGCCTCTGGAGCTGCAGCCTTTCTGCCCCAGCAGATCCAGCACATGCTGGTGCAGTCTCCACGGTGGCTGAAGGAAGGGATGCATTTAAAACAGTCTTTGTAAAAGCTTTGTCCTTGCAGTTTGTCTTCAGGCCAGCCAGAGGTCATATACACAGCTTAGTGTCCTACCAAGCTAATACATCCTGGCTTTCAGCAGGGCTTTTTGACTAGTGGGTGAGCAAGTGCAAGTGCATCATGAATCTGTGGAACCACTCGCTGCAGGACACTGCCAGCACTGAAGGATCCATGGATTCAGAAACCAATTCAGCAGATTTATGGAGAAAAAAAAAAGATCCATTTATGGTCACTAAAAAAAAAAGTCACCACCTCTGATAGAAGATACAGCTAACAGCACAGCACACGTTTGGCTTGTCCATCAATGTGTCCATCATGGGTCTAGATGAGGCTCATTTATCTACAGCTTTTTGTAACAGAAAACTTAATCCTTTCTGACTATTTGTATTGCTCTTCATCTTTTCCAGTGTGTGTCCCTGGTAGAGTTTTTGGTTATTTTGGAGTTTAAGTGCTAGATCAGAGTATTTTGTTATGGAAGGGTTTCATTTTAGGTGATGGTGTTAATAGTATGTGCAGTTGTGTATAGATGCATGAGAAATGGTGACAGAAGAGGCCTGGTTGGGGCAAGGAGATGAATTTTGGGATGCTTTATGGAAAAAAAACCAAAACCAAAACCCAAAAAAACCCCAAACCAAAACAAAAACCCCAAACCAAAAACCTAAACAAACCTCCTGTCTCCCACACTGACTCATTTATGGCAAGAAAAATCTATTGTATCTGTGTGCTTGGTAACCATTGCCCTGTTTGGCTCTTATTTCATGTACGTCTCCCAAAAAGTGTAGTTAACTTGGTCACATCTAACCACAGCGGGCATCTTCTACATGAAAGCACCTGCTGGTTGGTCCTGTCTGGGCTTGCCAGCTACTGGGCTTTTGCTGGTGACACTTGGTGTCTTCCAATAACTGGGGGTTTTTTGTTTGTTTTTGTTGGGTTTTTTTGAGCTGGTTGAGAGTATTTTCCCACTTTGCTTTGCAGCCAGTATAGATGGAGAGAGGTAGCTTGTACCTGCGGGTGTAATTTGTCAGGTAATGCTGCAGTACTGCTGCAATATGTCCCTCCTCTTCTTTACCAGCTATGCCAAATTCAGCAATCCAGAAGTCACTGCTCATCAGGGACAAAAAGTAGCAGACACTCTCCTGATTTCTCTGGCTCTGCAAAAATGGTAAACTATATGAAAAGAGTTTCCTGGAAGTCAGAACCTAATTCTTGAGACAAGAAAAGGTTAACAACTTTAGGAGGAACAGAAGAGCCACAGGAAATACTGTTTGCACACCTAAGGATGCTTGAAGAACATTGAAAAAGGCAATAGGAAGAAAAGATTAGAGGAGAACAAGAAAGAAAATAAGGCAGTGTTTGAAAGAAGGGAACACAGCTCTGGCTACTGGGATTATTCATTCTCACAGGAAACATAAAAGAGCTAAACAAGGAAAATGCCATGCAGAGATCACACATTGTTTTTAAGGACAGGCCCCTAGATGTGATCCCCGCTGGCTGAGCTGTAACCCATCTCCCAATCAATCTCTCCTTCCTGAAATGTCACTAACCTGCACTTAAGTGCAATAAGACTTTCCAGACTAATTGAAATTCTGAGCTAGAGTCAGGAGACATTTGCTTCAAGTAGTGTTTTAATTGTCTGCTCCCTAGGCTGGTAACAGAATATTTTGCTCCTTGCATTATTCAAGGAGACACAAGAGCTCAACCTTTCCCTTTAGGTTAGTGCCCCTCCTGTCTTGGGTTTATGTTCTGTTCTTTATTTGGCCTCTGCTCACGTATTACCTGCGTGCATCCTCGTGTGCCTGCTCAGCCAGGGATCAGAAAACCTCAACCACCCCATCTGCTTAGACGCAGCATTTTGATTCAGCCTATTATCTAGAAATAGGGGCCAGCTGGAGCCATGGGGCTGAAACCAGACCCCTGTGCTTCTGTAGCCGAGAGTTATCTTTTTTTGTTAGACATAAGGGGACTCCTTCTTCACACGTACAAGAAGACACTCACTGTTAAAACCTTCCATGTGCCACTTGATGTAACTAGGAGATTGCAGTCTGGCATAGAGTGAAAGAAGATTCAAATTATCCGTGGCATTTCCCTGTTCTCCCAAGAGCTCTGCACTGAAGTCGTTTTTATAAACTTGTGTTGAAACCAGGTAGAAGTCATGGTAGCACCCACAAAGCGTTGGATAAGGCCAGGCATCCTCAGGAAGAGGTAAAATGAGCCTTAATGAGCATCCTGATCTTCCTGATCCCATTGAACTCTCTTTGGCCTTGGTTACTAACCACCGCTTCCCTGTGCTGGTCTTGGAGGTGGTTTGGAGGAGCTGGGTGAACTATTTCCCTGTGAGAACCTGCCTGTCCTCCCCATGAGGTGCTGGGATCATAAAAGGGCCCAACATGGTTTCAGCTATGCCATCATCTATGGACCAGAATCAAGCAGAAGATAAACCTGCCTTACCTCGTCTTACCTGATTGTGTTGACAGATACCATACCTGTCCAAAGAGGTGGGTTTGGTTGTGGCTCCTTTCTGGATGAAGCTGGGGACTGAGGTGCCTGATGGGGTTTGGGCTGCACCAGGCTTAGTAAAATATACACAGGACTGTTTCCAGATGGGATCTATGTCTATAGATCATGGTCAAAAGGAGTGAAATTTGTGCGTCTTCTCCCAGTTTCAGCACCCTCCTATGCAATCGTAGTCCTCATCATGACCAGAGACCCTTGCTAGCTTAGAAAACAGAGACAGAGGGAAGATGACTCTTCTGAGATCATGCACCAGACTTCTAGCAAGCCTGACCAAGTCAGGCGAGTCCTGTGTCCTCTGATGCTGCTGGTCCCTGCCCCTTCAAAGGGCACAGCTCTCTGCAGACCTCAGGTGTCCTGGTTTCAATCTTGTCTGCAAGGAACACCTGTACATCATGTCCTGAGAGGAGACTGCCAAATGGACAGTTGGATGTGGCTGTGAGTCAGCAGGCAAGACACCTACATAGAGCAAGTTCACCACCTGCCTGCAGCAGGCAGGCTTGTTCCTTCTCATTTTATACAGTTTTAGTTTGTGGTTCCTGCTCATTTTAGCCACTTATGATTCTCTGCTATCTCTTGGTTCCCCAGCCTATGAGAGAAGGATTCCTCTGACCAAATGACATCTTCCATGTCTAAGGAGATCATCTAGTTTCCTTCTACAATCAAGAGAGAAATGGGCATTTCTGGGATGAGATTCATCTCACCCTAAAGCAAGATGGTGAAATAGATAGCCTACACTCTATAAAAGTGGTTATTTTCCTCCTTTAATTATAAAGTGCTCAGATAGACACACCTGTACTGTAGACCTCTAAAACTAGCTGAGATGTTGCCCACTCTGGCAATGCTTTGGAGGACTGTATGTGATCTTACAGTGGGCCCAGAATATGGATCAAGTTGCTTCGCTCTTCCCTTTAAATCTTGCTCTGTAGGGATAAGTGGCTCTCCTGAGGGTAGGAAATTATATTTTATGTGTAATTAATTTGGAGTTCCTTAGAGCTCTGTCCACTCATCAATGCCCAAATAGCCCCGTCCTCCAGGCTGCAGAAATGGAGGCATGAATTATGCCTGTTATTAATGACTTTTAGACTCTTCCTAATAAGATGAACTCACACTCTTTTTTGCTTCCATTTTTTAGGTATCTTTTCACTGATTTCTCTCTCTCATTCCCACACTCCATTCTGAGAAGGATTGTGAAGGGAGAGGCTGAGGGTGAGGGAGAGCAAGGGCTGATAACAATGCTGAATTTAACACACCTGGACAGACTTTTCTGGAAGGTGAAGTCCCTTCCTCCTGTCTTTCCTCATAATCCAACTTTACCAGCATCATTTGTTACACTGAGCCCCTACCTTGAAATACGTGTATGCTGTTACCTCTGTCCCCCTGCACCAGCAGACACACCAATGCGCCTTGCCTCCAAATTTGGACCCTTTATTTTCAATGTCTAAAGTCAGACCACTTGGATACTCCCCACTGTAAGTTTCTGACAGCTTTGGTGGCAATAGATTGACTGCTAATCACCTTCAGACTGCTTCGGACCGGGAATACTTTATGGGAAGTGCAAGAAGGTCTATGCTGTGAAGAAACAGAGATACACAGGTACCTACTATCTGCCAGGATACACCATCCAGGACACAGTGGGCTTGAACAGCAAATTTCAGATTAAGCATGGATATGAGCTAGGTCCAGGTGTGCAGGGCTGAGATATTTGTTTTGGTGACAACTTCCACAGCTGGGAAGTGTCGGTGCTAACCCTTGTGTTTGAGTACTAACTAAAAATATCTCACAGATGTGTTGTGGTCTGCAAAGTCCGTGGGTTGTGCCAGATCTACATGTGGTCTTACTAAACAGCTCGGCCAGTAGATGTTGCTCTTGGCTCATACTGATGTGCTTGAAAAAGATGTATCCAACCTGAGACATCTGGGAAACCTCTGAAGCCACGCAGTGTAGATCTGTCCTTCACCCAGCATTCTGCTTTTGGCCATCGTGGACCACCCCAGATGACCACAGAGGAAAATGAAGTACAACACAACAACTCAGATAGCAGTTACTTGTAACTAGTAAATATAATTATTAGTTATTGTTTGTTTTGTGCTAGGTGAGAATTGCTGGACAAGCAGTCGGTATTTCTAGGGGAGGTGTTGGATGGTACTTATCAGAAAGGTGATGTGGAGAGCTGCAGAGAGAGAAATGAAAGGCATAAAATGTGCTGAGAGGGGCTGGAGCCAAACAGGTATTGGTTTGGGGGCTGCGAGGGGTGCAGCTCTCACTTGGAGTTGACCACCATGCACCTTTTGTGCCATGGGAAACAGGTTTACGAGGGCTTCAGATAAAAGTCATGGAGAGAGGAGTGGAGAGCAGGGCTGATCACTCCTGGGATTGCATTCGTGTGGTTATCCAGTAGGATTTACCCATGTTTTCAGTTTCATGGAGTCTTAGAGGAAAATTAATCACCTGGTGCATTAGCTCTCCATCCTGAATAATGCCAGCAATCAATGATAACCCAACCACCCTGAGTCCTCTGAGCACCAGTGATAGCAAAAGGAAAAAAGGATGCAGAGAAATCTTCCTCTGTCAGTCTCCACCCTCTATTCTTGTATGGATTCATTTCCACTCAGTGTCAGGGAATGTGCTGGGAGGAAAATAACATCCTTGGTCTGTTCAGTATCCACCTATTTGTGCAGACAATCTTATAGCTCTGGGATGTTTGTCTGCATTTTCTCATAGAAAAAAACAGCTAATGCACACGATGATTAACATCTAAGTACAGTCAATAATTTGTAAAGTAGCCTGAATCTCTGTATATCTGTTAATATACCCACTCTTCTCCTCTTCCCTCTCCATGCACATTCACCTCTCTTGCTCTGTAGTACCAATCACAGCAGTATTTAGGCACTACCTAATGCAAGCTCTTAGGATCAAGGACTGTCGGTGACTGTTTTGCTTGTAGAGTACCAATCCCAGGACAGCTCTCATCTTACTCAAGGCCTCTTAACACTGCTGGAATATAAATGACAAATATGAATAACAGAAAAAAATCATTTACTGATGCCTGGGTAAATGCTGAGCCTTCATGGCTTCTCCTCATCATCTGTGCTGCTATAATCTCTCAGCACTGTGCCTTTCTTTTCTTAAGCAGGACCTCAGACCGAAGGAATCTCATGTCAGATTTGTTTGTAGGAAAGAATGGTTTTAAGCAGGACAGACCTTGATCTCCATTGGCTGAAGATTATGGGTATCAGGGTCTGGCTCAGCAGGGTTAGAAAATGCTCACGAAGATACTTCAGATGCTCGTTGGGGAAAAGGCTTTCTTTTAGAGGTCATAACAGGAGAAATCAGAGGGACACCTCACCTGTAGCAAAGTAACATGGCCACACAGGCCATTCTGCATCAAGCCATTCTGAAGAACAAGAGCTTAACTCCTATTTAGTTTTCAGGATAAAAACATGGTATGAGACCATAGGTCTGCTGTCTGCAGGACCAGATGGAGTTGCATTTCCTTGTGTCACCCTGGGACTTTGGAGGGACATAACAGCCACGTGTGAGTAATCCCTTCTCACCATTGATAGAACAGGTGATGACTTTGGGAACAGTTGTTGACGAATCAGGCTGAGAATTGCTTTAATCCTTATAATCCAGTGTCTCTAAGGGATCTGTGAGTGAACTGCTGTGCCTGCAGTCTCTTTTATGGTGCCCCAACTTCAGATTGCCAGCAGCGATGCTAATGACTCATGCACCCACCACACCTTAGCATCAATGTCAAAAGATCAATATTAACCTCTTAATTATAATGTTGATCAAGATTGATGATATTGATCTCTTGTCCTTGATGCTAAGGCATGCTGGTTACTACGTGGTCATTATCCTAGATGCAGAACTGCTGCTGCTGGCTCCTTAAACTATCATGGAGCAATCTAGTAGCAGCTTTTCATTTGGGTTCCTCCAATGGTTTGAATATATCTCTGCCTTCTGCTTGGACTGTTCATGGTGGTCCCAGTTGCCCGTGGGACACACAGATGAAACCATTGTCACGGACTGCAGGTGTCTGCTGTATAGTAAATCCCATTCATTCATCTGCAGCCAGGTTTCCCAAGGTGGATCTGCTCATACCTTAGATTTCTGTTTCCTACCTTAAACACTGGCAGAGTCAAAAAGTTCCTCAAATTTCAAAATGCTCTAATTAATTTGAGAAACCAGTAGTGCTCTATTAATTGTCAGAAGAGCACAGACCGAGAGCAAGCAGAATGGTAATACTAACTGTTCAGCATCAAATAAATCAAAGAAACCCTGCAAAATCCAATGAACAGAAGACTTCATGGCTAACTTCAAGATTTGTGATGCCAGGGACCTGATGTCCTACTGGATGGCCCCCTGCAACTGGTATCCCAGAGAAGAGAGAGAGATGTTTTGTGGAAAATGACAAGCGATGGGCTATGATGTGTTTCAGAGGCTCATAGCATACCTCAGATGTCCTTCAGAGACCTGTGTGCAGGTGAAAGCTTGCATTTCTCTGCATTTCGCAATCGCATACAGGAAAAGATTTGGCCCTGTATGCCCCACAGTGCCTCTAAATTCTGTGCACATCCTTTATTACTGCTAATATTTACCAATCCTGTACTAACCATTACCAGTCAGGGCAAACCCTGCCCAGGCCAAGGCAGCATCCAGTAAAAATTTCAGGATTTCAACTTAACCTGATCATTTCAAACAGATAATGAATGCCTTTAAAGATTTCCCTTTTTTTTTTTTTTTTTTTTTTGTTTAACACCTTTGGGAACAGCACATCCAGGAGGCAAATTCCTTCCCAACACAGTGGGGTTTGGAGTGGCAACTTCCTCCCCTTCCCAACATGGTCCAGTCAAAGACCCCAAATCCCTGAAAAAGAGGAAGATGCTACATCTCGCTACTGATTTCATATTTCTATTTTGCTCCCTTGGGAGCATAGGGTCTGGCAGAGGAAGGTATAAGGCAGACAGATTCCTTCCTCACCTTCATGACCTGTCCTGGTGCAGTAACCCCATCACTTACTCTGGGCACCTCAAGTGCAGATGTAGCTTCACGTTATTTCCTCTCATCGTTGTCAGGGCTGGAACTGGATCCTACCACGCTCAGGCTGGTCCCAGGCACTATTCCCTAATGCCATTCCTGATCCCAGTGGGAGTGGTCAACCCAATAAAGGATCCCAGATGCTCACCAATACAACGCAATTTTTGGTCTCAAGCAATCCAGTTCAGACAGCATCTCTCCCAAGGGCTGTTTTAACTGTCTTTGGACGCTGCTGGGTGTTTTTTCTTAGCAAAGTGACCTCCTGAGCTGCCTGGGCATGCAGTCCTTATTGACCCCCAACTTTGGCTTGCAGATAATCTCCTTTCTGCTCTACATCCTAACCCCTTAGACACACATCAGCATTTAATTCCCCTAGGTTTTTTTCACTCACCTTGCCCAAGTGACCCGACCATGCTGTCCGTCCCCCTCTTAACGAAGGGACTTAATAAGAGACAGACATGGAAACTAGACACAGAGACAAGCCTAAAGCCTGCTCCCTTCTGCAATGAAAAACACTAACGATGTGTCAGAGGATGAGCTGGTAAAGGCAGCTTCTGCCCAGCAAGGCAGCCAGGATTAGCATCTTCCCACTGCAGGATGAGTGTAACCGACAGCTCTGCAAAGGAGAGGACACCGAAGGGAGAAATGCCTGCTGACAACTTGCTTGTTCGCCAGCCTTCCTCGGAGGTGCACACACACCGAGCGCTTTCATGTGGTTTTCAACCGCCTCCGTTCCCCTTCCAGGCAAAATCCTTATTACTGACATCTCTGTGTGAAGAGGGTTTGGCTGTGCGTATCCAAACGTCATTAAATATTTGGTTTAATAACTGCCGAGGCGGCTGCCTCAGCGTTGCGCCAGAGTTCACGTTTCTGGCTCTGTCTTGGGAGCAGTTAGTGGAGCCAGGAGTGCTGTGAGCCACAAATAGTGTCTGCAGAGCACCGTCTCCTTGGCAAAACTGCTCCGAGGTGGGGGACACGTCTGACTCCTGGCTTGTCCTCCTGGGTGATTTACTCTATGTCCTCCTGTAAGAGGCTTACATTAAGAAAATTTAACTTCTGCCTGTGCTGGACAGCAGGTGCCCTGTGATACTGCAGGCAAGTCTCTCAGCTTTTAGCACCTCCCCGGTTCATCCTGCAGAGGCAATAATAGCATAGCCCTGCGTAGCCTTGCAAGGAGAAATATGTCATAGCTCGTGGACGACTGAGAAACTGCGGTCTTGGGGACCGTAGAAATCCTTCAGCTGGAAATACTATTCAGGAAACAAGCCCGAATTGCATGAGGCTTGCAAAGCGCTGGGTGTTACAACATGTCACTGCATTTATGGGTTTATGGTGTGTTCTGCACGTGCTTCATACAGAAAGGTGAAAATGACTTCGGTGAAACTGAGGCACTTCAAGCCAGGGCAGATGGAACATGAAAGGGAATTTCACAAATGCTCCTCTTTGATTTCCTTTTTGAACAAGCTTTTATGAAAATAGATAGTGACACTCATATCAGGGAAGGTTTCAATCAACTTGGGCTACACCGTTAGATTTTAATGTGTTTGTATATTTATCACCGTACAGAAGCACGCGTGTGTCTATGCTAATAAGTCCCCTCTGTGCTTTGCACTGAGGTCTGCAATAACTTGAAGAAGCAAATAGTGTGTGAACTCAGCTCTGATGTGATTTATACAGTATCAGAGAGGTTCAGGGCGGGAAAGCATTTCATTCCTCCCCGGTGGTACATGCTGGATTTTTCTTCACAAGTCTGTTCTCTGATATTTTGCCTGCTCTGCTTTGAAATAAGTTAAATGATTAGGCCTCTACGGCTTTCTTAGGGGAAGACTTTTCCACAGTCTTATGTGATCTCCTGCTCCAGACTAAACATTTTCTTTCTCATTTCCCTGCCCACCTCCCCCACTATTTCCACATAAATAATCCCTCTTTATCCCTAGTGTTTCATTTGCAGGGATTCATGTAATAAGCACAGATTTATGCTGGGTTTCCTTGAAAGCTGAGCACTTTGGCCTCATTTCCATCCTCCTTAAGTGATTTTCAGAGCAGGGTGAGATTGAAGCTGGTCCTAAATGTTTGTCCAAATCGGACCTCGTTACCTTCATTTGCAGGGACTTGTGAATGTTACAGAAATCAATGACAGCTTTGGCCACTCAGCAGCTTTGAAAAATCACATTACTTATTTGGGTACCCAGAACTGAGTGACCTGAGCAGCTTTTTTGAACGGTGTTAGGGAATACTGGCCTGACCTTGAGTTGTCTGTGCTCGGAGCACAACTCCATGAAAGAGAGTCATAGTAATAAATTTAAGGTAGGAAGAGGCCAAGCAACAGGGAAAGCACCAGAAACCATCTTGTTGGCCAGATCAGGGATCTTTCAGCCCAATATCCTCTCATTAGTAGTGTCTACCAAGGGAAAATAGCAAAACAAGATAAGCTTATAGCACCCTTCCAGCCTTCAGCTACTTTCAGCCTAGAGACCTTCTGAGCAAGACCTGCTGTCTTTGCATCTAAAAGTATTTGGTGAGGTTCTCTTTCATGTATTTTCCCAGCTACTTTTTGTATTCATAGAAAATTTGGTACCTTTTACATGCTGTGACAAGCATTGCACAGCTTGACAGTGGTCTGTGTCTGTGAGTTATGTCCTTCATTGGTCTTGCACCTACCTCCTGCTAGTTTCATCTGACAACCCTCAATTCCAGTATTGGAAAAGACAATGAACAGCCATTCCCAGAACTTGTCCTGGTCACTCATGAACTTTTATGGCATCTTCATCATTTTCCCACCCCCAATCATCTCCTTTCCATGGAGGAGAGTCCTGATGTATGATTATGGCTGTTGTTAATATAGAGTTTATTAGAGGTAAACACACACAGAGCACAGAAAAGATGACCCTAGTTCTGCAGATCAATGCTCCTGTCTTGTGTCTCCATTGTCTTACTCACTGGCTAGTTTAGGTTGAAGTTTGCTACTGGTTTGTAGATGGATCAGCCTTGATTTCTCCACCACCCCACTCCACCTCTGAGTATCCCAAGGAAAGTTTTATGCAATCCCCAAACTCTCATCCCCAAATTCTCTTTTCTCTATAGCACAATGAGTCCTATAGCCCTTTATGCAATGAACCTCCTTGGTTTGCATGGCATTCCCAAGAGTGTCTTTCGTGATGACTCACCACAGTGAGTTTCACACCAAGGACTGATCCTTCTCCTTGGAGGTTGTGCCTTCTGCATGGTCCATTTTCACTCAGTAGGTTACCAGGGTGCCTCTGCCTGTCATGTTTCTCTGATCACCGCTTTATGTTTAAATTTGTCATTAGTCAGATAACCTAACAGAGGTCATGACACACAGATGGATGTTGGGCATAAGAAAGTTCCAGTATTTTCATTTCGTTTCTCTCTAGATCAATAATGGGGGTGTCTGAAAGAGGAAGGTTGTACAGAAGAGCTGGAATGAATGATTCTACTTTTTAGGGAACTTGGGTGATTAGCTTTGATATTAGTGTGCATAATAACAAAACAGCAAAGTTCCCAAAACATGTGATTTATTTTCGAAAGGGCAGAGAATGAACCACAGGAGCAACTCACTTTGTGCCACCATAGGCTTTCATCGCATGGGGTGTGGGGAGGGGACATCTTCCTGAATTTTTTTTTTCCTTTCTTCCACAGAACTAGCAAACTGAATGCATGGCTCTCCAGGGAAAGATCACTGTTTTGTGTAATAGAAGGCTGTCTTCAAAATAGTCCCTTCTGGACTTGCTCTTTCCCAGCATAGTAAGAAAGAAGAGTGATAAAACCCTGTGGAGCAGCTTTCTTGCTTTCCCCATTGTATAACAAATTTAACTTTCAGATGGTGTAAGAGAATCTCCCTCTCAATCTCCTTTCAGCATCCTTCTCCCTATTTGCATAAGAAATAGCATTTTTTCCACTCATTTGTGAACTGCCAATGATTCTCAGACCCTCAGATACTTTGATATAAGGTCCACTACGAATATTTCCAGTAGTAAAACACAGAACTGAGGTAGATTTATGCAGTCTCGGCATGTTTTTCAGAGACAAGATGTCCTGCCCTGACGAGTTTGAGAGAGCTGCCAAGAAGTAGTGTCTGCAGCCGGGGTCAGTGGAAGGCTAAATCCAAAAAAACAAAATCGGAGATGGATGTGGTGTGTCAGCAAAGACCCTTTTGCCGTGCTCTATTGATTGTTTTGTGTTGATTCCTTAGTTTTTGCTGTTGTCACTGCCATCTAATTTAAGGCATTGCTGTTAAATTAAAAGGCATGATTGACTGGCATCTGAGACACATCGCAGCTGTCAGCTGCAAAGATAAACTCCGGATCGGGATGCAAATCTTCCCAAAGATCAAGGGTGTTTGGACGAGGAGTCTAAGTGGAGCTCTCTCAGTTAATTTGTAGTAGGAAAGGCCTATTCTTTTGGCATCTCTGCTTAAGATTCAGAACAAGAAATGCCAAATATGAACTTGCCAGTTGATTCTGACCATCTAGAAATTTTCTCCATTTAACTGTTTAGAATTGGAATGTACTGGCTCAGCCTAGCGTGAAAAGTAATTTGGTTTAGTGTGTGATCATGATAAGAACCGACTGAGGAGGATCAAAAAGCCCTTCGGAAACTGGATTTAAGGTCTCCTTGAATGACAGTCTCCATGGCACTCGAAACAGTCCCACGACCAGCAGCCTTACATGCAACAACCACCTTTGCAAAAATCATGCTAGGGGCTAGGATCATTCTCAAAAAAATAAAAAAAATAAAAAAAAATACAAGCCAAACTTTGCTATGTGATTGAGGTGATAGCTGCTGGTTGTGATGGGAACCTCTGGAGCTGGAGGCATGAGCCACAGCTACTCCAGTTAAAGGGAATAAAGAGCAAAGTTAGAAAGGTCTGCAGTCCTGCAAGGCTGTAGCTGAGCAAAACCTTGCTAAGTGGGAACTCCTGTGACCTTCACAGGAGTCCGTGCCTTTGAAAAGCAAAAATCCTTCATAAAGCAGTTGCAGCAGACTCATTATTTCTGGATTAAGGACAGATGGCAACTCAACCCACATCGATCAGCAGGGTGCAGCAGGTTGTTGAGAGCTGATGAAACGGGACTCAGGGGGCAAAAGGGACTGTCTGAAAAGGGTCCCATTAACTTCAGTGGAATTCTGCATTGTATTTCACATGGGCTACTCACTTCCCAGCATCAGAAAGGTCTCCAACCCCATACTTGAAATATAGGAAGAGACAGAGGAGGGAATTGTGCAGCAGACAGCTGTGAATGAATGTTGCCTGGAAGATGGGTCGTCCATGAGGGTTGGTCCCCCTGGTTGCAGCTCAGCAAGTCAATCCTGATGAACTGAGTGATGAGGCAAGTGTGCAGCCACTGCAGTGACAAAATCTCACTCGTATCTCTCCTGAAGCACCTGCACTGGGCTAAAAGCATCTCTGTGTTGTCACAGCTCAGCTGCTCCACGGCCATGGTAGCTCATTCCCTTGTCATGATCCAGCCACTCCTTTCCACCGGCCAGATGCTTTCAGGTAGTGGGCAGAAAAGCCAAGCGTTTTACTCATGGCACAGCACTTTTTCGCCCCCTTTCAAAGAAGGGATGGGTATAACTTCATATAATAGGCCCTTAACCACTTGTTTACAGCACCGCTAAAAAAGACAAATCACTTGAAACAGCGAATGACTAGACCCAGGAAAAGAAGGGAGATTTCAAAAGGTTTATCTGACAGCCAATAAACAGGATAAATAACATGCAGTATTTCATTTGTCAGGACCATGGGACAACCTGATGATAAAAAAGGACTACTCCATAAACTGGGGAATACCTTTGTCTTGGCTATAAATGTCTGTGTTGATTTAGTAAGTGCTCTGGTACTTCTGCTCTAGCTTCTCTTGAGTACTCACAAATGGGATGGAAACTGAGGAATGAGACGAAGGAAGTTATCTGTGCTCAACCTCCTAAAGAGATCTCATTCCAGTTAAGGGTTTGAGATCATGATGGTTTTTTTACCTTATTTTTGACTGGTTTTCCCATTGCCGCTGATAAGCAGAGTAAGAAGTAAAAAACTGGAACCTACACTGTCCCCCACTCTTTCTTGTAGTGAGACCAGACATCATCTATTTCTTTATATTTTTAGGGGTTTAATATCATCATAATAGACTGCATCCTGAAATGCAGACCTGTTTGAGTAACCCATCATCAAACTGAGTACACCATGACAATCAGTTTGGGTAACCAGTCTGCATTTCGCTTACAAACACAACATAAAATAACCTTTTAAGACACGGGACCAATTATGCATTTTGGCTCAAAGAGCATCCCAAGCAAATAAATCTCAAGCTAAGGTTTGTGTGGACCTGCTTTCTCCCTTCCCCAGCCCCACTCCTAATTTGCAAAGGAGTGAGAATAAAGACAGACATCCTTAAAAGGGCGAGCAAAGAGTTGATTAGTTCCCAAACATGTCTGGTTACAGATATCCTATTGATCAGCTCGAGCAAGGCATCAGGACACCTGCCATTATGCCACTGGCCTCTCTTGCAACTGAAACACAATCTGTCTCCCATCAGGAAATGGGAGAGACAAGCCTGTTTCCCCATGCTGTTTAGAAAAGGAACCAGCAGAGAAAGTGACTTTCAAGGGAAAGGCAGTCTTCTTCAAGGTCAGATATTTATTGCGTGCCAGTAACAACTCCATCCTCCACACTGCTGCCAGGATCTCTGAGCACCTTGCTGGCAGGTTCACTAGCCTGTATTTCCATCCTGCCCTACTTTCCCATGTTATTCTTATCGTTAAATATCTAAGCAGCTTCCACTGCATTCAGCGGTGTGAATGATGCTGAGTATGTGTTTATTCTCACTCTGTCTTGGGAGAAAAAGCTAGAGCCAGGCTGGTGGCAGTGGAGAATCCCTGTTTTGGGAGGAGGAACATAATTCCGCAGCTTTATGCTGTGGAGGTGGATGAGTATCTGCCCATCTGGGTGCAAGGGGGTGCTGGTAATGTCCCTATATTCTGATCTGGCACCTAGCTGGGCTGTTGAGGACCTTTTTTTTTTTTTTTCCAGATAGAGCTGGTGCCCTGCCTAGGGTGTGTAGGGAGCAGTGGAGCCCACAGCTCAGAGGACAGCTGTGATCTCCTTTGCCTCATAAATAGCAATACAAGGGGGCTGGGTCAGCTGAAATGGATCATTTGCATCTAAAATCTCTGACTCTCAGTCAGAAAAAGAAAAGGGATTTTATTTAATTTTTATTTTACAAAGCAGCCTTTCTCCCAATGTTTCCTCAAAAACTATGTCTTTAGCTCATTATTTTTATTTGTGCCCGAGTATGGCACATGGCTCAATTTCTTGGACCTGCAGCGTCTCCAAGGGTAATGAGAGAATGCACAGCAGGAAAAGCAGCCATCTGAGAGTGGCCACCTCTAGGGTAAGGTCCACCTCTGCTCCTCCCCATGAGGTGGGCAAACGATGGAGCAGAAACGGTCACCAGCTTTTAGAAGCAGAGGCCTATTGCAGAGTAGATTTTAGCTTGCTGCATATGGCTGATGAGGAGTGAACTGACCACTGAGGGATGTGAAAGCTTCTCCATCACTTGAAGGGCCAGGATGGTCATAGAATCATAGAATGGTTTGGGTTGGAAAGGACCTTAAAGATCATCTAGATCCCCTACTGTCTTTTTACAACACCAATCCCAGCCTTGATGGGATCCCTCACGGGTGCCCTGTTGCAAGGCTTTGGCCAGTGTGAAACAAGCTAGACTGAGATGGTCTTCACGGTCCTCTTTATGGACATCCCACAAGGGCCAGTTGTTCTTGGCAGCAAGCTGGAAAGATACAGGGTGGAGAAGGCTGCAGAGGCTCAGCATTTCCCTTCCACAAGTGACAAGATCATCCCTGCAGCAAGGAGTTTGCTGGCTCCATCAGCTTGCAGGCTGTAGCTGGTGGTACAAGGGGGACAGTTGTGTGTTGCTGACACCAGCACTGAGCATGACTGGGAAGTGCAGCCAAAAAAGCACCTTCACCTTATGGTGCTACCAGATTGCTCCCTGTGGGTGCTTCAAGGGTGCTGGAGGGGAATATCATCCCCCCACCAAAGCTGTCCTTGAGAGCAGTGCTTCTCTGTTGCTGGTGGTGTCTGCAGCGAGGGGAAAAGGAGTGTCCTTTTTGGGGGAAGTGGGTGCTGTCTGCACGTAGGCACCTGTGCTTGGGTGGGGAAATAGGGAGGAGGGACAACCTCACCAGTGCTGGATGTCTATCTTGAAGGGGTTTTTGCAAGTGCCTTCTGGGATTGGGAGCCAACAGGCCACAAAATGGGAAAACAGTCTTCTCAGAGGAGGGAACTTCTTTGCTGCAACAAGCACAGGAAGAGATGGACTATTTAGAAATGGGGGAGTGTTTCCAGGGAGGCAAAGTCCCTGTTTATAGATATGGAATAATTGAAGAGAAGTCAATGAAAAGGCAATTCTTCTCCCTTCCCCTCCTATCTCTTGACTTTCTGGGCTACTCTGCGGTGTCTAGCCCTACCACATTCAAAGACATTCCAGTTTTGGGGCTTGGCAGTGGGTACATTGTAGGGTCTGCTGGGCCAGTGTCACCTCCGTTTCTTGGGTGCTGGGCTCTTACCAAAGCTGATGGGGCTTTTCTGGATTTTGCCCAGGTGGTTGGAACTCGTGGTCGGCTTGGGGTGACTGCACCAAGGACTGCGGGGGAGGCCTCCAGACCCGCATGCGCACCTGCAGGCCCCTTCCCAACGAAGGTCTTGTCTGCGAGGGAGTCCTGGAGGAAGGACGGCTGTGCAATAGGAAGGCGTGCAATAGTAAGTGGAGGCATGTTCCCTTGCACGCGCTTGAGTGGGTTGCTCTTCTCAAGAGGAGCCTCACCTTGTCGCCATTAATAACAAAGGATGCTCTAGAGGCACGGTGAAACTGCTGAAGGGTCATGTTGGAGCGGCAAGCCCAGGAAAGCATGCGATTTCAGCTGTGCATGGCCCTGCCCTTCCCTGCCTGTCTCGCGGTCACGCATGCACACGCACACGTGCTGACATACGTCTTCCAACACAAACACCTGCAGATCCAGACCTTTACCTGACAGAATAAGGGTTAATCTATAGGAATCTATAAGCAGGTATTCATATGCTGGTGATAAATCTGTCACCGATGGCAAAATATACACCTGTAAAGGCATTTCCTTGATAGTTGGACCCTCTCTCCCAAATAAATAAAGCATGCAGCTAAGAGAGATGCTAATCTTTTGGCTTAGTTCACCTTCCCAGTCAAAAGCAGTGCTGCTGTCCCTTTCTTTTACAAAATGAAGCCTACAGCGCTAGAATCTGGCCGTTAGACAAACGAAATGCAGGTCTGGAACAAGGCAAAGTATTTGGCAGATGCTCAGCTCTCCTCCTGTAATGTAGCCCCTCTCCAGGTCCTCTTCTCCAGAGGGCAGGGGACAAATTGTCAACACCAGTCAACACAGTGATAGGGATGGGTGGAGCTGGTGACCTGCAGGGCTTTCATCCCCCCGTGCTTCTTTTGCATTAGCTGAGTGGAGAGGGGGCTGCAGAGGAAAGAAACAACAGCAGAAGAGGCTCAGCCCAGCAAATGCAAGCGAACGGCTGATTATAATTATTCTCTTCTTTTTATTTCAAATTCATAGTAGAGAATGTTTGAATAACTCCTCTGACTAGTCAAATAACTAGGGAAAGTTCAGCTGTCTTCAAAGGCAGGGAAGTATCTCCTGATAAAGGGGAAGTTCAAACAGAGGGACATAAATATATTCCTCTAATAAGGGCTAAAATGATTTCATGCATTTTTTACCACTTCCATAAATTTAAATCATGTTGCAATTAAGCTTTTTTTTTTTTTCCTTTATTTTTTTTTTTAATGAAACCTTCTAGTATATTGAATTTCATCTCTTTCACTCACAGTTGATAATTTCCCTCGGAGGTTCACCCACACTAGGGAAATTTAATCTATGTCCCCCGTGCTTACTGGTGACTTTGGAGTCATAACGCTGCTGTGGCTTGGGGCAGTGAGGGTAAGAGTGCATCCATCTGTGGGCAGGGATCTAGAAGCTGGACCTGAAAGGGAGTCCAGCTCTGGAACTCGAGTGTGCCTGAATGGAGCTGGAGGAAGGGCCGCATCGGTCTTGGTGCACAACGCTGTGAAGGAGAAGAAGGTGGAGATGGCCTTGTGGGTGGGTAGAGAGGGCTCTGCGGGTGTGCCCGTTCTTTGAACATGGGGGCACATGGGACAACAGGCAAAAAAAACTCCTTACAGTGTTCCTCCTGTGCTGGACAAACAAGGAGAGGACCCAGCTCCCCACACCCTCATTGCAGGACATCAATCCCCATCTCTAACCATCTTCAAAACCATCCATGGGACTGGTTTGATTCTTCCACATCCCTCTTGAACTAGGATATCCCAGTCTGGACACAGTTTTCCAGGTCCAGCCTTGCCAGCACTGAGTGAGGGACATAATATCATCCCTCACTCTGCCCCAGAGGCAAAACTTTGCTCTTCTTCATGCTAGATCAGAAGTGGCTGTGACAAGGAGGGATGAAGTTGGATGTTGGGCAACCATGGAACCTGGAAGTCTGGGTTGGGTTTCTAGCTCCAAACATTGTGCAGAGCACAACAGCAAAGGATGAATCTCTATTTACTATTTACTCACTTGTCTTTTCCAGAACACAACATTCAGCAACGCTGATCCTAAGTGCAGAAAAGCCTGATTGTGACCAGAGGGGAGGGGGGCCTATGATTCAATAAATGATTTCACTTGTTTTCCTGTCCTCTTTCCATTACATACCAAGTCAACTCTTGCTCCAAATTGCAGTGCAGTTAGTTCAGCTGAGTTTATTTGGGAAGAAAGAATCATGAGCTAATTGGAAGGCCCTAGTTTGGAAAGAGAGTATGCCCACAGAATGGGGGAGCAGAAATTGATTTATCTCTTTGAAATAAATAAGTTAATTCTGATCAATTTTCCAAGGGCCTCTTTGCAGACAAACTGCTGAGCCCCTTTGAGATGCTTTCACGCCGGCAACCAGGAAAGCTTTTGAGGGAACATATGAACAATTAATCTTTCAAGACTTGCCCATGAACACCTTGAGGTCTGTCTCCTACCTCAAGATAAACCTGCGTCTCTTCATATCTACCAAAACTGTGCATTTGGCTCTGAACTAGCTCCTCGGTGAATGTGTACCTTGTTGCCTTTGCAGCCATGCCTAAGAGAGGTGCACTTTTGACCCAGAAAGGGCTTTTAATTTTGTTACACATACTCTTTCCTTCTCTTTGCTGTGGTCTGTACCAAAACTCGAGAAGATTTAAAGGTAGAATAGAAATCCTTCTGTTTTAAATGTGTCACCGTTATTGTCGTACTGACTTTTGCTCATAGATTTGTAAAGGATGAGTAGGATGTTCATTCTTCCACTTCAACCATTATTTTCCTAAGTGTTCATTATATGTTGCAGTTAAATAGATTCTAATTCATTTAAAAAAAAATAAAAAATAAAAAAAAAGAAGAAGAAGAAAAGAAGAACTGGACAGAAGAAAATGTTTATCCTGAATTGTGCAGCATTTCAGTAGCTTGTAATAATACCTGACTAGCTCTCCAGGTATTGTGGAATGGCTGACACCTTAATTTTCTAGTAGAAAACAAATAGGAAAAAATATTCTTTTCCTTGACAAAAGAGACATCTATAATCCTGATAAAACTGCAAAAAACCTAAGGCTGAGCACTCTGATATTTTCCTCTTTGCTGTGGGGGTGAATTGAAACTTGTCCAAGGAAACTAATACCACCGCTGAAAAGTAGTATCAGCTCCTGACCAAGCAAGTTAGGTTAGAATAACACAGAAATTACCACCACACACAAGGGTAAATCCATCTCTTTCCTTTAGCTTTTCCTTCCTTGCTTCTGCAAAAGTGGCTCATAAGTGGATGAGTGATTAGCAAGAGTGTTTTAGATGCTTATTTGGATCTTCAGCAGCAGGGAGAGGGTCTTAATCTGACACTGCATCTGGGAACAACTTTGGGTGCTGCCACTCAGCTCCCTGGAGAAGCTGAGATGAACTTTTGCAGAGGAACTGTGAGGGTTTCATTGGTTGTTTTATTTTGCCCAGCCACGGCAAATGTGCTAGAGGGATCTAACCCTTCTTGTCATGCAGCTCTCTCAGCTGGACCTTCTCCAGGTCCTGCCATCCTTCCTCTTCCAAAACTGCCTCAGGTGTACCTTCAGCAGATCTCAGTATGCAGCAGTGGGAATGGCGGTTCTCGGCCTTTCCAAGAGGTGCGACTTCTGGCAGCTTGGTCACCAAAATATAGGTACAGCCATGTGTGATTCCCAGACTTGAGTTTGAACACGTTATCTGGAGGCCATAGTGTTGGTTGAAATCACCGCACAGGGATGGCTGAATGACTCCACAGGTGCCACTTTTATGTGGGCTTTATGTTTTTCCACTTGCTTGGGCCACCATCTCTGCCGTTTCATGTAATGGATTCTCTTGCTTGATGATCTTCATCTGGCTAAATTTCCCCAGGGATACATACCCAAATCCAATGGAAAGTAAGCCAGGTAGGTTATGTCTGTGGGCACAACCCAAAGCTGTAAAACACTGAAGAGAAACTGTAATGAAGGCTCATCCCAAACTGGAAAGGGAACTTTGTCTGGTAACAGCATCTTGGCTTAGGCAGAGCTTTTTTCTCATGGCAGCTGTTCAGCTCAAGAGACATAATCTGAAGGACAACATTCAGTGTTTGTTGTAACTCTGATTTTTCCTTACTAGAGGCAAAGGGCCCGGTGAAATCCTCCTCTCCGGCACAGACAGGGGAGATTTCCTCCATCTGTTGGATTTGGCCAGGAGCTGCTGTTTTATAGAGGGAGGAAAAAAAGCCAACCCGAGTGTGGTGGCAAGTGCTCACACAGAAGCTCCCTGGGTCCACCCCCTTTGAATGGAAGGGAACACCCGCTATGCTCTGGTGGCCCCTCTTGGCTGCATGGTCCTGAAAGCTGTGGTTGCTCACAACCTGGCACGCAGAGGGTCCTCACGGGGAGGCTGGACACGCAACATGGCAAGACAACGTCCAAACCAGAGGAGGGAGGGATGTCACGGACCTGGCCCTGGCACTGGATTTCGGCAGTGCTGGAGAAATGCAAGAACAATCAGAGATGTAGGCGGCCTGCATTTATTCCTGGGGAATGAAAATCGGCAGAGGAGCCAGCTGAAATCCTGCCATCCCATCTGGCAGAGGCAACACAAAACCATCTCTGACATTTATGAATATGCAGATCTGACAGATACATCTCCCCTAGGCTGGGAAAGGGGTGGCCACATCCTGCCCTCCGGTGCAGAACTGTGACACCAGTGCAGACCTGTCAATCCATGCTGGATTCCCAGCATCAAGCGGGTTCAGGATCTGGCCCTTCAGCTGTATAAGTGTTAGTGGTGTGAAGGAATGTATGTTCCATATGACATTCAAAAGACTGAGCCTCAGTCTCATTCTCTGCTGCCCCTGATTTTCATTGAAATAGCCTTTTTGCTGCAACCACCCAGCTGAAATATCTTGTGCATGTGTGAGAGCATCATCACTCCCCACAGGCCAGGCTAGAATTCATTGCAAGAAATGTAGTCCTTGTCCTGTAAGTACCCGCTGCTGCCTACAAGGACTTCACCTAGTCCCCCCTTTCAGTGATGGTTCAGATATTTCGTATCTGGGAGTCACGTATCTCACCCAGCGACATTTTCACAAGTCTCAGACGGTCAAACTGGGCGTTGGGCCGTTTCTCTAGCTGATGCAGTTGCCGTATATCCAGAGGCCTCCAAAATGACCCTCTTCTACATCCACTGAGATCTTGTGTTTCAGGGGTTGATAGCAATTCTGCCGTTCTAAGTTTTACTCCTTTATCAGCTGCTAGATGCCCCAGAAACTCCATAGCCAACACCTTATCCTTTGATTTTACTGCACTAAGATACATTTACCCCATTTCAACAGGGTTCTTTAATCATCCCTTTCCGCTGTTAGCTCTGGTCCATCCTTTCATTCCCACCACCCCAGCTTGCTTGAATAATATTCATGATCCCGCTATTTTCTTTACCTCTCCTGTTTGGTGGACAAGCATAGAGGGAAGAGTGTGTAACTCTGATGAGACATTCTTGGATGTTAAAACCTTGGCCCTCAAGACTATTAAAGACTCTGCATTCTTTTTTTTTTTCCCTTGGTTGTATTGTAGGGTGCTGTCTGACACATTACTTGTTCTCATTAGAAGTGTTGGTCACCTGCTTCCTTTTCCCACTACTGCCAGCATTGCAGGATCATCCTTCCTATCCACATTCGAGCTATGTTCTTCCAAATTCTCATGTGCTTGCCTTCGCTTGCAGTTGAAGCACCTCTGTGTTCCCTCCAAAGGCATTATTTCTCTAGCCCTCATGCTAGCTTCTCCAAGGTGCTGGGTATTTCAACAATGTGCCATCCTCACGGCATTTATACAGCTGGGATGTAAATCAAGTCTAGGTCTTCCTTTGATCCTGGCATTAGTCCTCTCCACTGATGCCATTGTGGGAAGCAGACTCCTGACATTCAACCAGTTCGTCATTGCTTTTATTTTATGGTCTGCACCCTATAAAGTTCAGGTGCATAAAAGCCACAGAAAAGCATCACTTGCACCAACTTTGGCTTGTGCATAAGGGAGCTGGCTTCTCCCTGCTTTGTTCAGAATCACAGTATAATTTTTGCATATATTCATGGTTACTGTTCAGGTTAAATCTAAGCCATGCTCTGTGTTAAATGTGGACAGACCTACTTCTCTGCAACAACTTTTCCAACGAGGATGCAGCTTGCCTGCTGCAACAGAGTGACTCCCAACGTGAGTCTGGAGCCAGTCTTTGCTGGGGGAGGCTTAGGGCAAGCTGTAAGGGTCACATATTTAGCCACTATACCTGATTGCCTTTAATTAAGGTGAGCAATAACTGCACAGGCTTGTCATATCCATCAGGGAGCAAAGGAAATGGTGCAGCTCCTTTGAGATCAGGATCAGTCGTCAGGGGATACCAATAACATTGGGCCCCAATAATCGTGAGAGGAGGTCCAGGATGCCAAGGTTGCATTTAAAACTTTATTTTTCCTCTTTTATCTTTCCTTCCTTTCTGTCCTTCCATCCATCCATCCATGCTCACTGGCTGGTTCTGGGATACTCGATCTCAAGTTTTCCTGGTTGCCTTCCTTGCTCTGGGAAGCTGACAAAGCCATCCAAGCTCCACATCTACCCGTTGCTTCCCAGCCCCTGTATCTTCTCCCAACCTGAACAAATCTCTGGGAAGCTTTTGGGATTTACTGCAGATGGAGATCTTGTGTGGTTTTGTGGCTATATGCTTTCATGAACAGGACTTAAATCAAAGCAGATGAAAGTGCATGGGTATAGCCCGCAATGGGTGGTGGGAATGGAGAAGGGTTTGTGGTGTGTCCCAAATATGGGACTAATTTAACCTATGCCCTAAGCAAACTCAAGACACTGGATATTGGAAAGCTAGTTAGAGGTTGGCATTTGTTTTAAAATTGCATCTCACATAGGAAAGTCCCATGACTTTGTAGCTACTAAAACCACAGGATTTGGGTCCTTTCTATTCCAGTAAAGAGCCAGACAAAAACAAGGTGTATGCAAATATCAGGATGTATGTAGTCCTGATATCCAGCTATCGGTGCCTTTCCCTTGATGATGGCAGGTGGGTGCCCGCCCCATCCCATCCCCTCCAACCAGCAGCTGGCCCCCAGACGGTGCTGGGAAGGTTTGGAGGAGTCAGTGTGACCAGTTCCTAGGTTCCTTAAGTCCTGCTTTCAGGCAACAGTAATGGGGAATAATATAATTTCACAAACTAGATGGGCCTCTTCTGTGAACCAAGCTGCTGAATATAAAGTCTGGCTCCTGGCAGGGACTCTGAATCATTCCTCTCCCTCCTCTGCTTTCCCTTTTTGGATGTCAATAAAGACTCCTGCCACCACACTGAAGCTTCATTAACCTTTATTAATTTTCTCAGAGTTCCAGGATCAAATTTGTCACCATCATCTCTTGGCAGTTTGTACTTCTTGAAAAGATGTCTGGCTGTTTTACCTCCTCGGGGAAAAAGATCCTCTGTCTGGTACTTGCTGTTTGGAAACAAATTGGTTGCCAGATCACAGATTACTCGGGTTCAGCTCTGCTCTCTGCTGTTCCGCATGACTCCAGTGGAGTCAGCTGAGCTCTCCTGATCTACAGCAGGCAGGACTGGTGGGTGGGATTTGGTTGCTATTCCTTGGTTGTTTCTCTGTTTACTAGGGAGGGCACATGTCAGGGTTGCAACATGCCCAATACCATTGAGAATGGCAATTTTTGTTTCCTCTGCAGCAAATTCAGGGCTGATCCACGTGGGACGCAGATGCAAAGCTGTGTGGGTGATAGCTGTCAGTCAGGAGTTAAATGCTTTTACTCTACGGTGGATGCATTATTCACCTTCTGATCTCAACCCCTTGGTCTTCAGTGGGAGATTTTCAGTTCAGACACCAGGATCGGCAGCTTTACTCTTTCCCCTGAATTGGAAAGGTGCCCAGCCATAGCTCTGTTAGTACATAAGTCACTTTGTTGATACCAGACCTTCAACTCTTTCTGTCGCTGGTGGTAGGGTAGCGTCTGTGAAGGAGATATCCTTTTCAGCTATCCTTTTCCTTTTCACCAGCCCTCACCTGCCTGCTCCACTCAGCATTTTCTGGTTACTCTACAGAGCATTGCTAAGTAGATGTTAGTTGCAAAGCAGAGTTTTCCACCAAAAAATACTGTCAGTCATCACCATAGATCTCAAAACACTGTTAGGGATGGTGGAATTCATTGTCAGTGCATCTGAAAAGGTTAAATACTCCACAAACATAGCAAAGAGTACAGACACCCTAGAAAATCATTGCAGTTCATTTAAGACCAGGCATAAAGGATCATATTATGCATGGTCCCAAGTCTCATTGAGAAACAAGGGGTTGGCCTGCCAGCCAGTCTGAGTCTTGAAGGCTGGCTTGGTGCTAAAGCCTCGGGGATTGCTGGTGGCCAGGGGTGCTGGGGTTGGAAAGCAGGTGGTCGTGTCAACCAAATGTAGCAGGTCGCTGTTGTTTATACGTGTAACCTTTGTAGTGAAAGATCTTGCAGAGTGAACCAAGGTGTATTTACATGACCCATTACCTTGCCATAGCCAATGGACGCTATAATTCCAGAAGCCAATCGCTGAGGTCCACAGATAACAGAAAGCGAGAGGACACTGACGAACTGCAGCACTACGGGTACCCTGCACCTCAAATAGGTAAGCTCTGACCTACCACAACAGCCTCTGGAGCTGGCACACTGCCTGGTCACTGCACTTCCTGGCTGGGCTGACTGCATTGACTCGCTTTGCTGTTTCAATGACCCAGCTAACCAACTCTTTTCCTCCCAGGTTAGCGTGGGTTTATCCCACAAGTCACACGCTGAGCAAACAGTCATCACTCAGTTTGTTCTCATCTCATTGCCCTACAGGGTTTTGTGTTGTTGCCATGAGCCAGAGAAGGCCAAAAGGGTCTAGATGCAAAGCTCTAACCAGAACACGCTTCTCAGAGACCACTTCTCATCACCTTGCCTACTTCTAAGTCACTGCTTTGTCTGAACTATCTAAACAGCCATGGTTCATTAAGCCAAAGCTGACCTTACTGCGATACAGCCTCTTCGCTGATGTCCATGTCATGCGTTCCCATTGACCGTAGAAGGAGATGTGCAAGGTGTGATGAGGAGAGAGCAGGACTGCTTTCCTCTGTCACTGGGTCTTTAGTGCTGAGCAAGGCCTTGTACCCGGTAGGTTCTGCAGCAGAACCTTTCACCCTCCTGCAACAGGAGGGGAATAACACGTAATAATATGAATAATAGTAATATTGAACCTAGGTATATGCCAGGTCCAATCTGGAGAGGTTTTGTGCTCTCCCTTCACAGCTGCCTTTCGTGGCAGGAGCTCAACACATCATGGGTCTTGGGTAAAGCAAGGTGTGCTGACCCTGGCTACAGGTTAAAACTGTTACCCAGTGACCTTGCAAACATTTTGTGGTCTAGAAAGGCTTCAGACAGGTGATTTGAAGAGCCGGAGCTGTGAAATAGATTTTAAGGGAAAGTGTGTAATATTCTGGTGTAAATTAGCCATGCTCCATGCAATGTAGCAGGATTTTGACAGTGTGCAGCAGTGAATGGTGTCAGGAAACAGCACCATGGCGTGGAGGCTCCAGGGGTGTTTGAGCAATGTTTGGGGTTGCGTCTTTCAGCACAAGATAGGACATGGTCTGAATTTCCTTGCCACCCTGTACTGAATCTGCTCCCTCCAGTGGGAGCAGCTCCACTGGCTGAAGGATCACTGGTGGCTGGCAAAAAGCTGCAGGAGAGCGAGGGCATTTGCAGTGCTGTAACCTGGTGAAGCCGAGCCCAATCTCAGTCACACATGTCCAAATGGGGGGGAAGAGAAGCCACTCCAAGGCAGGTCCTGTGATGTCCTGTTGTTCCTGCTCTGCCTGGTCCCAGGTGCTTCCCTGGTGCTTTGTTCCAGCCTGTGGCTCAGCCATCAGGTTTATAGCTTGGCATTTCTTCCTGCCGTGCAGCTGGATACTGCATCTGTGCTCAATGACATCTCTATTAACTCCCTGCTGTCACAGCCACTGCTGAGCATGGCTGACTTGGGCTGTGGTATCCCTCAATGCAGCACGGGCTGGAAGATGTTCATTGTCTTGCTGCAAGCTTGCCACATTCCTGCCACTGTCTCAGGAACAGCAGCTAAAGCCAAACTGTTCAAACAGATCAGGACGGAGGAGATGTAAAGACCAGGCAGAGAGTGCAGCCCAGGAAGGGATTTAGAGGGAGTCTTTAGCTGGGGATGCCAAAGCAAAGCCCATGTTTTCCCTAGCAATTAGCACAGTTTGTAGAGGATAAGCCATTTAACATCCACTCAAGACCTGGGAAAAATCTGAAATACAAAAAATAGCTGATGCCAGCCATAAGGACTAGGGAGGAGGGGATGGCCCTGCCCAGTTGAAGACTAGTATTTTCTCCTGCCAGCCATCCGCAGCCCTGGTGTTCAGGTCTTGTTGGCCCATAGGCTCTGGCACAGTTGTGCTCTCAGCTGCGGTGCTGCTGGCTGCCCGCGTGTCCCTCCCAGCAACAGCACAAGAGTGAGATCCAGCCCAGCAGGTCTCTGGCGTGGACCCTCCTGGCTCAGCCCACAGACTGCTTCCAGGAGGTCTTTGCCAATATCAAGATGTGAGCAAAGAAGTGGCTGCACGTGGCGAGATGTCAGATTGATGGACGGCACCAAAAAAAAAAAAATAAAAAGGGATCCCGGCTAAAGGATGACAGCGATGTGCTGCTCCATTAGTGCCGAGGGAAGAAGCATCACGGAGAAGCTGCAGGCACTGAGGGGGACCCCGCAGACAGCTGAGCTCTCTGTAAGGCCAGCTCAGACACTCTCAGGGTTGGCCAGGCACTGGAAAGGATCCTGGATTGCAGTGTTACCTCCCTATGGAGTGATGCCCAGCGTGTCTCCTTCTGCAGCACCTGCTGAGACCTCTCCAGCTGCAGGAGACGTGCTGCAGCTGGCTCTGTGGGAGCAGCAAGCCCTAAAAAAGGGCCGCCTTCCAACCTGAAGTGGGGTCCTCACCACTGCTAACTCTTTTGGGACACTCCTGCTAATCCCCACACTAGCCTGGAGCATCACAGGACTAATCAAAGGTCAGTCCTGCAGACACATCTGTCTACAGGCACAGGTCATGATGGAGGGTAGTGTATGGCTCCTTGTCCTCTGGGGGATGAAGACCAAATTGATGGATTGCGTTTCTGGCAGGCCTAATTATATGACAGCACCGAGCTGTACTAGGGGGCTTTCAAACCAAATAAGCATGGCAGATGCGTGTCCTTTTATCGAAAAGCAGAGCCAGGGTCCATTTCTGGGATAAATAATTGGAAGATATTGCATCCAGTAATTTGTGATTGCTGCAGTCTGACCCACAGAGGTGCAGAAATTCTTCTCATCCGTAGTACTGGTGATGGGCAATATTCTGCTTCTCTTGGGTGGAGAATGAGAGAGCTTGTCCTGATGCCTGAGAGCATCTCAGAACTGGGTCTGGCACGGTTTGAAAATCAGTTGAATTTCTGCAAGGGTTGAGACTAGACTGGACATAGTGCCCCAGTAGGCTGAGATAAATTGCTTAGTTCAAAATTAGACCAAACCCAAAGGAGTAACCAGTACTTGGAAAATAAACTATATTATGGATTTAAAAAACAGGGATTGGTGCAATGTGAGAGATGATAACTGAGGAGATTTACCTCTAATCATAGATATTTCTACTGTGAAAGGACAAAGGCCAAAAATAATAAAAGGGGAAAGAGGAAGAAGATGTTGAATTTGGTTCAAAGATGCCATTCATTCATCTAGTGACACAGTAACTCTTGTCTGAATATGGAGATTGCAAAACCACAGTAAGGTCTGAGTGGGAAGGTGGTGGGATGGCAGGGTCTTCAAGCCATGAGATGGAGGAGGCCACTGTGTCTCTGCAGGCTTCTCATGTCCCACCTCTGGCCTCTCAGAAAGACTTTTGGCACAAACTGACAGTGTTTGACTACCAAAAAAATGCCAGCTCATTGCCACTGAAGGACTCACTGCTGGGTGCAGTGTTGGGGAGGTTGCTCAAGGTTGATGGAGGGGGTTCTCTGACCGATGCAAAGGCATCGTCTGTAGGTGCAGCATCCAAGCAGGCTAGGTAGCAGGAATGGTTGGGATTTGTGGGCCAAAAAGGCATCTCATGAAACCTGGAACACTCTGGATGGCAAATGCTGAAGTGATGGTACCAAAGAGGTAATTTGCTGGTGGTGAATTCGTAATCACAGGACTGTCTGTCTGAGAGCCACTTGAGTTCCTTATTGGAAAGGCAGATCTCTGTATACCAGCAGACCTAATGCTTAAGAAACAAAATATGGGAGCGATGTTTTCTTGAAGCCTCAAGGCCTCAAAACACACACCACCTCCTACGCATCCCAGAGAAACACCAGCAGTCCACGACATTTATCTAACTGGAACTAGCTGGGTAGTTTAATGAAACAAAAGGCAAAAGCAAGGGGAATCAGTATCGAGCAACTTTGGCTTAATGAACAAAAGCAGTTATGTCTCATGATAATCATTGTGATGGCATAGACGAGGTGGAAAAGACTCATCCTTACCTCCACCTCTTTCTGACTCAAGACAGTAAACAAAGGAATGAAACCCTGTCCACTTTGCATCAAGGACAGGTGTTCCTTTACACTTTTTCCCTTCAACAGGCTGCACGTATTGATTCACCAGCCTCCAATTACTGGGCATATTGTTAACTACCAACTGCCTGAATGACTGGAAATATTCAAAGTAGATGTGCTGAAAAGCATGACACGTAACAAATAACATAGATAACTACCAAAAATTCCAATGAGCGGATTGATGAGACATGTAAACATTTGAACTCTGGCATAAAATTTCATTGCACACAGATAATTCCCTTTAAAACACTAGTAAATAAATTTACCACCTTAAGGAAGAAGTCAGACATGCACAGCTTTAGGTCCGCTGAGGTTGTATTGGGTGTTTTGGTGGTCTCCAACCCTTACAGTCCCCATCACAGTTCCTGTACTGACACTGACTTTCACGTAGCTGGTTTATAACCCACACTGCTTCACAAGCAGGCTGAGATCTCAAGCTGTAGCAGCCCACTGCTAAAGTCTCTTTCATGCTCCATGTTGAAACTGGTCAATCCAATACAGCATCTACTGTCCAGTTTTCTTTGGGAATGGGGTGGTGGTGTAAGAAAACACATCCAAGAGCTGGGTGCAGCTCAGGCTGTGCCATGTTGTAATGACCCCTGAAGTCATGCTTACCTGCTGCACCCAGTGCCATGATCCTTCTTGTATCATCCATAGTCTGCCAGATGCATCTGGTTATGGTGTGGCATGGTGCGCTCTGATGCTCTGAAGAACTTGTTACTAGAAGGGTATGCCCCTCCATTATGCATCCTCAGAGATATGTTGGTGTTTATTTGTGCCATATGCCTGTGTACTATACATACCAGATGTTACGTTCTAGGTTTATCATGTGTAATTATTAGTAATCCATTAAAAATCTACAAATCCAAACAATGGAGAGCTTCATTAAATGAAACAGAGCAAGCTTTTGTTTTCTTCTGGGGGGAAAGGCATTTTCTCAAGGACAGACTGATGCCTATGAAACTAATGGAAAACTGTCCTTCCCTGCCCATGTCACACCTCTGGTGACTTATCTGGAGGCTGTGGCCTGACTGAGACACCCCATCGGTCTGCAGGGATATTAATGACAAAGGGTGACATGTCTCATTACTTTCCAGTCCCATCTCTTGTTCAATGGGATGCTTTTATTTGCCTTTCCAATACTACCCCATCAGGTAAGCAGTTGATAGGGACTGTATGATGCCTGGGAACATGTCACATGCTCAAAGCAGGTTTTCTCCACAGGTAAAGGAGATGGCAAGAGAAATCTCTGTGGGATTACTTCAGCCAATGTCCTTCTCAGGCACTGTCATCATTGAAACAGGGTCCTCAGAGAGGTTGTGGATGCCCCATCCCTGGAAGTGTTCAAGGCCAGGTTGGATGAGGCTTTGGACAACCTGGTCTGGTGTAGGGTGTCCCTGCCCATGGCAGGGGGGTTGGAACTAGATGGGCTTTGAGGTCCCTTCCAACCCAAACCAGTCTATGAACCTATAATTCTATGATCTTCTATTTTGTCTGCTCCTCCACTGCCAAACTGCATTGGTAGGGGCTGTGAGAGGGCAGGGAAAAGTGCTGAATCCTTATGACTGCTCAATTTATGGACACATTTACTGTCTCTGTCTAATCACTGTTACTTAATTAGTACTATCTCTAAGTAGATACATACCTAAGTTCACATGGTTCTGCAATGGCTACACCCCCTTGTCATCAGTGGTGGAGCCTCCCCATCCAGTGCCCTGATGCTTCCCTTTTTTTGTGTGTGTGAGTTACAGCTCTACACAGTACTCCCAAAAAACTTTTAGCCCATTGTCAACCCTCACATTTCCTCACCAATCCCCTGGCATCCTTGCTGTCACACCATACGTGGGACACATCGCACAGCTTCACAGATCTCCATCAACTTGTGAAGTGCAACTTGGAAAGCACTGCCCTGCAGATCCAGGGACCAAGGATGCCATGTCCTCACGTTCTGCTCCCACCCCAACAGGTGACCCTGCGGCAGAAGAGTGGTCCCCATGGAGCGTGTGTTCAACCACCTGCGGGGAGGGCTGGCAGACCAGGACGAGGTTCTGCGTGTCGTCTTCCTACAGCACTCAGTGCAGCGGTCCCCTCCGGGAGCAGAGACAGTGCAACAACTCTGCTGTGTGCCCAGGTGGGCTGAGCGCTCCACGTATGCGTGGGCAGGAGGGGAAGGGAGATACACAGAGGATTGTTTGCCTGTGATATCTCCACTGTGATATCTACTTGGAGTGATTCTTTTTTTTTTTGTTTCATCTTCCTTCTCTTTTTACCCTAAAGCCTCATACAGAGACCTTTGCTTGACCAAGCACCATTAGATGGGCACTTGTTTTGCATGGTATGGACAATTCCATGCTATCTAAAGGCAATGAACACAGTACAGCTGAAAGGTCCTTTGAGGTGTTGCCAAGCACGGTGCAGACTGGGAAAGAGAAGCACCAGCTGACACTTTCAGTTGCTCAGGTGCCAAATACCATTGCAAAATCAGCATGAAAAACTCAGGCTGCTCGTATGTTTATGAATTGAGCCAGCCATTGTCTCTGGTTTTGTACGCCGCCTTCTACAATTCTGATGAAAAAGTACAATCTGTGGAGCCTGGATGCTATTTTGAAAAATTATGCTATTTAACCAGGTGTGTTATTCACGACTCCCAACCAGAACCATCATTGTTCAGAACCAATCTTACAATGGTGAAGCCACCAAGCTGTTTTCCTGTACCCTTTCCTACATTTCCTCCGCTAGTTCTCTCTTATCACGCAAGATGCCTGGTGACAATTGCAAAGCGTTACGTTTGAACACCCTTTCTTTGTTTCAGGCAGATCAGTCACTGTTAGCAACCAATGAAAGACTGGAAAAGTTCCTGGTGGGCTTTTTTTGATATTTTTTTTATTTTCCTGAAGCATTATTGATTTTGTTTTAGCTTCTCTGATAAAGCTGGAAGGGATGAAGTCCCTTAAGAGAGATCAGTACATTCTTGTAACATTTGGCCTCTAGAGATTACAGGGACTAACCTTCCATAAATAACCCGGCCAGATTAGATTAGATTAGATTGGAGATTAGATTAATATAGATTAGAAGGCTTTAGATGTCTAATTCTAAGAATTACCAGTGATGACCTGAGCACCACTGGAGCATGTTGCCCATCCCATTTTGTTCTTCCAAGTCTCCCTAGCTTTGACCCTGTGGTGTCACTGACATATGATAGTAATTAGTATCCAGACTACAGCTTTTCTGAGAGCTTGAAAATGCTGTGGCCTTTGATGATTCAATAAGAAAACATGTTGAGGGCGGGAAGTAAGGGTAAGAAGTGACAAAATGATGGTGATGCTGCTTCCCAAAGAGTGGTGAGTTTTTTGTTCCTCTCTAGCTAATTGCATCTTTTGCTCAAAAAATGCCCTTTTCTTTTGACTCAAAAATCTGTAAAGTTAGGGTCAATTAAAAGTGCATTGTGATTTATTTCAAATAGACTGGAAAGTAGCAGACACTTAGTGTCGATACCAAAGCATAAAAAATTATGTGATGTTCCTCTTGCACATTTCGGGTTGGTTTGTTCTTGGCCTTCCCTCCCTCACTTCTCACATGCTGCTCATTCTGGGTGGGAAGACGCTGTGCTCTGTGGGCTCACTCACTTCTCCAGACCTCTTTTGGGAAGGAAACTTACTTCTTCTGCTTTGATTTCAGTGCATGGCACCTGGGATGAGTGGTCTCCATGGAGTTTGTGCTCTTCTACATGTGGGAGAGGGTACAGGGATCGGACCCGCACATGCAAGCCTCCACAATTTGGTGGGAACCCCTGCGAGGGCCCGGAGAAGCAAACAAAGTTTTGCAACATTGCACTTTGCCCAGGTAAGGCAGTTAGAGATTCAAAGCCTTCCCTCCGGCAGGTCTCCCCATATCCGAAGACACCCACACATGGGTCATCGAGTAGGTCTGTGGCTGTCTCAGCTGAATGAGCACCCAGTCTGCACTGTCCTGAAGAGGATCCTCTGAAAGGAAAGAACACACTGAAGGAGCAACCTAGAGGTGCTTTCTGGGGTTGTTCAGATCAGCACTGTCTTAGGTTCAGGTTTGTCCCATGTAATAACTTACTGAGGACATGTTGTATGGGTTGGATCTGGAATGGCTCAGCTATCACTATTATTTTCAAGACCATCTCACCTGTTATGTGCAGTGAATGATTTAAAGTTATTTTGCCTGACTGGGCTTGTTGTTGGGCTGGAATTAATTAATAGTTTTACTTACTAGCTGTGTAAGTGAATTAATTAACTACATATGCAAGTTTTCTCTATACTTGATCCTGCTTTGGGTGGTGAGATGGACTGAGAGACTCCTGAGACCCTTCCATGCCATAGTTTAATACTTCTAAGTATCTTTTCCCTACCCATAGATTTCACTTCCAAATGTCTCTCCCCAAGTTTTGCTTCGAAACATGAGTTTCTGGGTTTACCCCAGAGTCCCGATTAATTAAACTCAGTGTCCTGGTGAACATGACCTGAACATGAGGGAGCTCCCCAATGTTCCCCCCTCTCACAGGGTAATGTCAACTGACATTTTTCCAGTTTAATGAGAATCATTATGAGACATTATTATGTCCCCGGAGGAAGAGAGAGATTGTGGGAGTGTCACGAACTTTGTGAAAACATTTATGAGAAGCCTCCTGGCATTTACCACCCAGTTTTCACCCCAAGTAACTATTCTTGGATTTCTGGCCACCGTCCAGAAGACTCTACTCCCAGTAAGAACATCCCAGACACAAAATTGACTCTGTCATAGAAAGACAAATTGAAGAAGTCAGACCTGGCATTGCTTGGGCAATAAAGCATACCCTGAGTTAACATTGATCCATAGTTAATTTAAATACAAATAAATATGTGGATATACTGCAGCGAACAAAATAGTGGTGGAAAAGACAAGCAGCCCAACTGCAAGACTTCATCTCTAATTAACGCCACAAAGGAAATCAGTGGCTTTGCAGTGCCAAATGAGCGCAGTGTTGAGGGACTCGTTGAAGCACAACAATGGGCGCTGCTCAACACTTGACACACCAGACAGCCATATCACTGATTACCACCCTGCTCTGAGTATTTATTGCTACAACTGATAAAAATGATCTGCTGCAGGGACAACAGAGCTCTTGTTCCTCTGGAGCGGTAGATATCACAGGCTGAGCCCCAAGTCCTTCGGAGAGAGAGAAGGGGGAAGACAACTCCAGTCTCAGCATAGACTACATCATCCAGGCTCCAGTGAACGTTTTTGATAGACTCACACCGCAGTGTGACAATGGCATTGAGCAGTCTTTGCTGCAGCTGTGATGCAGAGCCCTCAGCATCTTGCCCAGGAGACATCTTTACAGCAGCGCACGTGGCTGGAGGTGCAACATGGCCATCACTATTTCTCCATTTTTTCAAAAGTCTTTGAAATTACAGTCCATGAATAAATAATCTCTCATCTCAAAGGAAATTACCTGTCCCTGTCCCCCACTGAATGAGCAATTTGTGGATGTGTCTCTCTCTTATTTTCCTAATTCCAAATGCTCACACTTGTCGTAAGCTTCCAATCACCACAGCAGCAGCAGCTAGGGCCTTGGTAAATTCAACTTTTTCGGTAAATGCAGCTTTTGTGGTACATGCAACATTTACTTTGGTAAATGCAATCTCACTTTTGTGACATAGGGGAATGCTAATGAGAGTCAAACACCGTCAGTTCATGTAAACTAGCAGCACTACCTTCAGTCAGAAAAGCCATGCTAATTTATACCTGGTAGAATCCAGGTTTTGGATCATTTGCAGAGAGGAATCACCTGTCAGTCACCACTTCTTGTATTTCCCCTCCTTGGGATTGATAGGCACTGACATGATGCCTTAAATTTATGCACAATGAAAAAATCAAGCTTGGATTGCTAAAAACAAGCACCTTTTGGAAGTACAGTGCCTGTGGTTTTTACACATTCGGAGCTCACGTGACTCCCCCTTCTGAGTTAACAATTGTTCATTTGTATATTTTTGACATTATTTTACGTGCTTGCAAACAAAACCTGCTCGACTGCAATGGGGACTATTCGGGGCTGTTTGAGTCCTTGCAGATTGCACAGGGGACCAGGCTCCATATATTTTTCTTGGATTGACAAATAAAGCCAACAAACATGACCTGCAATCTACAGCAATGTGATTTCAGCCAGAATTCAGACTTTTCAGGTATTCAGCTTTTTTTTCTGAGTGAGACCTAGCAGCTAGGGAGAGCTAAACAGAGCATCATGACCACTTTTAATGAGAAAAAAGTGCTCCAGGAATAGCAGACTGGGTGATGGATCTGTTGATCAGGGACCAATTAGGGTGTAACTGCCACACTTGGGAATGTCTCACACCGTACCACGCTAATAAGATGTATTCATGTTTCTCTCCAACCCCATCCCTATCATAACCTCTCTTGTCCCTCCCTCCTCTATTTAATTATCAAAGACACTGCTGTGTAGAGACATATCAAGCCTGTCAGTGTTAATTCAGCCGTGAGAGAAGTACATTGACCACACACATGCACTCTGCCCATGGTTGGAGCACACCTTCGCTCCGAGCATTTCCCAGCTAGCAGCATGAATTCCTGTGAATAATGCTGTGATTCAAGTTTCTGCGTGTGCTTTAATGAAAAATCAGAGCATTTGAGTGCTTGAGAAAGTTCCCTCCCTGCAGAGTTGTGCATTGCTTTGGTGAAAAATGGGTTCCCTCAAAAAGTGCTGATTGCCCAAAATGGGAAATGTCATGGTAATGTATTGATTCCTTCAAAATTTTCAGTGAAAACATGATCCATGCTCTCTGTTTTGATGTTATGTTGTAATCGGCAATATTAATAGTTTTGACTTTTATGTTGGAATGCGTATTATCAATAATTTCAACTTTTATGGTGCAATGTAGATTATGGGTATAAAAATTGAAATGTTATGGCACTTGCATCCTGCCAGGCTGTAACATACTGATCAGAGGTTGCAGAGGGTCCTAACAAATTGCCATTGTCAAAGTTGTCTGAACTTTTTCTTGATGGCCTCTGCCCTCTCTCATGCTCCATGACTGTGGATTGTCATTCCCTGCCTCGGTCCCTTGTAGGCACAGGCCAGAGACTCTCACACATGCCTCCTTCCAGTGGGAGCGATTTTCACATTCAGTTTTGTTATCTTTCTTTGGGCCACTCAGTGGACGGCAACTGGAATGAGTGGTCGAGCTGGAGCTCCTGCTCTGCCTCCTGCTCCAACGGCACCCAGCAGCGGACGAGGGAGTGCAATGGACCCTCCTACGGGGGAGCCGAATGCCAGGGACACTGGGTGGAGACCAGGGACTGCTTCCTACGCCAATGTCCAGGTCAGTGATAAACGGCTTTTTTTTCTTTTTTTTTCTCTTGGGTCATCCATCTCTGCAGTCTCAGGCAGGCTTTTGTAAAATCCCCTCCTATTTTCTCTGGGGAAGAGATTCATGCTTTTCAGCAGTTCTGCAGTAATAAGGAGGTTGCGGGTTATACCAAAGGACCATGCAAGGCAAAATCCATAGCTGGCAAATGCTTCGGGAGACCCCAGAGAGGTGAGAGAGCACCAGAGGTTGGTGCTGTACCTTTTCTTTGATAATTTTCCTCTACCTCTTGGAGAAGAAGAGAGGGATCCCCACCCTGTCCAAAGGAGTTATTCGACCCAAGATGATATCTTAGCTCCTAATTAAAACCCAAATAGTAATCAGCAGACCAAGGTCCTTGCTCTAGTTCTGTCACTGAGCTGTTGTTTCTCATCTGTTATGCAGCAGAGGAGAATGTTTCTCTACCTTGCAGGCTTGTTGTGAGGGCTAATTAACATTTTATAATTCTTTGATAAATGCCATTGTTAATGTAAAAGAAGTAGCATTTTGATAAATGCCATTGTTAATGTAAAAGAAATAGCATTTCCACTGAATCTGTAAAGAAGTTAGGAGAAGATACAATGAAATGAGAAAATGCCCCAAACCTCTTTCCATGGCACATGAAACAACAGTGCAATCCAAACTGCTGGAGGGAGGTTTATTCGATGCTTCTTCGTGGTTTCTTGCCCAAGGGACTCTGCTGGTCACCCTAAATCCCTCGGCCAGACCTTCTCTGGGAAGGTCTATTTTCACACATGCATTGTACGTTCCAACCAAACTCAAGCTAAGGACTGTGGTTGGCAGACGCAGCTGCCAGGCAGGTCGAAGCCCTGCCCGCTTGAAGAGTGTTCATGAGCACAGCTCCAAATCTGAGCCCAAGGTAAGAGATAGGGCTGGGTTTGTAGAGGATGAGGATATTGAGGAGAAACACAAGAACTTTCTTCAATTATTAAAGGGCTGCTGCAATGGGAAAGAATACACATGGGTTTCATGCCTGTTGAAGATCAGACAAAGACTCACGGCTGGACACCTCCTGTCCCACTGAGCCATGCTCTACTCACCTATGTTCCAGTGTTCACCTTGGGATCTCACCTTTTTCTGTAGCAGATTATGTTTGGGACATGACAAACTGTTTTTCTCCTCTTTTTTTGTCTCCAGTGGATGGGAAGTGGCAGGCCTGGGGAGTGTGGGGCAGCTGCACCGCCACGTGTGGAGGTGGGACTCAGAGACGTGACCGTGTGTGCTACGGGCCCTTCTTCGGTGGAGAGACTTGCCAGGGTCCCAAGGAAGAGTATAAGCAATGCAATGACAGAAAGTGTCCTGGTATGTACTCCAGATCCCTCACGCTTTCCTTTGCATGGCGAGGGGCAGGGATTTTGGAAAGTGCATCCTGTGTCAGAAAGCTGAATGCACCAAGGTGTTGTGATCTGGTTGGATGCTGCCAATAACCCAGGCACAAGATACATCAAGGGATTGATTTAATTCTTGCCCAAATCAGTGTTACCATGTTGATTTCACTGAATGTTTGGTAAATCCCACCAGTCTAACCTTAATGCTTTTCATCTTTTCATTGCCATAGAGTCATAAGAGGAAAAGACACACTGTTTGATAGCAAAAACTGCTATCAGAGTCTCGATTCCATGAAGTAGTTGAGTATTGAGGATGCTGTTGTGGTTTCCCACCCTTTACCTAGCCTCTGGGAGACCTGCGTACCACTTAATTTTTGAAAAAGACGGATGTGTCTACATCTGTCAGAGCCTTACCCAATCTCACCGTCCTCCAGTTACAGCCATGGGAGCAGCATCCATTTGAGAAAAAGGGTGCAAAAACCTTAATGTGAGCTGTGGGACACGGGAAAACATGGGGTTTAACGTGAAAACTAAGCAGGAGCAAATACTTGCAAGTGGGAACGTTTCTGTCTGTCTCTCACACAGTATAAAGAGGCCAGAAAAAAGGCCCGTGCACCATATTTTTTTTATTTTTTTTTTCTCTCAGCCTCGGTTGAAGCGCCTAGTGAAATTGCTGGTGGGAAATCAATGGCCTATGTGATGTTGGCAGTCAGATTGCATCGATCGTAACAGGCCCTGATTTTTGACCGCAAGGGTAATTAATTGTCAGAGCAGCTCAGTGAGAGAGAGGAGAGATTCTTGTGGCAGCATCCTGGCACTCCTAGTGAAAAGGGGGGGGGGTTTCCCTAAAAGACAGGGTGGAGCTTGGCACAGAGGGAGCAGTTTTGGTGCAGATGTTTCTGGAAGTGGATCTGCCATGATGAAGACAACCGACCCTCAGACTCCATTGCAAACTGCTGAAGACAAAGTTAAAATCCACATCACTTCAGCGTGGAAGTTTCATCCCTTTTAGCTCGAAGATAACAGGGGAAGAGTCTGTGTGCCCGAGACAGCATATTCACTCTTTCCAGTTACGCTCTAATAAAAGACATCACCTCTCCTTACAAGCTGTGCCTCTCAATTAGCAGTGGCGTGTGAGCCTCTTCTAACTCAGCCACAAAGCTCTCCCTCGCCATACAAAATCTTAGCACCGGGTTGTCTGGTGGTGTCTACAGAGCGATGCAGATTTAGTTCAGCTTCAGTGTGTGCCAGCTGGGGCCCCGGCAGAACAAGCCCAATCTTTTCTTCTCTTACCGCAGGGGCTGATGCCTGCACAGTGCTCAAAAGGAAAAGGCATGTCTCGGGGACTGAGCCCTGCTAGGGTTCAAAACCAGAAGGGTCTCATTGCAGTTGTTAATTTGCAAGGGAAGGAAAAGGTGGGGAGTCATCAGAGGCTAAAAATAAAACTGCTCAATTTGTTCTCAAGAAAGTATCAAATGCTGGCATGATTTGATTTGAACAGAAGAATTGAGCTTAATTGGGTTAGTTATTAAAATCTCCCAGTGCAAATAGGTTACTTTGGTAAAAAGGATTTTGTTACGAAGCAACATCAAAAAGAAAAAAAAAAAAAAGAAGAAAAAAAGAGGATGAAATTATTCTCTCCTGGCCTGGGAATTGCTTCTGCACTCACTGGCAAGACAAGGCCAGACAATCAGTGTATTTCTAAAGAGCATCTCTGATCCACAGCATCCCTCAGTGGTCCCCAGGGAGACTGCAGGGGTGAGGAAACCAGGAAAGTTTGACAGAGGAGGAGAAAGGGGAGGTCAGATGTGAGCACACTCCCTCTCTGCTTTTTCATGTGCTGTGTTGTTTTGTGGCCAAGGGTGCTAGCAGTTTCCCACCCCATGTCCCAAACCCTCCTTTGAATCACAGTTTGATGTGGAGAATCTGTGACCGTGGCCAAAGCACTGGTCCAGGAGGCAGAAGGTTTGCATTCAGCTCCCCACTCTGCCACAGGCTCGCTGGGTGACCACTCGCTGTCCTACAGCTCCCGGTCAACAGGTTGGAAATAAAATTGCCACTTTTCCACCCACCTTCTGCCTTATCTACAGAAGTCATAAGCCGTTGGCATAGGACTATTTTTGCATACGTGCGGAGCACAGCAGGGGCCTCGCTTGCCCTCCAGGATTTCATTATAATAGTGATTACTCACAAGGGAATTTTAAAACAGGGAAAGGAGCATCTGCTTCCTAGCAGAGAGCGTAGCTTGTTCATTATCAGTGTCTACTGGCGAGGAATCTGTCTTTGAACTGCATCTGGAGCTGGAGCCACGCGGTCTTGGAGCTTGACTCCAGGAGCAGTGATGTATGGGCATCTTGTTGGGTCTTGTATGAGTCCTTCAAAGAAGCAGGATGTGCCCATGCCATAATCTTTGGTTTGAGCCTTCCCCACAGCCAGGTTGGTGCTCTGGGTAGTTTCAAAGCAGCAGTGTGATATGTCCATTGCCGATTATTTGCTTCATGGTGCAGATCCTGGAATGGTCTGTATAAACACATCCATTTCACAGTCCCTGGTAGAAGGATGCCTTCAGGGTCATTGCTGCCCTGCAGCTCCCTTGGGAGTACCATGAAAGCTCAAGGCCTCTCTGGTTTTCATGGTAGATGCACATTTTCCTTACAACCTTGGCATGTGTCTACTGGCACCACTGGGCCCTGGCATGGGCAGCACTTTCCTGCATGGGAAAGAAGCTCAGCAGGCAGCTGCCAGGCTTCATGGATGGTTGGCTTTGGCTTTGCATCTGCCTTTCCCGACCAGTTGCAGGCACGCACTCAGCTTCCTTTGTATTGGTAGTGTTACATTAACAATAAATAAAAGCTGTAATTGACAATCATTAAATATAATTTTTTTCTCCTCCCCACCCTCAGGAGTGATAAATAGCTTTAACAACATCCTCATGGCTCTCTCCCTTTTACATGCCGCAAGTAATGAGTTTCTCAGCACAAAGCTCTCCTGCAGTGAATGTTTCTTCCCCGGTCCCACCGACTCTCAGGCCAACTCAGCTCCACCCACAGGCAGAAGCATCCAAAAACCTTTTTCCAAAGAGCTTTCTCTGTGATGTCTCAAAACACATTTCTGCAGTCTCCTGGACTCTGCAGCAGTGTTTGGAAATGAACTGATGATGCAAATCCAGCCTGTTGGTGCTCAGATCTTCTCCCTGTGTCCACGCATAAGATGGCAGCAGACAGAGGGCCTGAATGAAGTCCACCCAGGGGATATGTCCATCTTGGTTTTTCATCTACTTGTTCTTTCCTTAATTCTTAATCCAACCGAGGTTCATGCTGAGCCCCATTTTAGATACATCCAATCCTGAAGGCAGTGACCCTTGAAGGATGGAATGAATAGAGTCTGGAGCCATGAATTTCACCCACGAAAGGTGGACATCTGCCCATTAAACAAGAAAAGAAAACTCTTTAGTAGGGTGTAGCAGCAACAGTTTTCTTGCAAAGAGCTGTCACAAGGCAAGGCAAGCATGTTAGTGGACTTTCCCAGTTTGTTACATGCATATTAGCAAGCTAATCCTAGAGATGGATGGACGCCCAGTTTTCAGACAGGCAGAGCAAATTCCAGAGAGGTTAAGTGGTTTTGTCAGGGGCCATGCCCCAAAGAGCTGCAGAGCTGGGAGTTCACCTCCAGGTCTCCTGGCTCACACCACAGTGCTGTTCTCTGCAGACCACACTCCCCTGTCTCCTCTTCCCATTCCCTTTTCCATGTCCCTCCTGAGGAGAAGGCATCACCAATGGAGTTTTTCCTTCCTTGCAGAGCCCCACGAAATCTGCGACGAGGAAAGTCTTGCCTCTGTTGTATGGAAAGAGACTCCCGCTGGGGATGCTGCAGCTGTCCGGTGTCCTCGCAATGCCACTGGTAAGGATGATTGCATGCCTCAGCCAGGGAGCTGGCCCATCCTCAGAGTATCATTTTCCTCCTAGGTGAGGAGAACCTGATTGTGGACAAGCAAATGAACTTCCCTACCTTCACTCAGAGCTAAATGAGCTCTGGGTTTCTGTTGTCCTTCACTGTTTAACAACTTCTTAGTTCATACTGGAGAATCTGACACGGTCTCCCATGCACCTACTGCCTAGTCCTGGGACAGCTTTGCAATTACGGGTTACTGTGGTATGTTTTCCTCGTTATCCACAAATAGCTCTGCAGAAGCAGGTAGGGCTTTATTAGAGTCCTCTAGACTTGGGCGTTCTATTTCTTTCCACTGCCCGTGAAAGAAGCTAGTATCTGAAAGTAGGAAATCTGAATTGCATTGTCCACTCACACTTGGGTGTTTTCCTCTCCTTGTTAGAAACCATAGAGCTCTCTAAACATATCTTCAGGTGTTCAAGTTGACAATCTGAACATGGTGGTGTGAAGTGATGGGATCTGGGCTTCCAGGTGTTATCTGTTGTGACCGTGGCCACACGTTCCCGCCACGGAGATGGAGAGAAGGCTCCAGGAGGCATGATGGTGGTGGAGCTTGTCCTCAGCTGGGTGTTATTTACTCTCAGGAAGAACAGAAATGGGGGCAGCAATGTCAGTAATGAACATAAAGGTTTTATTTTGTTTGAATGAGGTTATTGGATACAGACAAACCCTGCAGCTCTCTTTGACTCACGCAGCCTGGGACAGTCAGTGTCATCCCAAATGCTAGCCTAGAAGAAGGGCTGTATCCATCGAAAGGTCACTGAATCATTTAGCAGTAGCGATGGGATTGTGGACCCAGCAAAGCTACGGTTGGGCTTGATGATCATAAAGGTCTTTTCCAACAAAAGTGATTCTATGATTCTGTGAAAGCCTGCTCCTCACAGCCTCTTCAAATGGCAACATAATTGCTTAGGCAAGGTGATCCTTCTCCCCTTCCTCCTCACTGATATGTCTGTTCCTCTGCATCGTAAAGGACTGCGATTACCACTGCAAAACTCACTGTAGACTGAAGCTAAGGAAAGGCCTGGGGGAGGACTGCAAGCAGCTTTCAGAGTTTTTCAGCTGATGCAAAGATGGTGCTGTTGGATATTTATTCTCCTAGAGACTGCGTGGGCAGCACAAGCCACTGTGGCTGGTTTAGTTGCAAGTACCAGACCGTGCCACCTGGGGAGGCTCGTGGGACTTCCTGAGCCAGGAAGAGAGCTGCCCTCCAGGACAGAAGAAACCTTCTTTCTCCTCGACTAGCTATGTCCAGTCTGCTAGGTTTTGTTTTCATTCCCAGTTCTTTTTGCGGTCCTACCTCTCAGTAAGAAAATGCAGGAGAAGGAAATAAAAATAATCTCTCTTACACATTTGCACATGTTGTTCAGGCATTTGTAGATGCCCCTGCTGCCTTTTTAACTGGTAGGTGTGCCCCCATGGATGCATTGACCGGTTCTGGGTGACCTCCACGAAGGTACTTGGCTTTTCACCCTGCTGTCCTCACTCCTGTATTTGTTTCTTTCCTCTTCCAGGGCTGATCCTTCGAAGATGTATTTTAGATGAAGAAGGGATAGCTTATTGGGAGCCTCCAACATACATCAAGTGTGTTTCTATTGATTACAGGAACATACAGATGATGGTAAGGCAGACTGACGTCTCAACTCAGCAGGTTTGGGATCCCCCCAACTATTGCTGTAGTTACAAAAAAGAATGAAAACAGCATTTCCATGTGAAAGGGATATGCCAGCTCTGCCCTTCTTTTGTCTTACTGTTTGTCTGTTTAACTTCTGATGCATGGGCACTCCATGGACAAGGGATGGTTCATCACCGGGCATTTTAACACCTAGCTTGGCAGAATCCCGGTCCCACCAGGTCTTTCATATCACATGATCAGTAGGAATCTCTGTGATTTTATCACTTTTAAATAAGCCACTTATTTTTTGTTAGTCTTAAAGTCATTGTTGTGATGAATTTCTGCTGATCTCCTGTGGCTTGGCTTAAAATGGCATTGCCTTTATGACAACCGCCCTCTCCTGTTCAGGACAAGCTACAGTCTTTCCTAAAATGGTTCCAAACTGGTTATAAGAAAACAAGGTTTGGGGGCAAAAATCTTCTGTTAGCTGGCCTTGGGTTATGAATAGAATAGCGTCTGTAGAGTAGAATAATCTCTTCTGAATCTACACATAACCTTTCCTTTGTGGGCATACAGAAAATTTCACTTCTGCTGTCCTACCATTTTAAAAATATCACAGGCTCTCAGACCAGCAGAGATTGTCAGATTCATCTAATCTGCACTCTGAATTACAAAGAAGGTCAAAAACCTTCCCCCAGCAATTCCTTCACTGAGCTCATTAACTTCACTTTGACTGTCTCTAAAGTGTTTGTCATGTCTCTTTCTGTTTCTCAGACCAGGGAACATCTTTCCAAAGCTCAGCGTGGGTTGATGGGAGATGGGCTGTCAGAAGTGCTCCAAAACCTTGTGGAAATCTCACAGGATGGGACCAGCTACAGTGGGGACTTGTTGTCCACCATCGACGTACTCAGGAACATGACAGAGATCTTCCGTAGGGCTTATCATAGCCCAACTTCTGGGGATGTGCAGGTGAGCCAAGATGTGTATCCTGGAGACCAAGGCTAGGTTACAGGTGTGTGTGCATGCACAGGGCTCAAGGTTTGATAATCTCCTTTGTAGCTGACACAATGCTTATGAAAAGCCAGAGTATTTTCTGCCCAAGAGAAGTGTCTTTGTGCTGAAACTCTCCTTTCGAGGTGCTTCTCCCAGGCTTAGAAAGTAAGAACTTGAAAACCAAAGTCACTCTGAACTATTTTAACCTGATAGCACTTTACTGTGGAGTCTAATTGATATGACAACATTATTTGGAAGGGATTTCAGTCTAATGACTAGAGGTAAAATGATCCTGTGGTATTGGGTATCTGGATGTTGAAGTGGGAGAATATCTTGATGGCTTCTCATCCCGGAGTTTTACTTTCAGTAGCTGCATGCAGAGTGGCTACAAGATATACCCTTGGGATGGGTCATCACCCCTGACTTGGAACATTAAATTGATCCTACAGGATCCGCAGTGGCTGGTAAAACTAGAGAAAAAAATCAATGGTCTTGAAATATCTTATCTCCTTCCTTCTCATAGTGTGCTGCAAAGATACTACCATGCATAACACCCCCTTGATCAATTACAGTTTCTCTTGCCTGGTCACATACTAAAGAGGATCATAAGGTTTCCCTATGCTGGCAATAACAGAAATAGTTGAAAATAGGATAGGAAGGGATTTATACAAAGCAATATCTGTTTCTAACCAGTTGCTGACAGACATCTACCTAACCTGTTCTTAAAAACCTTCAGTAATGGATACAAGACATATTCCCAGTACAACACCTTAGCAGATGCAGTAAAGTGAAGGCCTTGGGAAATTGCCTTACTACAACATGGTTTGCCATTAACATCCTTGAGGGGCAGAGGCCTGTGAAATGCTGTGGGACCTTTTGGGAATGAGACCATGAGAACCCTCTTGGGGCATGGCTGATTCTCACATGCTCCTCACGCATCACTGTGTCCTTCCTAGCCTGGGCTGCATTTAGCTAACCACTTTTTTTTTTTTTTCCTTGTTTTGTCTCCCTTCTCCAGAACTTTGTCCAGATCATCAGCAATCTTTTATCTGAGGAAAACCGGGACAAATGGGAGGAAGCTCAGCTGGTATGAACCTTCAGCACCTTCCCTGAAACAAAAGAGGCTTTCAGCATAGGCTTTAGCCATGACAAGGGGGATTTCCAAGTGCCTACATGACCTCCTATCTCTTCTTGCCCGTGATGTATGCAACATATATCTGTTTCAGCCACAGACCGCAAAATATCTCCATCTACCAATGTTGTTCTCCTTGGATAAATTCTTATGATGAAAGAGACAGACAACTCACATATAGTGAGATGTGGTCAGCTTCAGAGTTGACTGCCAATCAGCTGATTCATGCAACTGGTCTTGTGGGTGAGCTCAGTGCCAGGCTGAGTCATATTTATGGTGTAACCCAGTAAGCCATGGGATCTCAGCTCTAAGCCAGTGTCTCTGCATGAAGACCAGTGAAAGACTGGTGGTGAATACCAAATTTTGGATGGCTCTCAGTGGTCAGGCTTGGTTTGGAGTTGATAACCTTGCTGGCTTGCTATAATTCCACTCTTTCCTCTTGCCAAGATAAAGAAATGGGATTACACGGGTTTGAGTTTCTGGCTAAAAAGATGCAGGAGACACAGGATTTTCATAGTTCAGAGCTGGGCTTTGCTCAGCTGAGCTTCTGGTTCTGCTCAGCATAAGCTGAGCAAAGGTTCAGTTATATTGTACTTTATTTCTCTCTTCTGAAGGTTGGGGATCCTGCTGAATAATTCTGTAGCTAAACTCTCACGTATTGGGGGAAGGTGTTGTTTGTTTTTCTATCTGTGTCTTATTTGGCCCTTGTCTCTTCTGGCCCAGCTGAAGTCTCTTCTTGAGCTTGTGTCACACCTACTCCTTGTCCCTTTGCCATTCCCCTGGTCAGCCCTTGGGCTGCTCAATGCTGTCATCTCACTACAGCCTTTGGGGATCTCATCAGAGTGAAATAGTTCTGCCTCAGACCAGCAGCTCTGGTGGATAGGTCCATGATAAAGCTCATGCCTTCCACATCCGCTCCTCAGTATTGCACCTTGGAACACAAACACCAGCTCAGCTCACAAAATAACCTTGACAAGGAATATAACTCAGCTTTTGTGAGATCAGTCCTGTGGAAGGTACCTGGCAGTAGGGTTGGAACTAGATGATCTTTGAGGTCCCTTCCAATGCAAACCATTCTATGATTCTCTGCTTCCACCCAGAGATATGGGTCAGAACATGGTAGCTCCTTTTTAATCACCTGTTGATGCTGAAAAATTCATCAGAGAGGTCTGGAAATACCAAACAATCAAGAGAAAATCACCTAGCACAAAAAGCAACCCCAGAATCCAGTTATATTCACACCAACCAGGGAAATCCTCTGGGTAAAACTCTTAATAGCAGGTATTGGCCCAACTGTTGGCAGTCCAGAACGTGAGACAGGGATCTGAATATATTTCCTTCATGCAACAGAAACTCCACCAGGAGCCGAGGAGCCCTGAGAACCTGTCCTTCTCCTCTTTTCTTCCTGAGATCTCATGGTTTTCCTATGAGAGGATGGCATAGTCTGGCTCCAGGTGGGATAGAGAACCATGTGAGCATGGTCCTGGGCAACTGGCTCTAGGTGGCTCCACTTGAGCAGGCAGGATGGACCAGATGACCTCTGAGGTCTCTTCCAAATGCAACCATACTGTAAATCTGTGAGTCTGCGACCAGATTCTCAGTTTCAAGCCTACAGGTGCACGTACATACTTCAGCACAGAGCAGAGGAGACTGTCAAGTTGTCATGACAACAGGGAAACCCTGTTGATCTCCTTAACAACAGCTGCAGCTTATTCTCTGTAGAAATGTGATCCCACCGGCTTTCCCTGTACGATCTGCTCTTTGCACCTATAGATAGACACAGTCCAGCCTGCTGCCAGCACCACCATAACCTACACGAGGAGTGGGACCATCATGGGGAGAGTGTTTGCCTGCTGTATATTTTAGTGGGAACCGAGATGACAGCCCAACACCATGACTTTAGGACACAGAAATGTTCATGAACTGGATGACAACAGAGGTTTCAGCAGTCTCTGTCTTTCTCCCTCAATGCTGCTGGACCAAACTCATGTACAGCATTTCACAAGATTAACCAGTTCTTTTAAAACAAGGCCTTTGGCTCCCAATTTGCTCGTTAAAAGTAAGCCCAACTTCATTGCAGTCTCACACCCCAGTGTCCTGTGACCCCTCCTAGGCGGAGATGTTGTTCAAGGAAAATAAAAACAAAATCAAACCACAAAAGTAGTCAGAGAAGGGCTACCATGTTTTTTGAGGAGATTATATTGGCCCTTATATGATAAAAGCCTGAAAGACAATGACCAGCGTAGCCTGGAGTTAGTTTGACCTTGCGATTTCAATCTGTAATAGAATATAAAAGTATACTGTTAAAAATAGCTTCCTCACTCACTTCTCCTCCTTATCTGTACACCTGCTGTACTGGCAGGACTTTCTGATCTGATCCTGACACGGTTTTAGTCTTACCAAGCTTTCTCTGGATAGACAGAGAGAGAGACACGCATGGCCACTCCTGTGCTCCTTGCCTGTAGACTCAACAGCTCAACCTTCCTTCTGTCTCCATCCCATCCTGCTGTCCTGCTTGTCCCCAGCTGTCCCTTCGGCTCTGCTCAGCCACCTCAGGAGGTCTGGGTTATGGTGAGGAACCAAAAGTGCTGTGAAAGTGATGGAAAAGGAAAAGAAGAGACTTAAGGAGCTGAATGGCTTTTCTTCAGCCTCTCGTGGTATTTGCAAAGCCCCTGTAGGCAAATGCACTTTGAGGAAAAGACAGGTAGTCAGCACAGTTCATTTCAGATGGATTATCTTTTATGCAATCTGTCACTGGAAAACTAGTTATTGTTTAACAGCTTTGTGTTAGCCTGGCAAAACGCAGGCGAAGCAGAATTATTGCCAATGTCTTTATCATTGGTGAAACACCAGGAAAGAAGAAACAGAGAAGCTCCAAGACAGCCCGGGCTCAAGAAGCAGCAACTTGGTTATTTGGAGAGTGAGATCCTTCCAGCAAAACAGTAAGGCACAAAACCAGGTCATGATGCTTTTCTGGATGGAATTATGTGATCTGGTGCCTGGGATCAACATTAGACCACAGTGGCCCTTTGGTGTGGCTGCTTCAGCGGAGTGACAGCAAAATTAACTATCCTGGTGCAGTAACGCTTTTTGGGCTCTCTCTCAATACATAACACATATATACTATCAGAGGTAGCCCAAATATGTTTCTCAGACCAAGTATCACAGTACCTGAGTATCAGGGAAGTCTAAGGCTTGGGAAAGGCTCTCAGAATTTGACAAAGGGCAGAGCTTCAACACGTGAACATGAAAACATCTTCACTCTCTGGCATGACGCCTCTGGATGTACAATTGCAAATGCCTCTGGGTGGTTGAAAGCTGGGTTGGGCCAGATACTCCAGCCAATGGACTTGGAAAGAAAGTGGAGCTATATTAAATCACAGCTGCTACAAGTCTGTCCTAGCGTGTTTCTCTTCTTGCATTAACCGTGGGAACAGGACCACAATGTACATCAGCACTATCTTATCTCCTCCGGATCAGGTTGTTGGTGGTAGAGGCAATTCTAGGGAAGGACAGGCGATGGATAGATTATCTTGTGCTCCAGAGAGTCCCAGATATTTCCCTTTGCTTTGAGATATTGCCCTCCACCCTAAGTTTTATCAATCTGAATGCCATATATTTTTTTGCCCCTTTATTTTTCTAGGATTCCTTTTAGGATTTCTTAGTCCTCATTCTTCACAGCTCCATAGTATTTCATTCTATGCAGTGTATGCCTCCAGTACACATGTGAGGACAGAAACCTTTTCCCTCAGACAAACTCATGCCGTGCTCTTCAGTATCTGTGCTACTGACTATTCTCCCTCTCTCTGCAGATAGGGCCAAACGCCAAGGAGTTGTTCAGGCTTGTGGAGGATTTCATTGATGTCATCGGCTTTCGCATGAAAGATTTCCGGGATTCCTACCAAGTGACGGACAATCTGGGTGAGTTGATTTGCACTGCCCATGTTGGGGAGAGACCCCAGGAAGCTGTAATTACAGTGCAATATGTATAACCTGGGCTGTGGGGAGGGAAGGAGGGAAGGCAGCAGGTGGTGGAACATTAAAAGGTCTGGGGAAAGACATGGATGATCGTAAATACGGAGTGGCTTTTCTCCAAATAAGTCAGGACTTCAGCGTGAAGAAATGTCCATGGAGAGATCTGAGAGATATCTATAGAACCATGAATGGAGAACAGATGACAAACTGGGCAGAATTAGTCGCTTCCTTTTATTTTTTTTTAACACAAGAGCTGCACAGCAGCCAATGAAGTGATCAGGCAGCAAGCTAACAGCAGGCAGTATTTGATTTATGCTGTATGCACAATCACAGCACAGAACTTGTTGCCAGAGGATGTTGCAGAAGCCAAAAAGTACAGATGGGTTCATGATGGGATTAGGAAAATGCACAAAGGAGAGGTCCATTGGTGGCCATTAAAGTTGATGGTCTGGATATAGCCACGAGCTGAGGAAGTCCTGCTGATTGCTGGAAGCTGGGAGGACAGACCAGGAGATGCCTTGCTCTGTCCTTTCTTACAGTTTTTCTCTAAGCAGCTGCTAATGGCCACTCCTAGAGACAGGACACTGGAGTAGACTGACCTCTCTTCTACCAGCTTTAGTGCAGGCAGGTCCTTTTCAATGAAGAGGAGCATGAGCCCTAACAATTAGTGTCATCTTCCTTCATACATAGACGTTACCTGAAGAAAGTCACATATACCCCTATGGCTATCAAGATCCAGCCTCATTTGTTCTGCTATCTGAATTCCCACTATTGCCTCCAGTGGGTTTTTCAGCACGTGAGAATTTATTGAGGTTGCTTACTGGTTTTATTTCTTGCTTCCCTCTAGTCCTTGGTATTCACAAACTGCCTGCTAATGCAGCAACGGACATCACCTTCCCCATGAAAGGCTGGAGGGGCATGGTGGACTGGGCCAAGAACTCGGAGGACAAGGTCACTGTCTCCAAAAGCATCCTGTCTTCTGGGCTATCAGGTAGGCAGCACACCCAGAGCACTCCAGAAGAAAATTTCTTCTTAATTTTCTAAGAGAGATTCCTTCCATTAGGCTGGTCTTCAAATTCTCCTTCCAGCTGAGGTGAATTTGCTTACAAAACCTTGGTCACCAAAAACATTGCTGAGTGCAAATAAGGCTTTCAGATATGGCCTGACCAAAAGTCGGATCTAAACTCTTTGTAAAAGTTTGGGGGCAGGCTTCATGCCTGGATGTGTATATGTATCTTCTCCTAAATAAGTAGCTTATTTCGAAAGGAGCAGGAGTCAGCACAAAAACTCAGAACAAGGCTACATTGATGATTCCTTCTTCCAAGGCTTTTGAACCTGGGAAAAAGTGAAAACATCCCTGTGTCTGCTGGGTCACTCTGATTTTGATGCATGTGGGTGATGAGTTCAGTCTGCAAACCTCTGCAGGCCATGTTGGGTGCTGAAATGAGTCTCTCATGCCTCCCTGAATAAGCTGGGTTGTCATTAAGGGTAATGAACGGTACTTGTCTCTGTAGGTACCATATAAGGAACGGTTAACCAACACCACAAGAAAGGCAGGTGCAATGGAGGTGTGGTTCTGTCACCTATCACCATGGCTATGTCAGCAAACAACGCTGTAGATGCCCTCCAAGACTGGATCTAGCCCTGATAAAGCCATCTAAGGGGGAGCAGCTGGGGGTCAGCACTTCAGGCTGAGCGAATGATGGGTCTGGGTCTGCTGGATGGACGAGCTTTGCTAGATTGCAGTTTTATGGCAGTTGTGTGAAATTTCCTGCCCTCAGAAATGAAATGCATAGGCATTTATCACTGAGGTTACTGGCTCCACAGCAGGGAATGGGTACAAGCCAGAGTGTGGAGGCAGGAGTGCTGGGTACATCAGCCAAGCTGGCCTCATTGCCAGATCTGAAAGGACTCTGGGATGTTCTTCTGGAGCATCCAGCCTTTACCTGGATGTGAGTCCCAGGAACCAACAGACTTAAGGTGTTCATCTTCCAGCAGAGAGCTTTAGCATTTGGCGGGATTAAGTCCTGGGTGTTTGAAAGCATGACCTTAAGCTGGGCCCTGTTGCTGGGATGATGGGTTTTCCTTGTGGATGCCCTGGTGCTGTGTGTGGCACTAGTGGCTTTGTGAGAGCAGGCTGCTGGCTGTTGCATCAGGCTGCGTTCTCCTTTGCTGAGGCAGGAGACCATGAGTTGTTGCCGTCAGAAGACCTTTGGCCTCTTCTTGTCATACCAGGACCACTTGTCACGGGTTTCCCTACTGGGAATGGAAACAACTCAGCCATCATTTCTCCTTGGGTAATCTAAGCCCAAGAACAGTTAAGTGACACCTCCAAGAGTAAACAGTGAGTCACTGGTAAATCAAGGATCATGGCCAGCACTCCTTGTGTTTTGTTGTGCCTTGAAGACAGCATTATCTTCCTGGGAGGAGTTGGAGCATGTTGGGAGGGCTATTACAGCTTGTTTGAGGAGATTGTGAAGCCTTCACCTTTGGAAACCTTTAATCACTTGCTGGACAAACTGCTGGCACCAGACATAAGCAGAGCTGATCCTGCTCTGGGGCTGAGGGCTCTCCTAGGAGGTCTCATCTACTTCTGCCTTGAGCTGTTTTCCAGATTTCTGTTACAAACATCCTCACACAGCACTGCTATAGGCCCCCTAAGCAGTAGTCACCGTGGTGATGTCTACCCCAAAGAATCAATTTCCCATCGGTCCTCACCTCTCCATCGTGTCCTGTTCCACCCAGGGCTGTACTGCATCTGCATTGTTCAGCATCCTGCCCTGGTGGTCTCTTTTTGAGGGTTTACCCCGTGATTAAGAGTGAAGATACGCCTCTATCAGTTCTGATCCTCACCTTTCCTTAGCCACAGAGAATAGGGGCAGCTACCCTGGGCAAAAGTGATGGAGACAGGCAGCTCGGTGAGACCAAAACCAGACCCCTCACTACTGGAAGATGACTATGCATAGTTGATTTCCGAGGGCCAGCATTAATTAACGTAGTTGGGTGATGTGTCTCTTGGGCTGTGGGTTGTGGTGAGTGGACATCGCTGGGGAGATGTTACATGACCAAAATGCCACGCTGTTTCAGCTAGGTAGCATGTCAGAGGATTTCTTTTTTGTACACCAGGACTGATGGGAACCTGCATTATTAAAGATCTGTCCCAGACCAAAAGAAAAAAGCTTCCACCTCTATTCCAACCAGGATTTTTTGCTTTCCTGGGAGAGTGCTGTGATAACCCAGCCTGTGGGCTGTAGGGTTTTGCTTGCTTACAGTCTCACAGGAGCACACATTGCTTCTGTAAATGCCCTGTTGCATCCTCTGAGCACAAAGAGGGAAAACTCTCTTTGAATGCAGCAGGATCCTTGTTTGCACAGGGATTCGTGGGAAAGGCCAAAAGACTGTGCCGGCTTTCCTAAAGCAGCAAGGCTTATGTAATTGCTCTGCAAGGCTGTCTGTCAGTCTCTCCTAGTTATCTTTTCACCAGCTATCTCACTTGAGCCCAATTTGACAGAGGAAGATGGACATGCAGAGTTGTGTCTAACCTGCACTGATGGAGCGAGTGCACTGTAAGTTCAACCTCAGTACGAGACATCAGAGAAGCTCCACCTCAGGGTGCTTCCCCAGGCTTCCTCAGTTCTGCTTTTCACCCAGCCGCTTGCTTTTTCTCCCCCTGAAAATTCAGTCACAAGGCTGCCTCTGTCGCTTGTGTTTTTTCTGGGGAAGATCTTGCTTTTCGCAGCTGGGCACTGCAAGGCAGAGCAGGAGGAGGAGGAGGAGGAGGTCAAGTGACGTGGCCAGAGATCACACAGATGATTCAGTGGCTCATCTGGGACCGTGACCCCCATGGACTCCCGAGGCAGTGCACATGTTGTGGGGTCAGGATGGGCACAGCGGGACATCTCCCCTTCTCGGCTGCCCGTGTCGGCCCGAGCTCAGCTCTTCTCTCTGATGGCTCAATAGCTACAGACGGTTCTAAACGCCTCAGGGTGGCTGAAGGAGACCTTTCCACCCTGCAGATTTGCCCGCTGTGGTGCTGTTGGAGGGATTAATTGGATTTCTGAATGGGGGAGCACCAGGCTGGTCATTCAGGATGAGTGAGCCTTGCGTGAGGGCAGACCCCTGGGGTACCAGGTCACTCCAAACGTGCCCAGTCCTTCCTCGGAACTGGTAGAGACCCGTCGTGGTGAAAGCAGGCACTGCATCCCACCACAGTGATGCTGACATTGGCCATGCCCCAACACAGACCCCTCCATGCAAGGTCTAATCCTCCATCTGGGTGTCCCATGGGCACAGCTGACATACCGATTGTCTCAGTGTTGTTGTCTTCTTCCCTTTCCTTTGGTGTCCTGCAGAGACGGACGACTCCTCTGTCTTCGTGGTGGGGACTGTGCTGTACCGGAACGTGGGCAACATCCTCTCCCTCCAGAGGTAAGAGGGGCTGCCTGGGGAGGGGGACCAGCTGGGTAATTACCAAGCTTTCACGCTGAACCCTCTGGCCGCAGAGCCTTGGTCTTCCAGGGAAACAGTAAAGGTCACTGGGTGCGACGAGACAGGCTTTGACCTGGCAATGGAAATGTTTTGACCCTCATTGACTGACGCTGCATGTTCAGGTGGAGCCAGGCTCACGCACCGCAGACATTGCTTGCTGGAGGGGCAGGAAGGTTTTCGCCATCCATGTGCAGCACAGATATGAGGGGAGGCACGGTGCTGTCACCGCTGCCACATCCCTGCCTGACAGCTGCCTGCCACCCTTTGCCCTCTAGGAACAGATTCTCACGCTGTCCTCCTCATCACGAGGGATTTTTGGGGGGCTTGACAGATGGGGGATGCTCAGCTGTTACGATCATCCCAAGCTACTGGGGAGCTGCCAGCCATGCCGAGCCCTCCGAGAGCATCACGGCAGAAGACAGGCTCGGAGAGAGGAGAGGAGCAGAGCAGCACGCCTGCCTGCACATGTCTACCATGTTCCCAGCCGCTGCAAACCGCCTCGGGCACCAAAGCTTTTGTGTTCAGCACTCCCTTTCCTTTTCTTCTCTCCTCTCCCTTTCTCTCTTGCTATCTCACTCTTTTTTTTTTTCCGAGGCTGGTACTGAGGCAGTAAATTAAGCATCCTAAGGCACCTTCTAAATCTGTTCTGCACTGATTAGTGTGAGCCCATTTACCATAAACACCAGGGCATCTCTCCTTACAGATAATCATTTAAATACCTACAGATTTAGCACTGGCAATGGCGAAAGAGCTCCAAGTGAGTGCAGAGAGGAATTAGCAAGCCAGTCGACTGTATTCTGTAATATCTTCCATTACAGCACTGGGAATTAGATCAGAAGGGCAATAAACATCATTGGCTCAAATGATCCAGCGGTATTTCAGCTTTCTCTGGCCAAGCAGTGAATGAGCTCTGATAACCAGCAGCTGCAGCAGCCGCAGCCTCTGAACAGCTTTCCTGCAGGAGATCTGATTTAAGACGTTCCTTAATTAAAGGACAGTCCCTCTTTAAAAAAAATTCTAGAGTCCTGAATCACCTGTGAAGATTCAAAGGAAAAAAAGAAAAAAAAAACTAAAGTACCTCTTACTTCACCACTCACTGTGCAAATGGACACAGCGAGAAAAAGGGGAATGTCTTTAAATAACCACGTAGCTGTGCAGCATCTGCCCGTGGGGTAAAAATATTTCTGACCACAAAGGAGAGCAGCTATTCCTGGCTACACACAAGCAATAAGGACCCAGATCCTGGGTTTGACCACAATGATTCAATACAGAGTGATTTTCTTCCTAAAAGAAATAAATGTAGATTTAACTCAGCAAACAGCACCAGCTGAGCTGTTCCTAATTGTCCCAATTTACCTCCCCCAAGCAGCAATTCCTTATCCGAGTGACATGTTGCTCTGTCCCCTCGGATCAAGAGAGCCCTGTGGTTCTTGGCAGCTGTGACAATTGAGATGGGATGTACATGACGCCTGATTTTTTCAAGCCGGGGAGGTGAGTGGTGCTTGGTCCCAGCTGAGCACTGCTGCAGAAAGCGCATGCAGCAGTTGGAGAGACAACAACCTGGCACCTGACTGCCCCGTGTACCAAACCGCATGTTTACAGCTGTTTGCACGCTCTTCATGGCCACACAGGAGCCCTCTGAGCTCGCCTGACCTCCTGTCCGAGCCAAATCTTGACGTGTTTTGTTTTCTTCCCAGAAGCTGGGTTGCGACATGCTTTTAGGAAAGACGACTCATCTTCTTCCTGAAAGGATTCCCTGTGATGCTGAGTCCCTCACCTCCCTCAGCAAGCTGCTCAGATGTTTAATCACCTTCTCTCTGCTTGGAGACTGTCTCTTATTTTAAGGCTGAATTTTCTGACTTTTTCATTTCTAGGCACTGGGCTTTTGGGTGGGCGACTGAAAAATCCCCCACATGCAACAAACTACGAGACATGCCTTCCAACAGAAAATCTTTTGTCTGGTTTTCTAGCACCTGGATCAATTTTGTCTCTCTCTTTTGAATTCTCTCTGCTGTTTCCCCATCCTGAAGTGGAATTGAACCCAACGGTACAGTGGCATCCTGACAAGGAAGGGTGCAGAGAGAAGATGACTGCTTCATCTCCTTGTTCCTGCACAGGATCACTTCTGTCCTTTCTGTCATAGCTCTTTTCACTGAAGTCAATCTCCTCGGGTGCATTTTGGGTCACAGCTCCCCGGAGCAGAGCCCGTGGCTCTGCACGTAGACCTTGCACTCTTCAAGCTCAGGTGCCTTTCCCCAACTCTTGGATGCACCAAGACAACTTCTGCTTGGGCTGCGACTACCTGGCCACTAAGCAGCCTTCACAGTCTGCACGCAAATAGCTTCTCTGTGCTAACGACTTGCCAAAAAATCATATACTTCTATGACTTTTGCTTACTGCATCAATCCTCACGTGGTCTGCAGCCTTCAAAAGGATGTTTCTGTGTCATCTAGGTTGCTCGTGCAAATATTCAACAGCACTGAACCAAGAAGTGACCCTTACAGACCCAGCTACTAATGAAGACATGAACTAGTGTTTACCTTTCAGCAGCTCCCATTTTTAGCTTATCTGTAGCTGTCTACATTTCAAAGCTTAGGGCTGATATTTACTCCCATTGACTTCCTCCGTTACTCTTTCTTTGTGGACAGATATTTGTGGTTTATTGCTCTTTTTTTTTTAAAGGCAAATGTGTTTTCTTTTTTCTTTACCCTGCTAAAAAAAAGTCTGTTCCTCTCTGGTGTTGGTGGAAGAGTGGCTTTCTGAGCATCCATTTACACATCTGTGGATGATTCCAAGGTTTTTTTAGTTTTGTTTTGTTTTTTTTTTCTTCTAATCCACTTGTTAAGCAAACGCAAATCTTTTCCATGTAATTGTTTTGTAAAAGGAAGATAAGACTCAGAAAGAAAGGTAAAAATTTTGCCAATGCCTGTAGATTTGGTGGAGATTTCGATAAAGATTTCCCTTGCCCATGGATGCAGGAAGGGCTGGGAGTAGCTTGATGCTACTCAACTACCACTCAACTACCAATTCCTTCATGGTAAACTTAGAGGGACAGCATTTTCAACTGCTGGTTAAAACTTTTGCTTATTTAAATACCAGGAACCCAAATATATTTAGATGTCCAATGTCCAGGGAAGTGCCTACAAAGGGTTTGGCTTTCCAGGGAACAGGAGCACAGGTATGGGGGAGATCTCCTCCCTTATTGCCTCTCCCAACAGTCAAATCTCCTAGGGCTGCAAGCTTCATTAGAGTATTTGTCTGGGCATACACATTTAGATATCCACGTGTGAGGTTTGGCCTCTTTCCATTTGCGTTTGATCACCAGAGGATGGAGATACACACCAGTGCCTCTAGTAGTGAACTAGACAGGATCACGTACTGCCTCATGGATAAGCTGTCAAAGGCCACCATGCCCCTGCCCAACACTTAATGAAGTGCAGATTAAGCCAGCCTTTGAGATGGAAATCAGGGTGGGGTTTTTTTCAAAGGACATGAAATGAGCTTTGTCTCAGGGCCATAAAATGGGTCCAGGACTGTTTTATTACTGGGATAAATACAGCCTTTGAGTCTAATGGCTTTAGGGGCCAATGTGGTTTACAAGATGGTCTGATTCCTGGAGGAATAAATGTTGTGGAGGTCAAAGGGCAGAGGATGGGATGCATCAACAGCAAGTGTCTTTGGTGGTATTTTAAAATAATGGGGCCACTTCCACTGCACTGCGTACGCTAAACCTTGTACCACCAGTGATGAATGCAGTGGGATTCACCGCTCTGCAAAACTTCCTCAGCCCCCCTTAAAACATCTCTTTTCCCTCTTCTTTCCAGGAACAGCACTGTTCTGAACTCCAAAGTCATCTCTGTGACTGTGAAGCCATTTCCCCGGTCTCTCCTCACCCCCTTGGAAATTGAATTCTCCCACCTGTACAACGTAAGTCTTTCCTGGGATCCTGCACCATCCCACATCTGTGTTTGCTTCTGCATTGCAGGAATGTGTTGGTGCAAGGAAGGAGGCAGTTTTTCTGGGCTCCTGAGACCTCTTTGTCATCGCAGAACCCTTTATTCTCCCCTAACACAGGTCACCGAGGCACTCGACAGTCACCCTGATATTGGGCTGGTGTTGGTGTCTTGGTTTTGCTCGCTGCCAAGGATGCACTGTGTGGGTCAGCCTTGCAAACCTCGCCTGCTCTGTGCTCCTTGCTCAGGCATTGCCAGTGCAGGAGGAGGGTGACAGCACTGCTTGCACAGGGAACACAGGTATACTTGTCCCAAATTCACACCGTTTCATTGTGGACATGATCATGGGAGAAGAACTGTGCGCTCATTAAAAAAAATAGTCTATAACAATTATCTTCCTTGAAGATGGAAAGAGGGAGGGGTAAGGTTGTTTCCATTAATACTTGCAATGTTCTTTGCAGTCCTTAGATTCAACTGGAGACCTGAAAATTACTGTTGTGTTCAGTGCTTTAAAACACAGATGCCCTCCAGGTTCCCCTGCTGAACCGTAAACAGATATATGAGATGGACATTTACATACCCCAAGGCCTGTTTTTGTTGTCGGTTTCAGATGTCCTCTTTTGAGGCTCTGCAACATGAATATTAGATCTGTCATGTCTTTGCTTTGGAGTTTCCTGGAAGGATTTTCCAAAGTGGTCTAAGAACGCTGCATCTGGAGTCAGTGGAAAACCTTTTCCAGGGGGGCTTTAAACAGACCTGACCATCTCCTGCAGGGCTGTGGCTCTTCTGAGTACCGTGTCCCACAAAAACGCACACTGTGTTTGATCACTTTCCAGAAAGGAGCAGCAAAAGAATTCTGTGTGAGAGGAAGGAAGAGGAAGAACATCAGTAGGCTGAGTCAGGAAAGATGCAGAGTCAAATCCTTCTGCAGTGGTGTTGATGCAGAAAGAGCTGAGGCCCGTTTTATTCTTGGCTCTCAAGCCGAGGGTGAAAGAAGCTCTTCCAAGGACTCAGATCTAAAACTGCCTTTCCTGAGTATCACAGACTCACCATGCTTAGAGTAGTGGAAATTGTTCTACAGGACCTGCATATTTCATTCGAGTTGCTCCAAATACCCCACAAACAGCACAGCACTGATTTCCTTCGTTTTTCCCTTTCTTCTCTCCTCGCAGGGAACCACCAACCAGACCTGCATCCTGTGGGACGAAACTGATGGGTGAGTTCTGTGGGTTTCTCTTTACTCTCACGGGCCCATTTGTTTTTTGGGGTGAAATTATCACAATTTTAGCAGTGACGTGTCAGTCTATCACAGACACTTACTCTCTCTGCTTAGTTTTTTCTTGCGTCCACCTTCATGGCTGGCCAAGTCCTTCACCCTGGTGGGGAGTGTTCCTTCCTTCACACAGATGCATCCCTTCTTACTGTGTTGTCTTTTAATGCCAGTTGAATTAGGTATTATAATTAAAGATCTGTAATTAGATGTGGTCAGTATAGCCCTTGAAGGGCCCTGTGTGCCAGGAGCATCGTGTATCTCTACCAGGGAAACATCTCTCAGTGTCTGAGGAGGGATGTTCGTGCGTGATTCTGCTCACAGGGAGGAGTGTTTGCATTTTCCTCTGACATTTTGGACTCTGGCTTACATTTTGCAAAAGTGGCCTCTAATTTTGACTCTTCCAGTTTTGGATTTTCCTGGATAAGGAATACCTGAACTGTGACCCAGGATTGTGGAGTCATTCACAGATTACCTTAAATTGAGCTTGACACAGCAGTGCTTGGCTCTCTTTGGTGTTCACCCCAAATTTGGCACCATAAGGAGAGTGATGCAAAATCAGAGCCCACTGTTGCAAATACGGCCCTGCAGTGGTGAAGTATGTGTTGTGCGAGTGTGACAGAGTAAAACAATTTCTGTGAGATTTCCTGCAATGACTGGTGCTTTTCAGGAGGTGTTCAGTGATGTGATTGTGGTCAGCAGGGAAAAAAGAAATCCCAACTTACCACAGTGAGTCAGGACCATAAATCCCATATGGGAAGTAGTTGTCAGAGAGCATGTATCTTAAAAGGAAAAAAAAAAAAAAAAAAAAAAAAAAAAAAAAAAATTTTAAAAGAGGGGTTTAAAAACTGNAAAAGTACAGTTTGAAAGTGTGGTCTTAAATCCTGAGTGAGCTTGACAAGGATACAAAGTGTTTGATTTAATGATGTTTTTACTTCATTGACTTTTGTATCTCAGTTTGAGGACCAACCCTGACTTCTTTCCTGCTTACAGTCAGTTTCTCTCCTTGAGATCCCATGCATTTGGCACATACCCCTGCATTTATTATTATTATTTATTACCATTACCTGCAGTGCCTGAAAAATGATTCTATTCTTCTCCTTTTATGCTCCATTAAGTAGCATATACACATAGGCGGGCAACATATTTGCAGCCAGCTTATCGTCTTTGTTGGTCTGTGATTAATTTGGCATGTATGAGTGGATCCAAAGCAAAGCTGAAGAACCCAGAGGGACTCTCTGCTTGTGAAATCACACCCATGTTGTAGCCCAGGGCAGAACTGGTCCCTCTGGGTTGTAGTGAAAATTGGTCCAGCATTAGAAGACGGTTGGGATGCAGGAGCAAGGTTTGTCCCTATGCTGACCTCACACGTCAGGTTGCAAGTGAACCTTCATGAAACTACTAAAATGGGATTTTTATTATATTACTGAGTACCTCTAGTCAGCCCAAAGTAGAGGGTTGTCTATAGGTGGGCAGACGTAGGAGGAGGCTTGGATAGGAACTGGCCTGCTCTGCTAAATATGTTGACTCTCCGTGCTGGAACGGGATTAAAGCACTTTCATACAAATCCATTTTTTGGCAAGTAAAGGCAGAAGTTGGAACCAATGCCCCTTTTGGTCTGCACACTGTCTCGTTCTTGGCTTTCTAGGTTCTCGAGAGAAGGTTATGTCCAGAAGGATGGAGGTGTTTCCCTGCCATCCTCAGAGGTGGATTTAATTAACTGTAGTCTGAGTGAGAAAAGAGCAAAATCCAGTTTGCACACGGTTGGATCTGAGGGAGAGTGATGACATTCAGGTTGGGTACATGTCTGTCAGAGCTAGCACTGAAAGGTGCCGGTACAAGAAAGATGAAGGGTTGCCCAGGGCTGAACGTGGCTTGAGAGGCCTGAATGCCATTGCTGATCTGGAGACAAAACAGTGCCTGGTTGAGCATCGTCACCTCTGCCTTGTCCTGGGAGGTCTGTCCGCTCCATACACTTGCTCCCAAGGCTTGGCAGCTTGTTCGGCTGCCTGTTGCCTCTCTGGGAGCATGAGGTGTTAGGAATGCTTTCAGTCTTTAATCCTTGCATCATCACGACATCAAAGGATGAGCTTGTAATAAGAGCTGAGCAGGCACTATCTTGGCACCGATGCTGTGGTTCAGTTGTCAAGGATGGTTTCCAAAACCCCAGCAGACTGGTTGGACAAATGTGGTCGCTAAGACTCTGCTTTCTGGGCTCGTTGGGGTGCATGTGTGCATGTCTGCAAGTGTCTTCAACCAACGTTTGTAATCTCAAGTGGTGGAAAAGTCCTAAGTGCTGATGTCAGCAGATTTTTCTAGGGGCTGTTCCAAAGCTAGGTCCGATTCGGTCCGATTCGGTCCGATTCGGTGTTTTGCGCAATGTTTTAAAGCTGATTTGCTACCACTGCCGCCTCCTGGGAAAATCTAATGAAAGGCAAAATATGCAAACCCTATTCTCCAGGCCTGACTGCTCACCTCAAACTTGAACAGCACTCTGGAGTTCTCAGGGGTTTTGTGTCACAGCTTTGGGAAATTGCTTCCTATCTGGAGCAAGGATTTTTAGGTTACACTTGGACCTGTTTGTTGCCTGGTAGGTGGTAGAGATCTGGCGCTGGTGATTCTGATCCAGGAAACCCTGAGGTTCAGCCACACTTATGCGGGTTCCTCTCTTTGCTCCCATCTTCTTCCTCCCAACCCCCTCCCTAAGTTGGAGATTTTCCTACTGATCAGTCTCATAAGATAGTTGTGCAAGTGGGTGAATCACAGGAAATCCCGTTTCCCAGATCTGACCAATTTCATGGCTTTATAGCTTCATTTCCCTGCCTGTTATTCACCCTGCCCTATTCCCTTACAGCCCAAACCAGCCTGCCATGGTGTTGCTTGATCAGCAGACGCTACTGTCTCTTAAGTTTGCTCCTTTGCAAGCTGTCCATGCTCCAAGGCTGGGTCTCCAGGGGGACCTTCCCTATGTTCATAGTCATCCATCTGAGGCTGCGGATCTTGGAGATTCCAGTGAACCAGCCTCTGTATTTAACCCCTTGCAGCCGATGTGACTGAACAGGTACAGAGACAGGAAAGTAGAAGCAATCCTCACATGAGAGCTCCTGCCTGTTACTGCAGCCACCTGAGCTTTCAGTCCCATCCAAAACATGCCGCAGCCCTTTAAAGACCACTTAAAATCCATGGGCCGTGAAGGGTTGAACTGTAAAACTGCAATTAGAACAGACAATTGTCATGCGGCCATGTGCTTCCTCCAAGACAGTTGTTGAACAGAGCACTTAAAAAAAAAAAAAAATAAAAAGGAAGAACCCCCAAGTGTTCATTCATTTGCATTTAGATAGATATTTAAGCTTGTAATATTAATAATGGATTTTTGATTTATTAATCCCAGCCCCTTTGAGTGACTGTTAGATTCATGGGTGGCACCTCTCCATCTCTTTTCTCTCCCTCTTGCCCCCAACTCCTCATGTCATGAAATAAGAGGGGAAAAGATCAGGGACTAATTTCTGTTGTGTTGGGTGCTGCGAGTATGATTAATGAGCTTAGCACTAGCTGGGTAAATTGAAAGTTGAAATCGGAGAATGATTTGGGATTCTCTGGCTCTCCTCCAAGGGTATTCATCTGGAGTAATTATTAGCTGCTTAGCCATGCTGAAGTTAAAACCCTGGCAGGATCTGGTCTCCTACTTCCTCTTTCTCCTGCCGGGACAGGACAGAGGGAGCTGATGAATGCCATCATCTTATGTGCTTTCATGTTCTTGTGCATCACCAGATTTGTATTTCTTGCCTGCCATGCTCTGGTGCACAACAGGGGTGCCATGTGGCAAGGGGAAAGGGGAGATAGTTGCCAGAGTTTGTTGTTAGTGGTGGTAGCATTGCTTCACGGCTGCAGCAGAAGATGCGGGGCCAGTTAGTTATGGAGCCCACCACCCCATGGGGCTGATAAGTCTGTGTAGTCAGACCTCCTAATTTGGGTTCTTTGAGCATGGGATCAAGTCAAATGATGAGGACTGTTGTGAGATGAAAAGGAACAGTCACAAGCCATCGAGTGTCTGGAGAGACACCATGAGATTCAGCTGATTGTCTGCTGCTACAGGTACAGGAAAATGCTAGTTGTCCCCTCCAGCATGCCCTGCCTTGGTGACAGCAGGAACCAAGCCAGCCAGATGGGTCTTGTATGTTGGCTCATTAATGCATGAGAGAGCATTGCGCCATGCAGGTGTGAAATCCAGTCCTGTACCTGCGGAAGGTGGGATCCAGCAGGTCTGCATTGCCAGGGGACCACTCATCCCACAGGGAATGCTTGCTCTTAGAGGTTCTGCCTGGCTCCAGCCAGCAAGTATTCTCCGCTTCTCTGTCTCCAAGAGGAGCATAATAATAGCTAGGCATTATAATAACTGATCTTCAGAGGCCTTCTGAACCTTCAAAAATATTTGCATAAAAGCTTTTTGCTCTTGGAAGAAAAAGTGCCTCGGGAGTCTGTGGTTTTGATTCAAGGACACTCTTACCTTCCCTTGGGAAAGATCATCTGTGTCAGTAATTAAAGCCTTTAACCTATCTAACTTAGGAAATGCAGACCTCACTGTTTAGGAAGGTGCCCCATGCGCAGCAAGGTTAGGCATGGAGAAGAAGATGAACAGTGCAGCAGCTAGCAGGGCAAGGCTAAATCACATCCTCCGGGCTCTGGGCTGGATCCGATGCCCAGCTGAGGTCAGCAGAAATCTCCCCTGAGGGTTCACAACTGCACGGAGCAATGTTTTATGATGCTGCCAAACAAAGTAGACTATCAATCTGTCCCCGTTTGGAAACTTACAGGATCCTAAAATATAACTCTCAGATGTTGAGGACAGTCCTGCTCGTGGGCTCTTTTCAGACAGGAACCGTCTGAGGTGTAGGGTGTATATTGGTCCTTCAAGGGGATGGTTGATAGAGCTGTGTGGACCGAGGGCTGGCAGAACTGAAGGTGATCGCACAGAATTGCAATCCACAGGGAAAGGTCTGCAGTGTCATAGTAAGTTTGTGGGGGTAGGAGTCCCAAAAACATCCTACCAGGAGGTATTGTCTGTCAGGCACCATAATTTTTCTGTAAGGTAATTGTGCTCCTTGGGGTGTTTACGGTCCAGCCATCCCCATGAGTCTTGCAGTGCAGCTGCTTTACCTAAAATTCCTGTCTTCAGGGTTGGATGTCCGGTGTCCAATCTATGTGGTCCCAAACTGTCCCAATTCCTGACTGCATGTCCTACGTGATTACGGCAAAGTCATGCACCGATGCATAATACAAGGCAACATGAGGAGCAGGACACTGTGTAGTCTCCGTGGGCTTCACCCTACTTTTTGAAAGCCTCTGATGCACTGGATAAAGAGAAAGGCAGGGAGTTTTCTTTTCTGTGCCTTCTGGGACTTTAATGCAATCTCAGTCTTGGTGGTTACTCACGGGTTTCCTTTAGAGGGCATGTACATTAAGTCTATTTCTTCTCGCACTCACCACCAGAAATGTATCACAGAGGAGGGGTCATATCTATAGCATCTCATGGATACTTTTTGCTCACCACACCATTGCCTGTCTTTTGAAGAAAAGTTTTCTAAAGTCAGGAAACAGCTTCCCTTTCCTTCTGTCCATCACCTAGTGCTTTAATGTCCCTGCCAGAGCTGTAGATCAAGCAGTAACACAGCTTGCCTGTGCTGACAGAGATGGATGAGTCCCCTCAGATACAGATAGAGAGGGAAATCTGTTACGGCCCCAATGCCCTGTGAGAAATCAATGCACTGCTATCCTTCTTGGACCTCTGCACGACATATATATTTTCTACTGCAACACTCCAGCCAGCTGTGGAGGAACAACATTGCAAGTGACGTGCCCTCCATGTGATCCCATGCGGGGTGTCTGTGCTGGGGTTTGCCTGTACCCCTGTTCCAGCTCCACTGCCCTTAACTAACATCTGCAGTTTTAGCTCCAGCTGCAAATGCGGCCTTTCCCAAGTGCTCCTGTGGAAGTATTGAGGGGATATCAGCGAAAAAAAAAGGCAGCGTTGTGCTTGCAAAGCCTATCTGCACGGGGGCACGCAGGGAGGTTAATCTGAATATTCCCATTAGTTCCCCTGCGTTAAACCCAGTTAAAAGTACCCCCTAATTCAGCCTGTCCGACTGCACTTGCAGTGTGCAACCAAGCAGATTGAATTATGGCCCCAGGAGCCCCTTTTTAGCCCTGGATGAGAGCAGACAAAACAAGGCTAATGCAGTGAAACCCAGCCACACCTCTAGAGCCCGAGGATTTAGCTTCCCTGCTTAACCTGGGCTCTCAGGCTGCTGGAAGCACCAAGCAGAACTGCTTCCAGGGGACTATTTTCCCAGGCATCTGCCTTACCCCAAGGCCACCCTTTCCTGGAAACACCTTGTCACCTGGACTTCCAGATGTTGTAGGAAAGAGGTGGTCCAGTTCCCTGTTAGTCCAAAGCAGCTGGCACAAGGTACCGGCAGACCGCATTCAGGAGAGGAGTCACACTTCTTTGGCCTTTTGCTGAGCTGCTGCCCAGCAGTCGGCATTGTCTGTGGGACTGGCAAAGCAGGAGTTGGCTTATTCTCCAGCGCCTTTCACAGCACAGGATGCAGGATAAGCCGAGCAGCATGATACAGTGCTGCTGCTGCCTGCCAACAGAGCATGGTTTAATGGCTTTTGACAGAAGGGAAAGGGGGGGAGAGAAGAGAGGATTCGGAGGCTCTGAATCAAATGCTCCAGCTTTTCCCTTGCTTCCCTAGTAAAGGGGTCAAGAATATGGACGGAATAAATTAATTCTCTTTACAGAATTGGCAGAAGCCACACACTGAGGACTGGAGGATGCTCCCATTGGGAAGGGGCTTGGGGTTCGGTGGGGTGATTCCCAACCTCAACTCAGTGCTCAGTGTGAGCTGTGAGCCAGGGCACCATGAGGTTCAGGACGGCTTATATGTCCACACGTGTGCGTGCTATGTGTTCATATAAAAGCTCATGTGCAAAATATGTGCAAGGATATAAAAGGGTGAATGTGTGGGAACAAGTGAGTGCTGGTGCCTGAGTGTGAGTACAGACACCTGCGAGTGTGTTTCTGTGCGCAATCAGGGCTGCAGGGTGTTGGTGTGTCAGTGTGGACGTAAGCACACATGAGGTATGTAGATATCTGCAAGTACAAGGCAGTGTTTGTATATACGTGCTTGTGTGTGGACAACACAGAAGTATGTGTGCACGTGTGCAAATGCACACAAGTACCCGGATGAGGCTATTAACACAAGCCATCCTTCACTTGTGCAATTCGTCTCCAGGTAAAAGTACACGCATGCAGCTATGTGTGTACAATATATGTTTAAACATATGCAGGAGCTATAGGGGGGGGTGTGTGCGTGCGTGCAGGGGGATGTGCACACGCAAACCTCTGTACAGCTTGCTGTGCGTGCCAGACTGGGGTTGCATGTTTTGCCTGCATCCCTGCCCGCTCTCTTTATTTACAGCTGTTTGCTCTGAAGCCACCATGCCCTTTACTCGCGTTCCCTTTGCGGAGGGGAGGGGATAAGTGTGGCAGCCACGTGCCCTTCTCCTTTCTGTGGCCATCTGCCATAGAAGTGTCAGGCTGCTGAGGGCTTTTGGTGGTCAAGTCCAACTTGACTTCCCAGCTTGCATGAAGGGACTCCAGGTCCACTCCCTGGTGCATTTCTGCTGCATTTCACTTTGTGCTTGCCTGTGTGGTACTTTGTATGTTCTGAGACTGCAGTAACACAGTACAGGCATCTGTATGTGCTGGTGGAGAGCTCTGATTCACAGCTCCAGACCTTTAAGTGTGGGGAAAAAAGGAGGATGGGGAAACTTGAAGCCCATCCTTGGTGTGCTCTAACTCCAGTGACTCAATAGTCAACAGGGTGCAGCTTTGAAGCAACTTCAAGGCAGGCTCAGGCGCATGGAGAAGAGACAAACATCTGCACTGTTGGGATGCTCAGCATTATCTGAGTATAAAATTCAGAATTGAGTCGCTGCACCTCCCCATGTACATCTTTGCTGGATTGATTTTATTCTCCCGTTATGGACACAAGAAAGCCTGTCTGGATCCAGAGCAGGACTTCCCAAACGGTTCTGTCTCTAAGCCTGCAGATCCTAGCACCGTCCTGAGGATAACAGGTCTGTATCCTCTGGAGCATTATTTGACTTTGCTGGAAGCTGAAGGCTGCAGAGCAGCCTGTGCGTGATGTGAGGAAGGTGTGTCATGACCACAAGTATCTCGGGGACAGGGTTGTCCAAAGCACAGACCACCAGCACTAGGTAGAGGCTCAAGCAGGTTATGTCCTCTATGTCTCTGTTAAGCACACAAGAAAAAGTTTCCCCATCAGAATCCTTTGCTTAACTTCCTTGCAAGACTGAGGCAAGTTCAGATGAACTTCTTAAAATACCTCGTATTTCAATTAATCCATGAACTGCACCGGCAGGCAAGCCAGAAACACAACAGTACGCATCATAATCACAATAATTTTAGATGACTAAAATCTGGGAGTCTCAGTATTTCTTAAAATCCCTTGACAACCATGTGAGAGTTTGTTCTTTATCTTTACTGATTGGGCTAAAGCAAACCCTCCTGAGTTAGTATTCTTAGTGGATCTCTTGTCTGCTTTATGAATTAGCCACAAAAAAAAAAAAAAAAAACAACCAAACCACTAGCGCATATTCCATAGCCCAGGAAAGCGATTGCCCCACAGTGGAGATCTTGAATGAGGGGGTGCAATATTTGTATTTCATGATGGGAACCCACGGGGAGTCCATGTCATTGCTCAAGGGTGGGTAGGACTGATGGATGTGGGGGAAAAGTGCTGAGATCTGGCACACTGTGCATAAGGATGGGCAAAGTTTGCCCCAAAGGCAAACAAAGGAGGACAAAAAAGACTTGTTTTCATTTTCACCTGACTGCTTGTGCACCGTGCTAGGAGATGAAATGTTCCGCTAAAACATAGCGGCGAAAAGAGGACACAGTGCCTGGGATACAGCCTTCGTCTAATGATGAACTTTCTGTGTGTCTGGGCAAATCAGTGTAAGCTTTGTGCCTCAGTTTTCCCTGACTCTACTGTGCTAATAACATCAGACAGCTCTTCTAAATGTCATGAAATTTAGGAGCGAGGACCTCCATTAAGTGATAGTAAGTAGCAAAAATAAGTATTATTATTTATTACTGAGAACTGATTATCTAAACATGAGCTTTATGATTGAACTGGTCATCCATGTAAGATGAGCTCACATCGTGTCAGCTCTACCCATCACTCCTCGGTCGTGTGAGCACCGTCGAGTACCGCAACGTGAATTTTAGTCTTCACGAAGCGGAATGGGACCAGGGAAGCTCAGGGCAATTGCTGCGAGACCGAGCACGCGACACCAGCCCGTGCATCCCACCGGCTGCCTGAGCTAACGGTGGCCTCTCAGCCGCATGGAAGAGCAAATTAGCCAACGCGTGCAGTATCCATCCCGCTCGGACAGCTGGCTCGATGCGGGGCACGGCAGCTCTTCCCACCTCAGGTACAACCGATGTCTTGCGGCCAACCTGCTGCCCAAGCGGGAAGAGCAGGGTCAAGCAGACCCCTGGGGCAGGCAGCGCTGAGCCCTCCTGGAAGGTGATGAGCAAAACTCTCCTCCCAGAGAGGACAGATCCTCTTTGCCCTGACCATCGGATTTATTGGGATGCACTTTAACCCTCAGTCAGGAGCTGCAGAAAGAAAGATAACTGACTCAGCCAGGTCAGAAAGCTCCATTACATGGCATATAATGATTTTCAGACTTGTCAAGGCACTTTCCAGGGCTTTGCAAATCCTTTGATTCAATTACAGCAATGACCCTTTGGAAGATGCAAATTAATCTCCCAGAGCTGCCCTCTCCGTTAGGCCAGAGCTGCTTCTGAAGGCGGTTTAACGCACATGTGCAGTGTTGGTGGGATGGTAAGTCAGGCAGGGGAGTTGCTGCCTGTCTCTGATGGAGAACCAGGGAACAAATTCACCCTCTGCCAGTGCCTGGTGCCTTGCAGGATGGCCCTAAGCCTGACCCAGCAAGAGCCTAGATCTTCCTGGGGTGAATTCTGCAGGTTTGAGGACAGTCTTTCTGGTGTGGATGGAAGTGCAGGCAGCAAAGTGGGTGGAAGCACACCAGTTCCCCTCAGCTTTCGGTGACGTATCCAGTCAACCACCCGCTAGCCAAGGGGACAAAAATGGAAAGGGTCATAGTTGCATTGATGAGTTATGGGCTGTCCTCGAAAACCCGACTGCTGTCATTTGCAGGTGAGGAAGGAGAAAACAAGGGAATGGTTTATCCACTACCACCAAGGAGGAGCAGAGCTGAGCCACAGCTCGGATCTCCCGTCCTTTCTTATGGCTGTGCTGGTGGCTCTGAATAAAAGTTATCTACGTCCTGTGTTTGGAGAACAGGAGCCCAGAGGAGGCCAGGATTCAGGAGAATACTGGTCTTTTTTTAGCTGCACAAATTATTTATTTAATGGTGATTTTAACTCACATGTCAAATCTTAAGGAATGCTGAGCATCCTTCAGACCTCAGCAAGACTCCTTACAGCTTCAAGGGCACTGCACAGGATTTGGTCCAGGGATTATCAATACGCATGTGATTTTTTTCCGGTTTCAACCTTAATTTGAGGCTGGGGCACGAGTGCTGCAAAGGGCTGTTTGCGGGTCTTTTGGCTGTCAGCTGGGGTATCTTTGTCTTTGATCTTCCGTATGGGCCCAGAAGAAAGCTGCAGTGACGTATCACTGCTCTCGGGAAGTTTGTTGCGTTCAGGCAGACCCTTTCCAGTCCGTGCATCCCATGCATCGGTCAAAACCGTGCCGGAGAGTTTGCCAACATTTAACAGCATGTGACTGTTTAGTTACTGGTAGTGATGAGCGAGGCAGAGAACTGCATGAAAATGCCTAAAATCCAGGCAGCTTCAAGAAAAAGTGTCTCCGGAGCTGCTGCACACGTGGCAAGGCAAGGAGAGCGGAGGGAGCTGCCTGTGTCTAATATTACTGCAGGATCTGGGTCCTGGCTGGGAAAATCATCCTTCAGCTGCAAAATTACCTGGAGGGAAGGGATTTTTGATGCCTAAGGTGTAATTTACACATACCGGCACATGGGGAGCCAGCGTGAGTGCAGTGGTGTAGCACACACACGGCTGTGGCTATATTGCAGCCCTAGCATCTTTGCAGTCATTAAACTTGCACTGATTAGTCCCAGCAGAGAATCTGCTGTCCATCCCCCAAAAAAAAGCAACTTTGGGTGATGGGGGGGAGGGGGGAAGATTGAAGATGCTTTGGCTGAGACTCCTGTAACAGGGCAGGGGAGGAAACAACCCGCAGCTCAGAACTGGCATTGGCTCAGCGTGATGGAGCAGACGCACAGGAGACCACCGTGCCCACGCGAGGAACGGTGTGGAGATGGTGGAGATGTTTATCCCCTCACAGTGTCCTCAGGAGTGGGACAATAGTTGTTTCAATATTTTTTTTTCATGTAGATATAAAAAGAAATCCTTCTCCCCCTCCCCCCCCCCCTTTTTTTTGAAGCTGCTGCATTTCTCTCCACTTAGGCATCAGCATCTCAGAAGTATTGTGAGAAATGGCATCGTGGTGTTGGGCATTTCCCAGTTCATTTCCACCCAATTCATTCAGTTTACAAGTGCAAAAGATGTTTTTGCTAATTGCCAGCTCTGCCGGCTCCTCCTGGGATCTGGAAAGCGGCTGAGATTGTCCTGCCTGTTACATCTTCAGCAGCAGTAAAGAGCTGTTGCCGCAGTCTGTGAAACAAGACTTACATGACTCCTATTACTGTCGTGCCTGAGTATTTCACAGCCTTCAATGTGTTGCTCTTGCAACTAGAGCTGAACAAAAAACTCCTTTTCTAGGTCACTTACAGTTCTGAAGTTTCTTTAACATTTGCCTTTACCCAGATTAATGTTTTAGGAGAGTTTTGGTGAACGAAAAAGGCAGGAGAGAGCACTGTAGGTCAAATGACAAGCGTCACTTTGCTTTTGAGGCTTTCACGGTTAAGATGGCTTCAAAATGCAGCAAAACTGACAGTAACTCTCAGGACATTTCTGCTGCTCTGAAGATGGAGCCACGTGGGGACCTGCTCTCGGGTCCCCTGAACACGGGACTTGCAAGGAGCACTTTTGTTCTCCTGGACTCCCTCCCAGGAAACCTATCAGAAGGGGTGGCCAGGGACCCCCCAGATTGTGAGCAGTACTCCTTCACTCTGACATCATTTGTCATCTCAGGAAAGAAAGAAAGATCAAACAGGAGGATGAAGCGGGGGCTGTCACATCGACTCTATGTTTCCTGCTCATTTCTGTTACCCTTGGGCAGGTGAAGGCTGGGACCAGCAGCTTCATCACTTTCGACCTAACCTGGCTGTCTACTCGTTGTTCAGCGTGTGTGGAAGACCTTGATTCACAAGCCAGCAATGTTGGCAGGGCCGTTTGGTTGGGCTGGGGAGAATATGGCAAGCTTGTACCAGCGCACACCTCAGCGTTGTGGTTTCCAATCCTTTTTTTCCTTTAGGACCCCTGAGTGTCAAACTAAAAATCCTGATAACTTCATCCCCTCTACACACACGTGCACACACTCGGACCCCCTTTGATCTCCAGATCCTCTCTCCCCAGCTGTATTTCTTTCCCTAATAGCCCCAGAAACTTCCTTCTCTGCAAAATCTCTGCTGTTTATTCCTTAGAGTAAAGCTGAACAACTCCTATTGCTATTGCTGATGCTCATTTGCTTCTCTCCTCTGGACATTCCTCTCTCTCCACCTTCCCAGATGGGTTGGAGAGAGCTGCAGCAGCAGAAACCCCCGTTATTCACCCTCTGCAAGTCCAGGCTGATCTCTTCCTACTGAAACTCCTGGCTCCAGGTGCCAGTTTGGCTTTTGGAGACAACACCCTGGCAATGTGTAACCCTGCTGAGCCAGAGGAGAGAACCACAGAATGGTTTGGGTTGGAAGGGACCATAAAGACCATCTCGTTCCAACCCCCCTGACATGGGCAGGGACACCCTCCACTAGACGAGGTTAAAAGCTTCCTGCTTCCAGGATAAAAGCTTCCTGCTGTGATTCTGCATTTCATCTGCGTTGGTGATACTAGCTGGCTTATTCCCACTTTCCTTGCCTCCCCTGGGCCTTAGGAAAGAGAGTATCAGGAGGGTTGAGTGCATTTTGTTGTTATCGGCTTAATACCTGAGATCTCATTTAGTCTCGGCAGTACTTCTGAAGTTTCCCAGCTTGGGAGCTATAGACCCAATCCTGCTTCCTCCAGGCTCTGTGGAAGGCTGTTTCACAAATCAGTACCTTTGACTAGGAGAAGCTGGTTCGCACTCTGCAGGGACGTTGCAGCGCAGAACCGGAGCCCGAGGAATCTGCACAGGTCTGCAGGAGGTGCAGGATCAGGGCTTTAGCGATCGGTCTGCCAAGGAAGAAGTCAATGATAGATGCGTTTGGCACTGGCACGTGTGCGTTTTAATGTTGGGCAGATTGGGGTGGATGGATGGACAGGACAAAAGGACATTTCACCCCTAGGACTGCACCTTCTGCTGTGCGATCAGCAATTTCGGTAATAAAGGCCAGTCCCAATGCTGCAAACCACAAACAGGACTGCGCAGACATTTTTTAGTATAAATTGCTTTAGCCAGCAGAGTCATCCTTTGTGCTGCCTTATAATTGGCAGGTATTTAATTAGCTGAGGAGTATTTCCGCGTCTTCCTACTAAGTGGGAAGTCAGAAACTCCCTGTCGGGCGAATACTCTTTGACTCCCTCCAAAGCCTGTCACTGCAGCTCAGCTGAGCTTCAGCACATAAAATACAGCAGGCAGTTGAGTGCAAGTTAGCACAGATGCTGCAACATCTGTCCGATTTGGACAAGTTTGTTGGCTGAGGGTAGAGGTTTTGCTGGGGGTGTGAGATGAAGTCCGCTGTCTGAGTTTCTTGGCGAGCACTCTGTCCTTTGTGTTGCCTAGATGTACAGAGAGAAGGCAGGACGGGGAGGAGGAGGAGGAGGAGGAGAAATATTAATGAAGAAATGTTGCTGGGAGGAGAGATGTTTCCACCAGCCTGTATCTCTAAAAGCCACTTTCATTACCAGAAAGTGGGTTTAAAAGGTTTTGATCGCAATCCCTCTTTGCACAAGTTCCAGGGGCTGGCAGAGTGTTCGGTTACCAGCGTAGCTTTGGTTAAATACATTTTCAGCAGCAGAGCTGGGAAACGACTCCCCCTCTTCCCCCATGACCTGCTTTCCTGAGAAAAGCACAAGCAGATCTGTGTCGCTCCGCTTAGCACCTGCTCCTTATCCCTCATTTTTTGCAAAATGCTGGGGTGCTATGCCTGCAGGTCAGGCGTGTCTTTTCTCCCAGCCAGATCCAATGTAGGAATTAGAGCAGACTCGACAACAGTCACGCCGTCCACATAAAACCATTGGGCTTGCATGGCGGGAAATCTTCCAGCAGGATAACCTCTGCCAGCTTTGCAGGTCTGGAGCTTGATTTGTGTTTCAACCTCCTGCCAGTCCAGGCAGGGTTTCAGCAAGCTGGAGAAGGGAAGTTTGCTCCACTGCTCTCTAGTTTCACTACGATCCTGAGCTTTGCTGTCAGTGGCTTTCTGCATCCCTGCATCCTCACTGCTGTTGTGCATGTCAGATTGTGACAAGGTACCGTTCCCAGCGGCGTGGCTCGGGGCTGAAAGGGATCGATGAATCCAGCCGCCTCTCTGCTCGCTGCTCTGTTCCCGGCTGAGCAGCGCAGCCCCTCTGCGGGATCTCGCCCTCTCCCTCCGATTGATCTGGGTCCTGCCCATCAGGGAGCTGTTTACATCGACCCCGGGTGAGAAACCATCTTATCAGCACCCAGGAGGGCTGGGAACAGGTTGTTCAAGGAGAGGGGGCAGAGCAATCTTAAACATCAGCATTTATTTATTTATTAGCATTTATTTCGCCACTAGTGCACCAGCCCCCTCACTGCATTAGCATCATCTTTATTTCCCAGAGGTTTCCTCCTCTTCTGCTAATGTAAATCCAAAGCAAACCCTCTAGTAGATTCCTTTATACACCCACATAAGTCAAAAATCACACTGGTCCCACCAGAGTGGGCTTTTGTGATTTGCTTTACATTTTATTTACCCACTCCCTCCCAAAACCTGTAAAAAAAATAGCATATACTGTGAAAGGAGATCTATAGCGGCAGAATAATGATGAGGAGGTGGCGAGCAGCAATGCAGCATCCCTGAACCAGGATCCAAATGACCTTCAGGAATGGGCAGATGCTGCTTTCCAAAATTTGAACTGCGAAAAAGGGAGGCACTCCACGCACTCAAGGCGCTGACAGCTCTGCTTCTCTTGGCTACTCCGCTTTCCACGAAACGCTCATTTTGCGGATTGCAGAGGAAAAAGGAGGCCAAAGGGAAAGGAAGGAGCACGGGAAAGCACTGGCAGAGAAAAAAGTGCAGCTAGCTGAACTCACGCTGACTAAACCTTCTCGTCTACAGAGCAGCATCCCTGCGTGCATGTGTGTGCGTGCCTGCCCCTTGCTGCTGAACCCCTGATCGCTCCCCGGGCCTGATTCGGAGCTCACTGATGTCCAGCTGTAGCCTTCAACTGGGTCTTGATTTTGATTTTGGTGTTTCCTTGAGGTTCTGATCTTGGGACAATTGTACCAGTAACAGCAAGGCTCAAAGTTCTGTCTGTCTGTCTGAGGAGCAGGGTTGGACCAAAACAGACAGGATAACGCAGCCAGAAGCAACCTGCTGTTATTGCGGTCTGTACAGTCGTTAACAAGTCTGTACTGCCCTGGAGAACCTTATTAGTATGTTTGAAAGACATGATAAAACATTTCAGGGTTTTAAAAATGTTAATACCACGACCCCCTCCAGTTCCTCCACCCCCTCCTTACACTTATGGAAAATGGGTCTTAGAAGTTCCACTGCAAAATGTGAGTTGCTTGTGCTAAAACGAGGTGGCAAAGCACAAGTGACCTTTCTCCCGGCAATCCCAGAGCGGTGATGTGAAATGGTGCTAACACGTAACGTGCCGTGATGGGACAAGTATCTTCTGTGCCCAGTGGCTGAGCTGAAGGGCGACCTGCTTCACCTGCTTGCAGTTTGATGGGGATGTGCGCTGAGCTCTCTCGCTTTCGGCTGCAAAGAAGTAGGCGTGAAAGGTGCGCTTCCACTTCGAGCTCACCCGCCGTTCCTTTGGAGCTATTCAGCCAGAGATAGATTAGGAAATGCTCAGTGGACAGACAGCCCCAAAGGGCTCAGCAGCTCCCTTGGATTCAGAATAATTTCAAAATACCCCCCAGCATTTGTTTGTACGGTGCCAAGCCCTTCTCAGAGAATTTCTTGCACCTCCTCCCCTTTGCCTCAGCCAACACATGACTTTCCATTTTTTAGAGCGATTGCCTTTGCTCTGCTTTTAATGCCCCTTCTCAGCTGGAAACACTGGAGCGGGAAGCTCTTCAGAGTTCCCGGGTCCAGATATATCTGTTGCTGTGATCCAGTTGCATCTGTGAGGACTTTACTCTTAGGAGATTTGTGGGGCTTTTGCTAAGTGCATTGAAGTAATTTGTACCTTTAAAGGACTGCATCTCCCTCTTGGTTACGGTTAATCTTTAATCCAGCATCTTCATCTTTGCCTGCAGCACCTTAATTTGGTTCTTGATTTAATTTCTTTTACCGTCTGCTACCTCCTCCTATTCCCAGCCCCTCTGTCATCTGCCTGATTTATTTTTCTTTGTGTCTTTATTTGCTAGCCCTGCATTCAGCCATTAAAATTTTCTGATTTAGGTTTCTGAGAAGCAGCATACCCTGGAGCTAGTGTTTTGGTGGTGAGAGAGCCATCCTTCTTCCCAACCTGGCCCTGGGGCCTCCTGTACTCTTCGAGATGGGGCTGGGACATCAGCAGCAGTGTGTGTTTGCTGTTTTGCGAAGTGCTGCTATAGGTAGACAAGAGGCAGTCTGTGTCTCCGTCCCTGACCTTGCCATGAAAAGTTGGGAAGAGCATCAAGATTGCCAGGGCCATATCAGAGAGATGAAGGCTGAAAGAAAAAGAGCACAAGAGACAGGGGATCTGGACCAGAGCTGGGATTTTCAGGTTCTTTGTTCAGAACTTAGAACACACTTTCACCTTCCTCTTTCCTTTCAGTCGCAAACATCAAAGCAATGTTCAAGATCCCCATCTGCACATGCAGAGGAAAGCCTGCTGCCCTGTCATTGCCAGGGTTTGGTGTGACCAGCCACGGGATGACGGCTGTGGCCATCTCCCCATGCCAGCTAACCATCCTTCTGCTCCCATGAGCTCTGGCTGAGGTCCTGGGAGGAGCTCTGACTCCTTTTAGGCTCCGTTGAGATCATCTAAGAAGATGGAAATGCTGAACAGTGAACAGGACATAGATGCTACCATGTCTGAGGCAGCCTGACCATACCCTGAAGAGGATGAGATATCTCTTACCAGGTGTTTGTATTGCTCTCCCTGCCTTGAAAGCGAGTGCGTGCGTATATCCTTGACTAGCCAAAGGGAGCGTTTCCATCTTGTTAACTGCTGGCCGCAATGTCTTACATTTATTTTGGCATCTGGTATGCTCAGAAAAAGCATTTACTACCTTATTTTCCCATTCTTCCCAAGCCTCCTTTCCCGTGAGACTTGAGCATGGGACCATGATGTCCAGGCACAGAAAACAGTGTACTCTGCTAATGCGCTCGATTCCTCTGAGGATTTTCCCTGAAATGTTTTCAGTACGTATGACAAGGCTGCTGCTTATCAATTCGGTGCGCTATCGTTTTCTGTGTAACCAGGAAACTTTCCCAGTTTCTCGGAAATGATTGTAGGATGGCTGGCTGTTGTGTAAGGCAGAGAAGGAGGATTGCGTGGACCACCTACGGGTTAATGCCTGGCGTGGAGCCACATCATTTTCTAAAGAGAAAAGCAGAGTACCCATCTTGCGGACCATGATCCAGTTTGAGTCTGCCTAGCACGAGAGGGACTGACTGCATAACCAGCCACAGGTCTTTAAGGTCTCGGGCATTGCATGTTAACTGAGAAATTACCGCTGGAAAGCTGATATGAAAGCTGAGAGGGTAAGCTGAACATTTTTGTGTCCAGCTGGAACTTACACCCTTTCTACATGTTTGCTAAAGGCGGCAGTTTCAGGAGGGTTGTGTAGGGTGGTACAGCCAGTGGGTGACAGCCCATTCGGCGCAGTCCTCGCTCCCGTTCCTGCTTTGCAAGACCTGCTAAAACTTTTCCGTGCAAGCTCTCTGGTCAAGGACACCCGAGGAGCTGCCGCTTGAGAGAACGGTCCTGCAAAGCCTGGATAAGCAGCTGTGAATGTCATGTAGGGGTGGGAGGGAGACAGATATATCACTCACTGATTTCACCTTGTCCTTTGTTGGAAAGGAGCCCTATATGATAATGAGACCAGTCATCTTACTGCTCATTCCATTCCCCTGTTGTCCCAGTGGTACACTTCCCTCCACTTGGGAAAGTCAACTTCAGAAAGTCCCAACTTCTGTTTACGTTACTTTCACAGTAGCTCCTCTTTTCACCTTTTTCCCAAGACAACCCTGATATCTAATGAACTGTTAAATGCTCTGACATTCCAGTGTAGCAGGAAAACTCCAATGGGGCAACTTTGCCCAAAAATAAGATCAGCAGGTATGGCCTGGGCTTCTTGCATCAGAGGGATTCCAGAAATGCTGTAATGATGCTTTTAGCTTTGGATAGCAATAGCGAGTTTAAGAGCGGAGGCTAAGGTCTTGGAGGGATAAAACATTGGTCTACTGTGGAAAGTAGTCCAAGGTCATCTTCTGCAGTCGCTAACAGGTGAGCTGACCTGGTGATACCAGTGCTTGCAGTGTAGCTAAATCTGAGAATGATTTTTCTTTTTTCTTAAAGCCATGAAGTCATGGGATTATAGGGAGCTGTAGGCTTTCCTGTTTCTGTTTCACAGGGTTCTGCAGAGGAGCTTGAAAATGTCATCCTTTTAAAGGAGAAAATCCACAAGACAAAGAGAATTCAGATATGCCATACAAAAAAAAAAAAAACAACCAAACAAAAAAAGAAACCCTCATGATACTTCAAGCCAAATTCCTGATGTCGTGTGTAAATTCAGCTGTGATACTGTGGAAGAGATCAGATCTGTTATTTACTAAGCAACCACTAGAACTGGGGTAAAGAAGAAATATTTCCCCAGGTTCAGTGAGCAGGAGCTATTGAACTGATTTCCTCTGCAACATGAATATTGTGACACCTCACGGGGATTTTCACATTTGTTTCCCTTTTAAAGGCCGAGGACACCAACAGTGTCTTTGGTTTCTCCAATTCTTCTCTACGTAGTCCGTGGTATCGAGTCTTTTGTATCAAAGCTTTGAACTCGTGGTGTGTGTTGAGGATTGTTCAGTGCCTTACTGGGTAGGCCTGAAGCAGAGTGGTCCTTCTGGGGGTCCATCCCAATGAAACATCTGTCCTGTGGCTGCCTTTACAAAGGAATTTTGGTTGGGAAGTGCAAGAAAATTGCAATCGCGGGGTACAGACCCAGTGGCCAAGTTCTCCTCTCCCATCCCACCCTTCCTTGTGCACTGAGGCAGGTCTTTGGAGAACAAGGCATGGTGCAAACTTCATCTGCAAGGGACGATGTCTGTATTTCAGGCCTTCTCCTGGAGCTGTGGAGCAGGGCTGTAAAGGGGGAGAGTGTTTATTAATTATCAACCACACGTTC
>VXBL01005558.1:963855-992344 GCA_013400195.1 Aramus guarauna
GAATCACATTTTCCAAGATGAAGGTTTGGTTTATTATTAGAAACACTAATGTATTTGGTCCACTAGTTACCATGGAAACAACATCTGCACTGAAGTGGTTTTAAAGACACAGCGTTGGTTGTGTTTGCCCGGGCCCCATGCAGGCCCAGCCACTCCAGTGTTGTGAAATGGGCACGGGGGTGTCCGGTAGAGCCGCTTTTGGGGTCCTCCTGAGAGACGCACCGAGCTTTTGGTCTCGGCAGAGATGGGCTGGTTGAAGGATGCTCGAAGGTAGGACCAGGACCGGGTTCCTACTTGCAAGGGGCCTGGAAGGAGCTGGTTGCATTGATGCCGGCATCTCTGTACCCATCTTCTTCCACGGGTCGTGGTTTCCCTGTCTTCCCACCAGGCAGGCTGGGATCTGCGTGAAAGTAAGCGGGCAGGGAGGTAGCCTGCTGGGCTAGTGCTCTCCAGGAGTGGCACCCAGCCTTCTCCAGCTGGCCAGCCTGAGCTCAGGACCCATCTCCTGCAGCTCTGTACCCTGCTGCTCTGTGCCTGCCCTCTGAGCCTGCAGGGCTGTGTCCTGCCAGCAGCAAGGCTTCGCCCTTCAGACCAAGCTACAGCAGCTTCAGTGTCTGGCTCCAGAGGTTGTGATGACCACCAGAGTGATTGACGAGTGAGCCTCGTCCCGCACGGGAAGGACTCTCTGCTGTTGTTGCAAGCAACCCAGTCCTGACAAAGTTTAGGGAGGCTGCATGGTCGGAGAAAATAAATTGTGATTTTTTTTTTGGTGCAGGAATACTTATAAGGCAAAGCCTGAGATGAAGCTAGCGCAGGCATGCAGCTGAGCTGCTGGTGAAGGTCCTCTGCTGAGCCTTCTTCTGGAAGTGGGCAGAGGACCAGGCAGTGTGGGAAGAGAGAAAGGAGTCTTTGGCTTGACTAAAGCAGAAGTTTCTCTAACGGAGGGCTAAGACTTTATCACACGTTCACATGATACTTAGTATTATTTAACTGAGCAGCTAGGGAAAAAAAAATGGTTAATTTGATGTGGCCAGATCCTGCTACACCTCAGCTGTAGGTGTTTGGAGTGTTATCTGGATAACACAGGGTCGGCGTAAGCCCTTTATCATCCGTGCAAGTATTTTCGCATCGGAGAGTGGGCTTGGCTGCAGCAAGATGCAGCTTCCTTCCCCCAGGCATGCTTTATTATATCTGCAACTAACCTCTCAGCTGGTCCTTTGGGGTTTAGGCCTAAAATTGCTTCCTTCATCCTCTTTCCACCTCCGCTGGCTGCTGGTTGGGTTACATTTTCACAACTTATTTTTTCCCAGCCTGGAATCAACTCATGAGCATCAGGATGAGTCCTTTGGCCATGCTGGGAGGAAAGCTGGGGCTGGCTACCTCCTGAGTTTCCCCACTAAGCAAAGCCCAGGGTTTGTTGATGCTGTTGGACTGTTGTTCATCCGGGTCCTCCTCGTACCACCCTCGGTGTCCTGACCGAGTGTCATTTTGAGCAAGCCCACACTGTCTCCCTTCCCCAGAGGTGGCATCTCGTCATCGTTGGTGTCTGCGGTGGTGACATTTATAGTGCAGTTTTTCATGTGCTTTTGGAGCTCTCAGGACAAGAAGCTCTGTCCGCCTGTGTCATTAATATTATTTATTGCTATAAATCTCCCTTCTGGAGTCTTTGGCCCTGGCAGTTTGAAATATTTGTAACCCTGGTATGGGCACAGCTTCTTTGCAGTGAAAAAGGGCGAGGAAAGGCTTGTGGGCGATGACTGTTGCTGCCCAGGCAGCCAATTCGGACTTGCCAAGGACAGACCTTGCCTGGACTGGGCCCCGAGATTTGCTTGTGCGGTGGGAAAAGGAAGCAGTTTTCCTTGATTTCAACAAAGCTAGGAGCTGAAAGCGTTGTGTTTTGGATCGGTTTTGGAGACAGACATCCCTAAACCAGAATGGAGCTGTTCAGATCCAGCTCAAAAGCCGGGGTTCAAATTTGAGCTTTTCTCTGGGTCCAGTTTCCCTTGGACCCTGCTATTTCGGCTGGACAGGGGCAGCCTCTTGCACTGGTTTGGCACAATTGCTGTTTGACCATCATCAAATATTAAACATCTTAAATTAAGGAAGGCAGATAAGTTTTGGGGGGCTGTCTTTTCATTTTGATTTTATACCGTGCCTAGCTTGGTAGGGCAATGGTATTGACATTTTCTGATGCTACACCTGCATGACAGCAGTGCTAATAGAGAATAAGGGCAATAGGAAATTACAGAGCCAAGTGTTCGAACTATTCCTTTGCAAACCATGATCAGTCTCATTAAAAGTCTTGTGGTTGTGTTTTTCCAACATTTCTTGGCAGTCTTGGAAATTTGTTGGAGGTGGGAAGGAAAGAGAGTGGGAGCCTGAGGGTGCTCAGGAGAGCCTTTCATTCCTCAGTTGTCCTGCTTGAGTTTGACTCCTGTTGTCCCGACTGCCTACCAGCCCGTGGTAGGGCTTTATAAAGTCAATCAAGCTTTAAAGCTTGGTTCTTACAGCATTTAGGACCACAGTAAGACCATACAAATATGAGCTTTCTGCCCTCACTAGCCACGTGCGCAGAGGTGAGGCTGATCGGTCGGGCATCTAAGCTCTGCTCTCATTCCTCGTGTTAGCAAAGGTTGAAAGGTAATGATGGCAAAAACGTGCATGGATGCTGAGTTTGTTATGTCTGTGCGGAATTTGTGGAACATCTCGTCTCCACGGTGGTGTTTACTGACAGGCAAAGGTTTGGCTGGAAGGGTTGTACAGCACCTGTGTATTTTTGTGGGGTGTGTTGTAGCAGACCAAACTAGAGAGCTGACTCGGAAGGGTGCTGGCAAGGCAGTTTAGTGCACACAGGGAACAGCCCTGACCCTGCGATATCCCAGGATGTTGCAAGAGGATTTGTTCATTGTTATCTCCAGTTTGCATGAGTGCAAGGCACCGTTCGTGGTGTACTTCCAACACAAAGAGACAACAGCTTCTGAGCTCCTCTCTCAACTCACCACATTCACTTTTTTTTTTTTTTTTTTTCCTAAAAACATCCCAAAGTTGTCTGTGCAGCAGAGGAGAAGAAATCCTTTTTCCCCTGGGGAAATAATGAAGCATGGAGAGTAGACTTTCAGTGTACGTCTTGGCTGAGCAGGCTGTGGGAAGGGAATCAACATGCAGGTCTGGTGTGATCTTGCTGTATCTTGAAGATCTTCCCTCCGAAAAGATTGTCCTGTGCTATGGGAGGTCAGTGTATTTCAGGGAGAGTGCACAAACACAAACTGGGTTATTTTAAAGTCCCACAACTCTGTAGGGCCTCACTTGCACGGGGAATAGATGCAGATTTTCCAGCAGCATGCTTTTCCTCTGGAAAAATGTTGATGTTAATGAATTAAAATATTTTGTAAGTGTATAGCAGTTCTGACAACATTTTGATGGAAAATTGTAGCAGTGTTTCACTTAGATAAGACTGGAGCACTTTATTTGGAGATGAACGTTTTAACATTTATATTCTACCATCATTCATCACGTGAGATTTGGAGTCTGGATAAGAACAAAGCCTTTTGCATACCTTGAGAACAGCCAGTTCTCGTGTTTACTATATTTTTCAGGTTTTGTTAACAAAGATGCTGCTTCTCCTGCAATGTTAACCCTTTGATTCAAAAGTTGGACTTTTCTGCTGAAGGGAAGTTCTCAGTTTTGCCCAACTGGAAGTCTTAAGGCATCAAACTACTCCCGGTTTGTACAGGGGTCTGGGGAAGAGTTTATTAGACTGGTGTATCTTGGTGTATTGGCTAAAGTACACCCAGAGCTGTTTCTGTGCCTATAAGAGAAATTGTGACCTTGGGCTAATCACTTCATTGTGTTCTGCTTCCATTTCCCCAGCTGCAGCACCCTTGCAGGTGACAACCCAGGCTGTGTGCATCTGTATTTGCACAGTGCCCCAAGCCTGAAGGGTGCTACAGAAAGCACCAAGGGCTTTTCATTTCCCTCGCAGAGCATTAGGAGCCTCCGTTCGCTCGGTTAGCAAGAGCCGTGCCAGGATGAACGTTGCTGAGCTGCAAACGTTTGGGCTTTTGAGGTCCAAATTCTCTGCAAGCCTCCCGCGCTTGTGCTGTTGGCACCTCTTCCTGCAGTCACCCTGTCCTCTCTCCGGGATGCTGCTGCGCGTAGAGTGTCTCTCAGGAGCTGATTGTGCCTTTTGCCATGGATTCCTTGAATGGGAAACCTTTCCTAAAATTTCCTGGGGATTTGTGCTGTTATCTCCGGACTCTCCCCAGATATGGAGAGACCAAAGCGGGACTGATGAAGGGACGGTCCAGCTGGACTCCTGCCCATCTCAGGAGAGCTTTACGCTGAGACTAGGGAAGGTTACGGTGTAAGTGCTGCTGGGGATTTCTGGGGTTCGCCCATCTCCTGCTCCAGAGCAGGAGCAGCTGCTGTGTTTTCTCAGGGGTGCCTTTCCCTGAGGTCCGTGGCAGCCTGTAAGAGCAGGCTGCGATTCTGTGAATCACAAGCTGGTCTTTCCTTTGCTCATCAGGGATGCTCTTTTCACTAAACCCGTTATAGTCCCCCTGAGTTTCAGCAGGCGCTGATAGCACGGAGCAGATAGAGTACGAACCAGCTGGGCAGAGAGTTTTCCCCTCCCACTCTCTCTCATAATGCAATTAGGAAGTAGAGAGGACGTATGATGCCCTTAGATTGCCAAATGGACCAACCCACAGTCTAGCTCCGTCTTAAAAGAATTGTGTTACGTTTCAAATGTGGCCTCTTGGCAGAGGGGGCTGAATTGTGATCCTACATCGTCGTTTTGCTGGAAGTCACCTTCTTTTAAAGGTTTGCCTTGTCATCACTGACTTGAAGTCTGTCAGTATGCATTGCAGAGTGAATTTGGGCTAAATCTCATTTGTGTTTGGAGAGGACCCGGAGTCAGTGTATGGATAATTTATGTTGGATTTTCAGAGGAAAGGGTTTACTGATAGAGCTTGTGCTGCACTCCGGGTGCCAGGGAGCAGAGGAACCCCGGGTTTGTTATTTGGGTGTGAGACGTGAATGGAGATTGCCATTGCTATATGCTGTGCACAGATATCTAAGACGGGATCCCATCAGCACATAAGTGATTGGCGTTTGAACATATGTAGGTAAGGAATCAGAGACGAGGGTGATAGGAAATCCCTCTCAGTTCTGTGCTTCTAGGAGAGACAACACTTGAATGTATTAAAAGAAGACAGGTAGCATACAAGGTAATAATAGGAGGATTTGGCTCAGCATAGCAAGCAGTCATCCAGCATCCCACCTCCTTCGCGGCTGTCTGTGGATTCAGCTGCTTGTCGATCCAGCCGGTAGTTCGGTAGATACTCACAGCTGCCAGCTTTCCTCTGCTGACTTTCTGCTCTGCGCTTGTAGATTCGCTCGGGTCTTTAACTCACGACAAAACTCCAGGCGGTGGGATTGCAGCAGCGTGGGTCTGCAGCTCTTCCCCCACGAGCCGGAGCCAGCAAGCTCCGCACAGCCCTGGCAGTGACTCTTCTGCAGGCGAATGCTGCATCACCCTGTATCTCTTCATCTGAAGGGGACGTGGGAGAGGAACATGATCAAGTGGCTGGGAGCTTAAAACCGTTGTGGGATTCACTGCTTCAGCGTGAGTAATACCGGAGCCAAATTCACCCTTCAGTGTAAAGGCAAGAGCAGCGCTGGCATTAACCAAGCGACCCCAGGAGCAGACCAGGGCTGAGGTTAGTCCCTTGTCTTCAGCTGAGATTAAAGACTCCTCGTGCACGTCTGGGGTACTGCGTGTCCAGGCGTTCCTGAGAGGTTTGGTGCTTATTTTGAGCTGCAGTGCTTAATGGCTTGTTGCCATGAAGGCAGCTTAGCAAGTGTGACAGCTGCCCTATTAACCAGCCACAGCTTACTGCTCTGTTAAAGGAGGTGTGGATTTAAGCCAGGACACCAGGGTCTTCCCAGTTCCCACTTTCCCCTTTCCTAAGAGCTGAGAAAGCAGCTCTCAGACTCAGAACATGCAGATTTGAGCTATCGAGGGCCAGAAATGTGAGCGAAGGGAGTGAGCGGTACCTCTCCGGGATGCTCTGCGCTGTGTTCAAGCAGGACGACTGGTACGGTACGTGAGCGTGGGAGTACGTGTGTGGGAGAGGATGACGTGTCAGAGACGTTTGGCGTGGTACCTCCATGCTGATGGTGAGCGGAGGAGAACTCTGTGAGACGGTTTGACTCTTTTCTCCAGGAGAAAAGACAGAGGTGAAAGAGGATAATAGTCTTCAAATGGGTAGAAGGTAGCTGTGGAAAAGGAGTAATCTGCTTTCTGTGTCTGCTAGGGGTTGGACTCAAATTTCAGTGTGAGACATTTAATTTAGGCACAAGCAGAAACCTTCCAGCTGCAGCAGTAGGCAAGCACCAAAAGCCTAGCCTCCATCAGTGAAGGTTTTCTTAAAGAGGTTGGGGATGGTGTAGATGGCTTTGAGGCTGGTGAATGGAGGAGCTGAGCTTGTCAGGTCTTTTCCCACTCTCTTGCCTGTAATTCTATAAACGAGATCACCTTTCTTGCTATGTAAAAGAAAGAAATGTGGCAGAGGTGCGGCACGTTGCTCGGAAGTGGAGGAGTGGGATGGAGGCAGATGGGGAAGCCCTGATGGGTTCAGGCACGTTATTTTGGAAAAGTCACAGGGTCTGTCAGCAATTGGAGAGACCACATTACCTGCTTTCCATATCCAACTGTACCTGTTGATCCACTGTTATTTTATATTTATCATGTGTTATTTGGACCACTGCATCACCTGGGAGGTTTAGCTGTGGAGCACGACTTCAATCTGCTCAGTGCTGAACGAGCCTCAAAGCCACCCCAACCCAAAAAAGGTGAAATACAGATGAAATTTCCATCTGAAATAACACAAGGATGCTTGGAATCAGGCGGGTGTGGGGGCACATGTAAACAGCGCGAGGGCATTAATCATCGCGATCCGTAGTAAGTCGTGGCACATCTGCTGTTGTCAGGATTGTTTTGTAGGCATTGCAGCAAGCAGGGTTTTACAGAGGAGATTTAAAGCTGGGTAGCTTTCTAGGTGGTTTTTGGGGAGCTTCTCCCAAGGCAGAGGACGGCGTGGGAGACATCACAAAGGTGCTCGTTTGAAAATGGTAACAAGTGGGTGATGGAGGCTGAGTTTCATGGGCTCATCAGGGGTGGGAGTCAGCGCATTAGTGCTAAATGAGATTATCTTCTGTTTCAAAGCACTTCAAGGAGTAGGCATGTTGTGTTTGAAGAATCAGTCGAACTGCTGAGCATTGCTTGTCTTTCTTATATCATTCTGCACCCATCTCCACAGTACTTTGGCCTGGAAAAGGCCTTTTTAAGTAATTTTGGCAAGCTGCTTCACCACTGAGCCCTGTTGTGCCCTGCCTAAAGGCTAAGGTTGCTCTTGAATTGCCATGCAGTGAGACATGGAAATTAAGTCTTTTTTTTTTTTTTACAACAAATGTCTACTTTTGAATCAGTTTCTAAAAGGCTTGTGCCCTTCATACTTTTGCTATCTATGAATAGCTGAGCAGACAAACCTACTGGCAAGATTCTGGCAGTAATGGCAATCTTTAAGCAAAAATGGGCAATATGCATGGAAAACAAATGTCAGACTTGTAATTATTAATATTTGAACTTGACACTTCCCTCTAAATGTTAGGACTGTCTAATCAGGAAACAGGGATGATGCTGGGCGTGATAATGGACAACCAAAACTAAGTTTGTAGCTCGAGTGCTCTCTAGCTACCTTCCCTACTAACCAAAAGGATATACAGAATATATTCAATAAATCTGTGAAAGGAAAATGACTCTGTTCTTTTCCCACAAGCAAGACAATGCTTTCATTTTTCATGACAAATTGTTCTTTTTTTGCTCTTTTAAATATGGCAATCATGTCAGCAATTCCCCAGATGGGGAATATCCTACTACTGGGGCCAGTTTTGATCTTGTTTATATCAGCTCGGTACAGTTGTAAATCCAGGGGCTGATACAATTTTACTTCCCAATCGCTCAGCTGTGAATGAGATGGGCGTCGGGGCCAGAAGCTGATTCCTTGAGTGCTGCTTTGAGATCACGGTTCCACGTAAAAGGAATTACCACCAGTAACTCCCCAGTAACCAGCTGTGTGTTGCTCAGAGTGGGCGGAAACATACTGGATCCCATGGACCCTTTAGCCTGTAATGAGAATAAAGCTGTCATTGTCATCATAAGAGTGTACAGATCATCTGCTAAATAGCTGAAATCCCTTCATCTCTTTTTCAGAGGCCAGTGAGCCCCTGAAAGCCTCTGAGGACTGATAATGAACTGGAAACATCTTTTACTTCAAGGCTGTTGGTTCAACCCTAGTTTGAGGTATGAGCCATTGCCAGTGCAGGGATCTTCAGTGGTTGAACAGTGAAAGATGTTAAGCTCTGCCTGGGTCCTGCAGGAAAGGAATCACATCTGCAAAGGGACCGAATGAAGGCAGTGTTTAAGAGGTGTTTTAGGGCTGGCTTGTGCAGTCTTTGCACAAGTGTTCATGGCTTGTGCTTTGGATGAAGCTTTTTCTTACGGTCTGGTCTTCGGTGAGCAAGGCTGTTAGAAGGGGAAAGGGAAGACAGGTGTTTGCTCTCCGTGGTGGTACGCAGCAGGGTGATATGAGCACCTTTGGCAGAAGTCTTCCTCCGGACACCATGGCCTCGGTCAGGTCTCTCCCAAGGGCTGGATGTGCGGGCACGGGGAAGGCACGCGTTGCCCGTGCTGTGGGGAAAGCTGCCTGTCTGGCATCACTCATCAGCATGACACTGATAAAGTAAAACAAACAGCGGGCTGTTTTGGAATAATTTGGTGAAATGCTGTCGCCTGGCATGAAACCAAAACACTGCTTAAATCAGGATAAACACAGTCTGGATTCCACCCTCATTTTCCATTCCCAGTCTGCCATGGAGTTGTTTTATTTTAACTGTGTGTAAATCTCACCACATTTCCCTGCAAGGGGCTAAGCACTGCTGCTGCGAAGTTACTAGAGATGAGGACACGCTTGTGAAAGCAGGGCAAGATGGGTAATGCAAGGACCAGCTTGCAAATCAGTTATGGACTTTGAACTGATTGTTCTTTGTGTAATACAGGGAAGGGACAATCCCAAGCAGAAAGGAGCAGTAAAGAAGGCTCATTTTTAATGTAGTTAGAGCATATGTCCATACCATAAAATAATACTAGTAATTGTAATAATAGTATTACTAATAATATAATTAAATTCCATGGCAAATGCTCTAGCACTGACCTGCAATTGTCTCTACTGTTTAACTGTTGTGATGTTCCCCGTCTGTGTCTTGGCTTGTGCCAACTAGCAACGTCCAGCTGTGGTCCGGGGAATGGCATGGTCCATGAACGTTCCACTAGGCAATATGGATAAGACCCCTCTGTTTTGAACAGTGACTTTGTATGAATGTTATCTATATCGTATCACTTCATCTCAGTGCAATGGAGTGGGTCCTGGACCATTTTATTTTCTAGGACTGACATAGTGAGAGAGAGGTTTGCTGCTTACTGCAGTGCCTGCGACAGTGGTACTGCACAATCTGATTAAAGTTCACTTCTGCCTCCCTTGTCTCAGAAGAAAAGAGCAGGTACCCGTAGAGGAATAGGCCATTTTGATTATTACCAGCTTTATTGTAGAAAAGGGTTTTGTTTTCTCTTCATCATGCTTTAAAGGGAAAGGCTGGAACAGAGCAAGTCTTACCGTATGCATGAAAAGCAAAGATTTAAAAAACCAGATATTCTGTCTGGCCAGCTCACAAACAGTTAAGCCGAAAGCTCTCTCCTCTCTCTCCTCCTTACCTCCCCAAGTTAATACTGCACAGCAGAGAAGGAGATGCTGGTGCTTGATTGTCCTGATGTAGCCCTAGGAACCCCCTAAGGCATTTACACATATCAGAAATCTAAGCTGAATTAAGCTTTGGAAAAGAGATGGAGAGCAGTATTATTCTCTTCCATTTCCAGGGGGTCAAAATAGGCCCCTGAGAAGTTAAGGCCAGTGTTTGCAATCTAAAGCAGAGAGGACTTTGAAAAGATTGGCTTAAATGATGGAGCCACGCGTATGCAGTTGACCTGCGGGCAAGGTGGGAATAGACCCCCCACCTCCTCACTTGTGGTCCCCTTGCTTGGCGTGCTGGTTCCCAAACCGCAGCTCACAGAGTGACGCAAGGTGGCTCAGGGCTACTCATCAAAACCCCCTTAAACACCAATTTCAATAGCATGGCCAAGCAAAGTGCAATGGGAAAGGGGCCGGGAGGGAATAGAGTACTGCATATTTTAAATAATAATAGTGAAAATGTTTGGGAACAGCAAGTGGTTCTTTGAGTTAATATGAGCCTAATCCATCCTTCCTTGATATCAGAACTGGAAATTGAGGCACCGAGAATGTAGTCTGGTAGTTCAAAGAGTGGCAGCAAGCTGACCGTGGCGTTGATGACTGGCAGGTAGATAATGCGTGCTGTTAACTCCTGTAATTCCCCGCCAGCCTGAAGGAAATTATCCTGACAGTTCATATTAACGAGCGACTGCGTGACCACTCCTCTGCCCTGAGAGCTTCATCAAGGCTGTTTACTAAACGCAGATTGCCATGTTGTGTCTTCAGAGCAGACTCAATACCGAGTGAAGAGTTGGCAATTGTTAATAAATAGTAGCACGTTAAGATGTCTCTCTGGGTGATTTTTGTGTACTGTAATTACATGGAATTGCCTGTTAGACTGGCCAAATTACATAAAAGGGGCCCTCAGCTCCACAAATGCGTTCCTGATAATGGGTGACTATTAGCTTTGACATGAGAAGCCTGTAGTTACGATACGAAGGAAGCAAAACAAGGTAGTAATCCTCTGGACCTGTCTTGCAATGACATGAGCTGAGCTGGGGAGGATGTCAGGTTGTTCCAGAAAGAAGTTGCAAAAAGATTATTTATTAATTATGACATTAAGTGATCTTCATGCAGGGATCTCAAAGCCCCTCCCTCACAATTTAGAAGATGGAGAAGAGAAGGCTCTGGGGAGACCTTATTGTGGCCTATCAATATATAAAGTGTTATAAGAAAGATGGAGAAAGACTTTTTACCAGGTTTTGTTCAGGATAGAGTTAAATTTCTCCACAGTAGCTAGTATGAGGCTATGTTTTGGATTTGTGCCTAAAACAGCGTTGATAATATAGAGTTGTTTTTGTTGCTGCTGAGCAGTGCTTACACCAGTGAGTAGGCTCGGGGTGCACAAGAAGTTGGGAGGGGACACAGCCGGGACAACTGACTCGAACTGACCAAAGGGATATTCCATACCATATGATGTCATGCTTAGCATATAAAGCTGGGGGGATGAAGGTTGGTGGGAGCTGCTATTGCTCAGGGACTGGCTGGGCATCGGTTGGTTGATGGTAAGCAACTGTTTTCTTTGGCATCACTTGTTTTTCTTGTTTGTTTTTGTTTGTTTTAATATTAAACTGTGTTTATATTAANCCCTTTTTTTTTTCCCCTCCTTTTTTTTTTTTTTTTTTTTTTAAATGGAATTTTCTTTATCTCAACCCACAAGTTTTTGCACTTTTACCCTTCTGATTCTCCCCACCCATCCTGTCATGGGGAGTAGTGAGCAAGCAATTATGTGGTGCTTAGCTGCTGGCCAGAGTCTGGTCCACAACACCAGGGTCTGTAGTGACAGGACAAGGAGCAATGGTTTTAAACTGAAAGGGAGTAGATTTAAATTGGATGTAAGAAAGGCATTTTTTACAGTGAGAGTGGTAAAACATTGGACTAGGTTGCCCAGATGATTAGTGGCTGCCCCATCCCTGGAGGTGTTCTAGATCAGGTTGGACAGGGCTTTGAGCAACCTGATCTAGTGGGAGTTGTCCATGCTGATGGCAGGGGGGTTGGAACTAGATGATCTTTAAAGGTCTCTTCCAAACTGTCCTATGATTCTATGAAAAAATGGCTTGGTGCCTCCTTGCTGCTCCTCAGCTTTGAGTTGAGTGAACCCTGTCATCCCTCTGATAATGCTGACCCACCAAAAAACCTCCTTTCAGCTGTGGCCCAATCCTGCTTTCACTAAATCCTTGCTACTGCCCATATTTTGGAGTCCACCAAAAAGAGCTTGAGTCCTGCTCTTCCTCTCTTGCAATTAGTGGAAGAAATCCACTCTCCCTGTCTTGCAATTAGTGGAAGAAATATGTCTTCCTGGAGGTGAAAACTGAGCCTTCCCTTGAACAACTCCATCTGTATCTATAGTTTTACCATGGGCTTCAGCAACTGGCATGATCAGACAGCTGGACATCAGCACTACTTTCACTGAGCACTGCATGATGGTCAGGAGATTGGTGGGGTACGAACATCACCTGCTTATTCAGTGGGTCTGCTCACTTTGTGTGCTCCTTCTGCAGGCAAGCTTTGCTCCTCATGGCTCTGTTCCCCAAAGGTGGACACATGCATCAGTGACAGCATTGTCAGCTGAGTTGTGTCAAGAGCCTGGTTCTCACCCAGGTGAAGGCGTCATAGCATCACTCATTACCAAAGTCCCTAAAAGATTCTGTATATTGCTGCAGATTGCTGCTCTTTGTGTGGCTGCCGTCCTTTTTGTCCAATGGTTGTACCGGGGTAGAGTACACAGCTGGTGCTTTACCATACCACTGCGGTATATATACGCATATACAAAGGGCCTGCGCCTGAAACCCAGAATCTGACTGAGTGGGGATTAAAAAAAAATGAGGATTTTTTTTGTCAGATGACAAGACCACGGTCATTCAGCCCTTCTCAGTTGGTTTTTTTTTTTTTTTTTACAGCGCTGACATACACCCCTTTGCTTAGAAAGCTGTTCACTTTTGTGAGTACTGTTAAAAGCATTATTTTCCAGCACTTTTAACAACCATCTCTCTGCTTTGACAAGAGTTGTCCAACCAGCATCAAAATCAATACAATGTGGTTTAAAAAACTTCTCAAGAATCATGAAAAGCCTTTAGACCAGTGGCACGGTAAAATGGTTCCTGAGCAATTCGCGGAGTAAATCACACTCACTCTCTCCAGTTCTTTGTCAGAAGAGTGGAGTGAGTCTCATTGCTTTGAGCTCATGACCTGTGAGGAGACATAGAGGGAGCTGGACTTCCTTGGTCTTACAAAGATGAATGTAAGCGGCAATCTAATCACAACCTACAGGTATCAGAGGGGAAATTACAAAAACCACAAAACCAAAATCCTCTTGCTTGTACCTGATGATTTAATAAGGAGAAGAGCAATAAACTGTAGCTCAGGAGGTTCATGCGTGACCTTAGGAAAAAAAACTGTCACCAGGAGAGTGCTGTGGCCCTGGAATGGTCACCATAAAGATGGGAGCTCTCCATCTTTGAGAATTTCCATCTGGACAAAACCATGGCCAACCTCACCTGATGTTAGTCGTAGTCATGCTCCAAGCAGTAAATTGGATTAGAAAGCTCTAGACACCCCTTCCAACCAGGATTTTTGAAATTTTCTAACTTAATGAGTCTTTAATTTCAAATGTGCAGAAAATCAAGCTCAAGGCAACCATTCTGAATAGCTAACACATTTCTAAAACCAAACAAATCCAGCACCTCAAATTCCAAACTCGTATGCCTGTGTTTAATTTGAGAGCAAAGTAAATGGTTTAATTTTTTGATTACTTTATTTGTATGATGTTGTACCTATAAAGACTTTGTTCAGCCTTTCTCGATGTCAAGGATGGAAAAAGCAGAAAGAACAGCTTGCTTGTAAGGTCTTGGGCAAACTGTATGCCATTAAGAAATACCATTTTTGACTTTGTTCTAATTGGAGCCTGTTTGACCCTGGAGCCAGAGCAGGGTAATGGAACAAGCACGAATCGAATGAAGTCGCTTTTCACAGTGTTGTGCAAAAAGTAAGAGAAGGAAAGAGAGAAATGCAGAGAATGTAAAGGGGGGAGAGCCAGAGAGATGCATTAAGAGCAAGAAGAAAAGGCAGAATATGTTGTGGAAAATGGCCAAAGGAAGGGAGGAAAGAAGACAAAGCAGAGAAAGAAAAATGAGGGGGAAAGGAAAAGAAGGAAATAGAAGAGAAGAAGGAAGCAAAGTGAAATTACAAAGAAAAGGAGGAGTGTCCTTCTGCCCTGCTAGGCAGAGTGATGAGGTGGTAGGACAGCAAGCAGCCCCAGGCGGTAGCGCTCGTTATTTCCATCCCAGCTGATGTCATTGATTGCTTCTCTACTCCCTTGTCATGTTTGGTGACAGAATTGCAGGACTTGGGATTCATAACGACCTGCTCTCTTCCTTCTTGGTCCAGGCCAAGGTTTTCTTTCCAGTTCCAACCGCACAAAGCTTCATCTGTGTTTCAGGGTGCTTCTGGATAGCACCCATCAGCAGACATGGGGAGGTGGTGAGGGACAGGCCATTGGGACCGTCTCCAGTCCGGGCAGGTAGAGACCCTGTTCCTACCTTGTCTTTTGCAGGCAACCAGTTTCCCCCTCGATGTGGTGCTGGGAATCTCCCATAAAACTACTTTCTCTCTTACCTTGAGAATGCATTGCTGGTTGTCTCTTGGTATCACTATTTCTTTTCAAACCAACCTTGCTTTTCCCCCTCATTCTCCTCCAAGGAAATTTCCCTCACAAGGCTCAGATCCCACAGCATCCGACCACCTTCTGTCAGGGGGTTTAATTAGTCAGAAGAAATAAAACAAACGATGCTTCTTTTGCCAAAGGGAAGAAGTGGGGGAGGGGGAAAGGATGATGGGGAGGACAGAGAAACCTTAATAATGAAGAAAGAAATCAGAATCCTACGTTACATGGCCTAAGCCTGTAGGACTTACTACTCCCAAAGGAGCAAGCTCTTATTGCAAGACAGTGTTTTTTATAGTTATCCATCATCATGATGCCAACAGAAAACCTATCGGGCTGAACCAACCATCCCTTCTCTGTAGGAAAAAAGGATGAGCTTCACAGCATCTCCTCAGGAAGAGTCCTGGTGGGCATGGGTTTTGTGACAGTTTGGCTGAAGTATAAAGAAGGAGGTGCAGATCAGCGTCTTTCATGGGAAGGTCTGCAGATAGACACCAGCTATTACCCGCTGGGGTCGCTTCCACTTCACCAGTCGGCATTTGTGTAATGCCTTGCCAACGAGTGAACATCTCACCTACGAATGGTCCAGTACATGCCATGCAAGCTCTTACTTAGCCGATGGAGTATCTAAGAGAGTGTTGTGGGTGATATGGAAAAGGGGTGGGGAAGGGGGTGAAAGAACCTGAGGTTGTTGGGGGTGGAGGGATGTCAGAGAGGATGTGAGAGAGAGACAGGAGTTAGGATTACTGAATTGGAGATATAGGGATGTAGTCTGCTCATCTCTTAAAATCCAATCTCAATTTCTTGTTTTCTCACAGATAGTTTAGGAGTGAGTTATATGTCGGGCTTTTTTTTGCTTTAACGGAGCTCCTCCCCCACTTTTATCCAGTTACCCATGAAAAGTCATTGAAATGAGACCTACTTAAATCAAATGTCACAATCAATGCTTATCCCAGGCCACCATTTGTGCGATGTGAACTCATACTGCCGTAAGGGCGAAGCAGGGAGAGAAAAAGGGTTGGGAGTGAGCTTGGAGCGAGCGAGCAAAGAGCAATCCATGTCTGAGTTGCTTGTGCTTCGCCGTGCGTTCATCACGACCATGCATCTCTGGGGTGGGACAGGACTGTTGCCCACTTGGGTTCTTCAGCAGGGGAAACAAAGCTGGCAAAGGGAGAAACTGTGGCTTCATACTGGGTATTTCATCTCTTTCTCCCATACCCTACCCCAGTGCCTGACTAAATCACAGATTTTTGTTCCCAGAAGAAAGTCTCTTCCACATTTCAATTTATAAGGAGCAGGATACAACATTTCAGCACTCACAGTGCCTGGAACATGTCCAATTTCAATTTTGTTTGATGGAAGATGAATAAAAATGTTGATATTTTCATTGAAATGTCTTTCTGTTTACCTAGTTCCCCCAAAACTGCTTCTAGCCTGCTACAAATATTTGGCAGGAGTAAATTCTCAGGGTGGGAATACAATCACATGAGTTGATGTTGAAAATTGCAGTGATCCAAATCTCCGTAGAAGTTTAGAGGAAGAATCCACATGTGAGCCGAAACATTTTCCAGGAGCATTTTGGGAAGCTGTAGGTGAGGGAGATGCCGGACCTTGCTGCATGGATTAGCGAGGCTCAGCGCAATGTTATTCTTGCGGCTCCTGCACAATTGCTGGTAGTTAAAAGGACTAAGATATTGCCAGAAATCCAATTATGTAATTTCAGGAAGTTGAATTAAGATCAGCTTCCAAACCCTGTGTAATGTTTTCCTCATTAATTCCTCCCAACGAGATTCAAAATGTGAGAGGTGCCTTTGGTCAAAATATGCAAGTAAGGAGGATCTTCCCAAGGTCTTCAGACTGAAGGGACAACTCAGCTCAGATCCCAATATATCAGGGTTGTTTGTCTCCTCTTCTTGGTGGGCTCTGTGGAGTAAACGTGCGCTGACTGTGGGCCTTGAGTCAATGGACATATGCTTGCTGTGCCCATGTGTTGAGCTGGCTGGACTCCATATAAGCATATCAGCGAGTCTTGCCTAATATATTTTGCTTTGCAGCAGGCTCAGTAGCCTGGAACAGAGCTGCAGTAGCCTCAACTTTGTGGTGTCCTGCTGATTGGAGGTTCAGGTTGAGCAGCCTCATGCCTGCCAACAAAACGATGTAGACGAGTCCGTAGAGGATTGCCTGTTCCATTCCCAAATTCATGCATAATTGCTTTCTTTTTCCCCTATGCTAAGCCCTTGCTATGTCAGAAACCATCTCATCTCCATGGCTGTAGTGATAGGTGTTGGTAGTGCGCCAATCTAATGACAGCCTTGACTGTGCTCCCACACCTCTGCATACTGCCTAATCACTCTAAACAGAGGGTTCTCGTGTGTCTGCTGCACAGTGGGTCTCTGATTCTCTGCCTTCATGCCAGGAGACATCGCTGATGTGGAAATGAGAAACATGCCAGAAAAAAGGCCTGCAACAGAGAAAACCAAGTGGGATCCAGATCCTCACTCTAAGCTGAGAACAGGGGGAATTTAGTGATATTAATCTGGCGGATGTTGGCTACTTACACATTTAGTCCCAGTGATGCAGAGAACTGGACTAGGAGAGGTTATAGCATGTGTGTTTGTTCTTGACATTGCAAGAGCTGATGGTCAGCAGATCTTTTGTGTTCAGGTAAGAAAGGAGAACCGTTCCACACCAGATTTTCCAGTAAGGACTCCTGTATATGAAGAAATGTCTGGTGTAGCAGTGTAAGAGTAGTGAAGTGATGGATGGGATGACTGGATACTGGGTCCCTGGGGAGGGTATACATCTTGTGTTTTCTTCTCTTGCTTTATCTCCTTATTTTCCAGATGAATGTTTGTAGTTGGTAGAAGATTTTCACCTTCTTTTTGTCCTCCAACCTTCATCACCTCCATTCCCAGAACAGCTCATTTGTAATTGTTCTAGTGTAGGTACTGCCTTCTACTATTACTGCATTAATTATCTTCAAAGTTTCACACTGGATATGAAGGGCCTGATCCCTTTCTTGCAACCTACACCTTTTACACACCTGCTTCACCATGGGTATCAGAGTTGTTACCCAGACTTAACACTGGTGTGTGTGGGAGCAGAATCAGGTCCAGAAAAAGGCTGGGTCAACCAGAAACAGATCCTGGTCTTCTTTCCTCTTTATTTGTACGTGCAGTGTGATGTGAAGGTCAGGTGAGTTGAGGCACAGACAATTAGGAGGAAAGTTATTGCCATGAAAATAAGCTGGTAGTGTTTGCTGAGCATCTTTTTTTTTTTTTTTTTTTTTTAATGTCTGTCTTTCTCTCTTTCAGAACATGGAAAAGGTGCTGGTGCCTTCTGTCACATTAATTGTAGGCTGTGGAGTATCTTCGCTGACACTTTTGCTGTTGATTATCATTTATGTCTCTGTTTGGAGGTATGGCTTGCATTCTCTTATCTTCTTGTTGGGGAAAGTAACTGTCTTTTGATCTACATGGATCCTGGAGGTTTTGCTCTCCTGTTTTGGGTGTCTGGTGCCTGAAGAAGAACAGTTTTGTAATGAGTGGGTCCTGCAAACAGTCATCATGGTGGCTTAGTTGGCATTATTCTTTCCTTTTAGTGCCAGAGAAATTAGTACAGTCAAATTAGTGCCATGACCCCATGTAGTCACATTGTTCCATTTTCAAAAGCCATGTGCTGCTTTGGATGCTTGTGTATACCCCAGGAAACCTTGTTCGTGGAGAGGTGGACGTGCACTGCCTCCTGGCAGGCAGACTGCTTCAAGGTATTCCTGGTTGGGTCTTTGATAACATCAAAACATCCACGATTCGTTATGAAAAACATCTGTCCTGAAGAAATGATAGCACTTTTCAGGAGCTTAAGGATGTTAAACTGCATGGTCTAAATAAGCCTCCAACCTCTTAGCTACATTTTGCCTTTAGCTTCGGATGCATATGGGATTCTTCAGTACCTCCCATTGCAGAGAGCTCCTGTACACCTATAAGCAGGTCAGGTGCAACCTTAAATTGTATCATTTATAGAAGCTGAAGTGGTTTGATAGCAAATTTTTGTTGAACAAAGGCCTACATTGGCTCATGCCCCTGTTAGATACGTTTTGGTGGACTGTATGAGCTGAACAACCCAAAGTGTGCATGGGATTTTCCTCCTATTCTGTGTTGTACAAGGTCCGAGTTTACACAATGAGACCCATGCCTTTCCTAAGCCCATGGCAAACATGCTGTGAGCTTCATGACTCTAAGCTAAACAAAAGAAAGAAAATCAGAACCAGGTGAATAACCATGAAATTGAAATGCAGTGGCCACAGAGAATATACTGTTTGGAAATTATTGGTGACCCTTTTGGGAGAAAGGATCAGTCTGAGGCTCTTACTTTGTCAAATGATTCTTCTTAGTAGGGAGGAAAGGGTAAATTCAGTTGAGAGTTGTGAATTGAGATAACTTTTTCTACCCTTTGATAGAAGAAAGATACAAGAGAGTAAAAAATAAGCAAAAATGCATCTTTTTGTGTTGATACTGTGACAGTGCATAGTGGCTAGTTAATTATGGCAAGTGCTCTGAGCTGAAGACTGATCATAATAACATTTATCTAGAACTCAGGTTTTTCCGTGCCTGGGGTATCATTGGATCTGCTCAAGTCCTTGTCCTCTCCTGCTTTTCCTCAGGCTGGGCAGCACTGGGCAGCGCTGGTAGGTGACTTACTGGTGTCACTGGTGTCAGGATCAAGTGGAAAGTTAGGATAGAGGAGTAAAGAGCAAGCGTTCGAGCCTCACCCTCTCTTTCCTATCAGAAACAAGTTCAGGATCTGAAACCCAAGTTTAGACATGAGGTTGAATCAGTTTGGAGCATGCCAGAGTCATTTGGAATAACATGATGTATTTTCTTCCAGGAGTGTGCCCCTCAATATTTACTGTTATTGAGGACAGTAAAGTCAATTTCCTGCCCTGTTTAAAATACACACTTTTTAATTTCTCATTTCAGCCTTTGCATTATGCCTATGCCCAAAATGATCAGCATGAATGGCGGGGGGGACATGTTTATGGGAGGCTTGAATGGGTATTTCTGAGCTAGCCAAGGATGGACGTGCATTTCCAAGTGATCCTGAGACCAGCTATATCTTGATTAAAGGGCTCTCTATCCTAAGTCTCTCTGTGTAAATATTTGTAAAGCATGATCAAGTGATCTCTAGAATTTCTCTTTGCTGCGCTGAGTTTGTTTCATTTCTTCTCTGTAGATCATGTTTTCATGTTTTCTAAACTTCACAGCATTCCCATGGCTGAGCCCTGAGCACTCTGTGTGTCCTTTTTATTTTAGGCATAGCTGCTGGACATGAATGTGCTGTCCTATTAATGGTCTCAGGAACATCATATTCAAGTCAACATTATTTCCTGACTCCCACTTCATTTTGCCCTAGATGTTATATAGTCTGATAGACAACAGCTGGAGGAATGCTCAGAAGCGGGATCAGCAGTATTATTCCAGCTGTTGTTGCTAAAATACAGGAGCTGTATCAAAGTGGTCCTTTCTCACCATGCAGAGGAGAAAATCCTTGTGCTCTAGATGCCTGGTCTTCTGTGGAGAGCACTCACCAGGGCTCAGCTGTTTCAGGGAGCTTTGGCCAGGAAATTTCCCATTCAGATCTCTGGACAAAGGCATCTGGAGCATGCATACATAGGCTCAGCTTGAGTATGAAACACTTCTGATGAATAGGCTCACTGAGGCTGACAATCTGGAAACTTTCCCAGAATTTTGCCCAGCTAGGGTTTGTTTATACATGGGAAGCAGAAAGAAAGGGCAGGAGAGAAAGAGGGAAAGGAACGTGGTAAGGAAAAGGAGGCAGAGTAAAAGGGAGGTGATCACAGCTTTGGGCTGCATATCAGAGAGGAAACGAATTTACCCTCCGCTTCCCATTCAAAACCCCTAAATAATGGTTGCTTCTTAGTGGCACCTACTCAGCCATGGGCATGAACGGCATGAGCTTTTTGATGCAAGCGATCACTTCAGACACAGCCAACTTGGCACAGCCTCATTGAAAACTGGACATTGTTTCTGTTTGACGGCTGTTGGTGGCCTGTTGGTGGACTCACTCCAGTTCCCAGTAGACAGATGGCTGCAAAAACTCTGCTGCAGATGGTGCATCTCTGGCCTTATTAGCAGTCTCGATGGAGAGGTCAGTGACACAGTGGGCCATAGAAGTGGAGTGACCTTGTTACATCTCGGCAGTGGCTGTCCTGGGTTGTAGCTGGAGACACGATCTGTGTGTGGGCCACGTGCTCCACCACCCATGTGGAAAAAGAGGGGGAATGGAAAGAAAAAGATCTTCCTTCTTGAAAACTGACATGAAAATGAAAAACTTGGGAGAAAAGGAACTATTCAAGGGTCAGAACAGGTGAAATGACTTAGTACCGTGTTTCTCTAAGTGCTGGTTGGTACCACTCCTTTCAAGCAGCTCCTTGACACAACGGTGTTTCAGGAGTGCCTCGATGTGTTTTCCATCCCTGAACTCTCTGCGGTTCAACAGCCTCTGGAATCAGTGACCTTTCCGTAGCATGGAGATCAATGCTCGCTATCGAGTAGCTCTTCCACCAGCCCATCAGTATGTGGGGCACGGCAGACCTTTTTCACTGGCGGCAGCTGGGTAAATGCTGTATTGCTGAAAGATATCAGTGCGAGCTTTTCTCACTCCCTGCCCATCAAAGGATGAGGATTGATTTAGTGGTTGTCAATGAGCTCTCAAGGGGCTTTTAACACTTGCTTTAATCCCAGAAACTCTGCCTTTGCCGGAGATGCTGAGGCACTTGGTGGCCCTGGTGGGAGGTAGCACAAATGAGTAAGTGACTATGCAGAGAAGGATGTGTGTACGCGCGGTGAGACAGCAAGAGTGACTCAGTGTTTGCAGAGAGGAAGGGAGCGTAATGGGGACAGAGAGACAGACTGCGGGGTTTTCCCACCTTCTCCATCTGTCTCAGTTTGCACAGGGCTTCCCCACATCCTGCAGGACCCAGACCAGAGCAGAAGTTCCTTAAATTTGCAGTGAGTTTTCCCCTGCTGTGGTGACTGAGTGCAGCATATTTTGATAAGTAGACAGAGTCTACTTAGCATAATGGGGAACTTCTGATTGAGCTGAAACATAGCAAGGAAATGTTTGGTAGCCAGGCCAGGCTACCAAGGAGGACTATGGAAGCATTGCCCAGGAATGCAGGATTGAATTAGGAAGGTCAGACCTCAGCTGCATTTGAAACTGGTAGGGGATGTGAAAGGCATCAAGAAGGGTTTCTGTAGGTACATCAGCACCAAAGGATTATCCAGGAAAGTGTTGGCCCAGTGCTGAATGGAGAAAGTAGCCTAATGGAGAAGGAAGTAGAATAGGTGAAGGTACTCAGTGCTTTCATCTCCTTGTTCTACTGGCAAGGTTTGCTCCCAGGCACCCAAGTTCCTGTACCTAGTGGTAGAGTCTGAGGAAGAAAATACTTCCCGCTGCCAAGGAAGAGAGACATGAGGATCATTTAAGTAAGCTGGACATTTGCAAGTCCACGGGACTGAATGGAATGCATCGAGGTTGTTGAGGGAGCTAACTGATGTTACTGTGGAGCCACTCTCTATCATATGGGGAGGTTCCTGATGGCCGGAAAGAGGCAAATGTCACATCCATCTTTAAAAGGGCAAGGAGGAGCATCTGGGGAAAAACTGGCTGGTCAGCCTACTCACAGCCCCTTGGAAGATTAAGGAGCAAGTAGTTATAAAGGTTATTTCAGGCAAAATGATGGATAATAAAGCAATTGGGAATAGACAGCACAGATTTATTGATGGCAGGTTGTGCCTGACTGACTTGTTTCCCTTTTGTAATGGGAAGACTGTGGAGAGAAGTAGGTGTTGTATACTTTGACATTACCAAGGCCTTTAACACAGTTTCCCACAGCATCTTTGTATCTAGACAAGGGAACTATGCACTGGATTGTTGGCTTCTAAAGTAGCTTAATAGCTGGATGAAGTTTATGCAGACTTAAAGGGTAACAGTCAAAGGTTTGAAGCCTAATCAGGAGCTGGCTACTAGTTGCATCTGATAGGGGTTGATACTATGGACAGTATTGTTTAATGTCTTCTTTAAAAACCTGGGTGATGGGGCAAAATGCACCTTCAGCATGTTTGTGGATGATACCAAATTGGGAGGAGGGGCTGATATGCTGGAGAGCAGCATTACCATTCAGAAGGACCTCAGCAAACTGGAGATAAAGGCTGGAGAAATGGTATAACAAAGACAAATACACAGTCCTGCACCTGGGACAGAATAACCATGTGGACCAAAGTGGGCTGGGGACTGACTGGCTGGGTAATGCCTCCACAGGGGAAGCTCTGCAGGTCCTCATGAGCAATGATTTGAAAATTAATCAGCAGTGCACCCTAGCAGCAATGAATGCTAACATTATATTGGGCTATATAGGCAAGAATATAATCAGCTGGTGTAGGGAATTGATTATTCCCCTCTGCTTGACACTCTTTAGGCCACATCTGGAAAAGTTTGCCCAATATTGGACTCAATACAAGACAGATGTCAGGACCTTGGTGCAAGTCCAGTGTATGCTTAGGGAGCTGGAGAACATGATGTACAAGGAGAGGCAGAGGGAGCAAGGCTTAGTTAGCTTGGAGAATAGGAGGCTATTAAGAAGGAGTCATGGAGAAGTCCAACAGCTTGCAGAGGTATACAGGGGAAGGTCTAGAGGCACCAGTTGCAGCAAGAGAAATTCCAGCTGGATACAAGGAAAAATAATCTTTCACCATGAGAGCAGTTACTGTAACAAGTCATCCAAGAGAGGTGGTGTCATTTCTGTTCTTGGTGATTTTCAAAGCTTGATTGGACAAGACCCGGAAAAACCTGGTCTGACTTTGAAATTAGCCCTTTTTTTGGGCAGAGGATTGAACTGGGAACTTGAGAGGTTTTTCCCTAACCTAAATTATTCTGATTCTGTGATCCTACACGTTGCCAACCCATGTCTCATTCTTTGGAGGCTCAGGGATCTGGGGAACAGGATGGACTCTCAGTGCATGAAGGGAAGCATGGAGAAAGGAAAGGTTTGTTTAAGGGAGACAAAAGTCTGAAGACAGCTGGATTATCTTCCCTTACATTCACATACAGACTATACTTACAGTCAACTCATTTCTTACCTTTTTGGACCAGAGGAAATTTTTGAAGTGCATGCTAATGCCAGATGGATCATAGTGTTGCTATGAAGATTTATTACATCTCATTCCTGCCAAGACAGAGACCAAATCTCCCTTTCTATCCCCTCAAAGCTGCTGAATGGAGACCTGATATTTTACTTCACACTATCAAAGCATAGATAGATTGATGGCTGGGTAACCCTCCAGCCACAAATGGAATAGGATCCAGGTGATGCGCAGCATTGTATTGAGCCCGATGAAATAAGGAAATTTGGGATCAGATTGGCCATGAAAGGAACCAGGGGCTCATTTTGCAGGCATCACCCCAGTTTCTAGTTGATCTGGAAGCCTAAATTTTGTAGTCTGTTCTGGGGTTGGGTGAGTTTCAGGGAGAACTACCTATAAACCAGATTTCCAACAGGCTAAGTACAAGTTCTGGCTACTTTGCATCGGTGACTTGTTTTGTACCCAGGGTAGCATGTCCTCAAGGTTCATGTTTATCCGAAGGTAAAACTCAGAGGGAAGTTAAAATAGGAATTTTGTAGCCTTCAGTAGGTCTAAAGCACAGATTTACCCTTGGCAGAACACACATGCTGTAAACTCGTCCTGCCCACCTAGCCAGAAACTCAAAACTCTGCAGCCAAAGCACGACCAACTCACTCTTGCTAAAATTAGTTAATGAAATTAAATTACCAATATAAATAGTTGATGTGCTGGAATATAGGAAATAATCCTGCATTAGCCTCCAGGGATGAGCTGGTTGATTAATAGATCTGTTTCTAATTTCTATAAGCACCAGCGTCTACTCTTCACTCATCTGGTATTCAGGCAGGGCACTTGCCGAAGCACTGATATTATTCACGTGCGTGAGTGTCGGTATGGTCAGGTCCTGAGTCAATCCTTGAGGACTTGCACTTTTGCAATACCTTTTTAATTTTATTAGATGAATAAAAGTGCCTTCAAAGAAATTTTCCTCCATAGCCAGTGGTTTGAATTAATTGTCATGCAAATACCTCAGCAGCAAGTTGGTGCTGTGCTGCACGTTGCAAATCAGAAATGACAGATAGCTTGCTCCTGCAAGGAGCTGAAGGCAACAGCTTCCTAACTTGGATCCCTAATGTCCTGGAACCACAACTGCAGTTACCTCTTTGGCCTAGTTTTGAGAAGTGTTAAACCGCTCTGTCTTCTCACCTCAGGATGGGTTGTTAGGTTAAACAAAGGGGAATGCTGAATCACAAACACTTTGTTGTGAAGGTGCATGCATTCGTAATCTGCTTTCATCGCCAGCATGCCTGTGGCTCTTCTTATTTGGGAATCTTTCCATGTGTTGCCTGTATGTTTTATTTCGAGCTCCTTTTCAAGTCCCCTTTCCAGTAAGGAGAGCTGAAGAAGACTTGCAGCACTCTACTGTTTTAGGAGCAGCTCACACTAGGGACCAGGCTGGCCCCTAGTTTGTTGACCCATGCTCATAACTCCAGCATTGATGGGGGGAGGATGGAGAGATCTGTGGGCTGAGCACTACACCTAAGATCTCCCTCTCCCTTTTCTCCTCGTTCTTGTCTGTTTAACATACAAGATCTGCAGGAAATGGGCAATCTCTTACCACCCTGGCCCAGTGCAACCTGCACTTGGTTGATGCTTAAGTTGAGGTAACTTAATGAAGTTGTAACAGGGTGGATCTCCCTCCCCCTCTTCTCTTACTGCAGGTATATTCGCTCAGAACGCTCTGTCATTCTTATCAACTTCTGCCTATCCATCATCTCCTCCAACGCTCTCATCCTGATCGGACAGACCCAGACTCGGAATAAGGTAGGAGATCAGTTGGGCTTTTTTTGTTTGTTTGCTTTTCCTCTGATTTAGCACTGAAATGATCCATTCAGGCAGCTCTTCCTCACTTTTCTTCCATCTGTTAATTCGCAACATGTCAAAGACACGACTAAATGGCAGATTTCAATTTTCTCTCTTGCTCTCTCTTTGATAATTTGTCAGCATCCTCGGGGCTTTGATTAAAACCAATGTGATATTTTTGAATATCTGCCTAGAGTAGCTGGCACATGGCACAGTGAAGAAACATGGTTATTTGAAAAGCTTTAACCATTTTATTTTCCAAAAAATTACAAAGAAAGACAGATTGAGAAAAGGCTTTAAAAAAAAAAAAAAAACAAAACAAAACAACATCTCAGCTTTACATTTATTTCTCCAACAACTTTTATACGCTGAGCTTCAAGCACTTGGCAGATGTTAATGAATACAGCCACAAAAAACACCTTTTTTGGGGGTAGGAAGCGTTGCCAGATGCGCTGTGCACGCTGCAGAGCCGGGGGCTGTGAGGGGCTCACTGCAGCTCACGGTGTGACTCGAGTAACAAAAGCAAGACATAACGTGGATTTTCAAGGCACTTGCACTGGTTGCACGTACACGCCTTACCACATTACAGACCCAGCTGGAGAGGCGTGTGTTGCTGAAGTACTTTCAGTTTCCCTGTTGGTGTCTGGCATAACAAATCACTGCTCATCATTAATACTTTCCTGTTGTACATTTTCCCATCTCCCCAAGGGCTCCAACCATCCTAACTCCACTGAGCAGAAAAGTGAGGCAAGAAGTGTCCTCCACTACTCCTGCTGCCAAAGTCGCAATCAGAAGTCCAAATTTAGTTTTTTAATTAACAGCAACCAGTGACCGGCCGGTTTTGCTTGAGCATCTACTTTGGCAGCCAGAGCACGTTATCACTTTTGGAATCATTTCTGCAGAGAACCCCCGGGGTTTAATGAATCACAGAGACTCATTCCTATGGAGAGCCCTTTGGGTTAGGGCTAGGTTATGTTTTAGGGAAAGCTTTACAGCTGCTGCAGTCATATGTGTGTAGAGAAGTGTGGAGAGATGCAGCCAGCCAGCTCTGCTCCTATTAAACAAGTGCCCTTCAGAAATTAACTTAGCAAAGCAGAGCTTCCTTTCATGGCCAACATGGTTTTCTTGGGACAAGAGGTGGAGAAAGGGTGAGCTAAGCTCTCACTTTCCCTGGGTGGGTTGTCTGCAACCCCAAGTGTGTGCTAGGAACTTCTTACCATAGAAAGAAATCCCGAGGGATGCTCAACATGGCAAACCATGGCTGGACCTCCTCTTTGGTCATTCTTCTTCACTCCAGGACAGGAGGTGGATGTCTTCACCCTCTCCTACCCGCTTCAGAGCACAGTTGTGAGCTCAGGTTCTCCCTCGTGCTTTTTTCTCACATCATTCCGGGTGTTTGCTGTCAGAGCTGTTAGTGGGGATTCAAAGCTCCCGGCTGCGATTGCGTGAGGCAGATTAGCTCTTTGCACATACATATGCATGAAACACTATAAATAGAAAGATTATTCTTGGATTTCCGCTCAACCATCTAGTAAACAGTCTCTGGCAGGGAACAGAGAAAGAAAACCATACAGAGAAGAGGCAAAGGAGTGTAAATTAGGATTTTATTCACATTCAATTATTGATAATGGAGTGTCTTAAAATGTTGGTGATTGATTTATAATTGCAGTTACACTGGGAGAATTTCTACAGTATTAGTTTCCGTGGAAATGCCAAGTTCTCCCTTGATTTCCATCTGTGTAACCTCAAAGGCAAGACTCCACGACTGGATTTGCTAAGCTTTTTGAAGATGAAAGGCCTGGGAAAAGGCTAAAAAATTACAGTCAGCAATAACGTGATACAAAAGAAATGAATGCTGCATGAACTGGCCGTATCTCAAAGGCATGGCTACGTGCTGCAAGGAAAGAGATTTCTCCTCTTAAAGGAAAACAAGGGCTAATGGCCTTGACAAACTGACAGGCTCTGCTAGATCTTTCTGCAGCATCTTGGGACATCATATCCTTGTGCTTAGGTCCTCCTGGAGATTTTTTTTTTCTAACAAGGAAGAAAAAAGCTGCAGCAGAGGTAGCAAAAGCAAATATGTGCCTGCCCATCAGCTGGCCAAGTTCACAGCCTGGTTTCAGTTGAGGCAATGGGTTTATACTGGCCCAACTGAGATGTGTGTATTTCTGTTGTGCTCGTCTCTCCTCTTCTCTTTCTATCAAAAGTACCTGATTGAGAAAAAATACCTAGAAAATGTAACTCTCTGGTGTAAAATTGGAAAACAAATTATTTCTCTCCCCTTTACAAACTTCAGGCAAACTGGGCAGAACGACGTTGGTGCAGAACAAAATCAAAATGGTAAAATGAAAAAAAATCAAAACATTAAAATGAAGAGTGTCATATCTGATAGAAAAAAAAAAAGTTCTAAAATAACAGTCTCTTAAAATACATTCCAGAAAGCATCCTGCATTTCTAACTGTTTTATGTAGGCAATGTAAGCTGATGAATAGCAACCACCTTTTTAGGATTCTTTTAAAATGTGAAAATTACTTGAAATTATCATATTGAGCTGTGATATTTGTACTGAACTGTCATCCCGAATCCATTTATAGGCAGAGTACCAAGGGGTTTGGTGGCAAATACAAATATGGAACAAAAAGATGGTTCCTGTCTCAAAGAACACACAGTCTTACTTTTATTCACAACCTCTGATAACATTTGTGCCAGTGTATGAATTGAGAGCAATCCGATAAAATCATGATAAAAGACACTCCGTGCATGAGAGCTCTGTGTTAAAAGATGCTGGTGGATGAAAAAAGAGGAAGGTTCATTGAGTATAAAGCCAAAGTCCATGTTTCCTGATATAACTCAAAGCAGAGAAATTCTTCATTATAAACCTCCCCCTCCCCCTGCCCTGAATGCCTTAAGCCTTTTTT
>VXBL01005558.1:992391-1028355 GCA_013400195.1 Aramus guarauna
TTTTAATCCAGAGTCATTTTTAAAGTCTATTTGCTCTCCCTTCTCCTTGGGAGTCACTGGAATTTCTTTCCATCATTTTCTTCTTGAGTACATTGATTCACGGTTTCCAACTCGCAGATGGTGGAAATTAAGCACAGCTCTGGCGGAGTTAAACAGAGCGGCACCAATTTGCACCGGTGAAAGATTTGGCCTTGCTGAGTTAAAAACAAAGACGAGCTTGTCAGCTTTCCAGTCCATCTCCCTGGCACTTACAGGATTGTTCTTCATAATGCATTTGCTAGTACTTTCCCCAGTTTAATTTTAAATGGCTTAAGCTCCCTGCATTTCCCTTGAGAGATTTCCCCACTGAGTAGTAGAGCTCACCATTATGAAATTCCTTCTAATGTAGTTGGGTTTTTTCCTTTCTTTTTTTTTTTTCCCCCCCGTCTGCTAGTAGTTATATGCTCTTGGACAACTACACACCACTCATGTTTGCAGTCCTTACCAGCCCTTGGCAGCCATGGTTTCACCCAGCTCTCACGGCTTAACTCCTTCACTCAACATTTCTTCCCTGGCAGGGACTCCGTCTAAATTGCCTTCCTCTGATTTCGTTTCTATGGCTCGGCTGCCAACGACATGGGGCTTTGCAAACCTTTTGAGCTGAGATTAGTGCACGGCTTACTAACCGCTCCGTCCTCCCCGAAAGGATCGTGGCAATGGTTTGGATCATTTGGAAAATAAATATAACTTGCTGAAGCCAAGAAAGCACCAGGATGGGATGCGGGCTCAGACTTTAGCAAAAGTCCTAACCGTGGGCTTATCTTAGAGTTCAGGTTTAAGAGCAGCCAATATGGGTCCTTTGCTAGGTCAAAGCTTGGGGGTGAGACTGTCTTTTCGTGTCCTGATCTCCGTGACTTTGCTTTCCAGAGCCTGGTTTGGAAGCATCTCTCTGTACCTTCTGCTCTCTCCGCCTGCTGCTCCTCTCACGTGTCCTCCTTTCCCCCTCTCTCTAGGTGATATGCACGCTGGTGGCGGCTTTCTTGCACTTCTTCTTCCTCTCCTCTTTCTGCTGGGTGCTGACCGAGGCTTGGCAGTCCTACATGGCCGTGACGGGCCGGTTACGGAACCGCATCATCCGCAAGCGCTTCTTGTGTCTCGGATGGGGTGAGGATCCTGGGTCTGCGGAGCAGCTGCCCCAGGGCAGGGGGGGGGAAGCGCTGTGCCCACCCCGGGATGCGGAGCAGAGAGGGTCCGAGCTACAAGAGGGACTGCTGCTCTGCAGAAGGCTTGGCAGAGGGTGCTTGCAACCCTTTTGGGGGCATCAAGAAGGACTGAGATGGTTAAAAATAGCACAAGCAAGAGCCATAAGTACTGCCTGCTGCCCAGTGTCCCTGAGGGTCAACAAAATAGACGAGTTGAGAGGGGTTGAGTTTTCAAAGGGTGTGCTGGGGGGGTGGTTTCTCCTGGGTTTGGGTTTTGGTCTCTTTCTTGCTTTCTCCTTTTCTGTCTTTCGCTATCTTCTTCTATGTGCAACCCAGAGTGAAGCAAGCTCTGAAACCCCGTCTCCATGGCAGCAGGGCCTTTCGTAGACAAATAAGCTATGAGACTGGTGCAGATGCTTGTAACTAATTTTTCTCCCTCTGCCTCTTCCGTATGTTTAATTTATTAGCCTTAAATGATGCATTCTGTAGTAGAAAACAAACACAAACCCATAACCTGGGCTTTCAAAGCAATAACAAGCGTGCGTTTGAAAGGAGGAACTGAACAAAAAGTTGCTCAAAAGCGAGTTGGCAAAAAAAGAGAAAGGGAGAGAGAGTGTTGCGTGCCTGAGCTGTATTAGTGTCTCGTTTTACTACTGAAGTCTAGCATTTCACCCCAGGCAAGATATTTCTGATTCTTATGAAGCGCCCTGATGTGATTTATTCTGGCACATCAAAAGCCGTCCTCGTTCCAGCACCTGCATCCCTTTAAGTTTTCACTCCTAGCTTTTGCTTACAATAGAAAATAAATTGTTTTATTGAAATATAGTGTTTGTGTGTAGCAGTGGCATAGCCGCATACGTACAAAGCACGGGCTGCATGTGCCTGTGTGTGTTCATGCATATGTTTATATACAAATACTCTGTGACTCAAGGAACATCAGGGATATCAAATGCAACAGCCTAATAGCTTTTCTAGGTAATAAAAAGGGATTTTTTTCTGATTTGTAAAAGCTGGGACAGATGGGTGTGTTAGCCAAGGGAATTTTGGATGAGCGACATTCACATTTGTAGTCTGTACAGATTAAAAAAAACAACCACCCTACATGTGTAGAAGCATAATTTGCACTGCTAGTAAAATGTAGTCCTCTCTGAGCTAGGATGCACTGTCTGATAAATGATGCATGATAGCATTTGGGATAGGTTAGGACAAGAAATGAAGAACATTCACCTATTAAGGCAGCAAGGGAATTTCCGCTATTTAGCATCCTGCTAGACTTCAGCTGTAGAGCTGGGATTAATGGCACTTGTAAGAGGAAAGAGGCCAAAAATATGTTTTAAAGAGCATAATCTGAAATAATTAGCACAATTCACTTTGTCATGGGCTAATTCTCCCCCTTTTCCCCCTTTGCGTATTAGCATTTCTCTAAGCCCTTTTTCTACATGTCTTTGCCAAGTTCTCAGCTGCTGTCAGCTGTAGCTCGTTGAATCTGCAGTGGTTTTCATCAGCAGTGAGGTTTATTCCCTGTTTTTCTGTTCTCCACTTGGGTTTGCAACTTTGCCTTTCCAAAAAAAGAAGTTTTAGCAATTAGAATTTTATTATGATTATTTTTTTATTATTATTTAGAACAGACACACAAACTGTTCCCTAGAAACAATTCAGTCATCATATTTAGCCCAAGTAAAGAAGAAATAATTGTGTCAGACCGTGTCATAGTTTCCACAACTGGATTTTCATTCTGCCGTAGCTCAGGCTCTGAGTAGGTCTTCAGATGCTCATAACAGTTATGGCTCTTCGTAGTTATTAGCAGATGACCTTTTCTAGTGGGACATGGTGAACACATGACCTGATTCTCCTCTGACCTGGCGATACAAAACTCTTTGAAACAGGTTTCTAACACATTTAATTTGAATTGTGAATGTAAAATTCTCTTTCAGCAGAAAGCCCCCAAAACCTTGCAGTGACTATGTAGCATGAGTGACTGCCTAGGAGGCTGATACAAACCACACGCAGAATGTGGAACAGACCAGTTAGGAATAACTTTCTTTCAAATAATCAAAAGATAGATTAAAAATTTTGATTATTTTTTTTTTTCATTCTAATCACATCCAACTGTGATTAGACCATAAACAACTCTCCCAAGGCAGAAAAGTCCAGCACCCCTCATTGTGATGCTCTTTGGCTTAGCTACCATGGCATAGCTACCACCTTCAGTAAATGCTGCTTGTACAGATCCATCTTCAGCACAAGCTGGGGCTCCTACCCAGTCCCTGTAATCTGATGACTTCACAGCCTGAGTCTGTATTTCTGCATAATTATCACGTCTGACAGAAGCACTTTGAGAAGAACAAGTTGCTATTTTTGGCAGAGTCTTAGCCAACTTTCCTCTTTCACAGGGCCTCTTGCATCAAGCTCTACTCCTGAAAAAGTCCTTTCACATGTGATTTCTTGGTGTGCTTGCCATGGGATGCCATATCGATGGCATCGTAGTGAATACAGCACCCAGGATATATCCAGATGAGGTGTCAAGGAGGCTCAGCAAGAGGAGCAATAGTCAGTTTAAGAAAAAAGAAAAAAGAAAAAAGAAAAAAGAAAAAAGAAAAAGAAAAAGAAAAAGAGAAAAAGAAAAAAGGAAAAAAAAGAGAGCTTTTAAACCCACTGCCTCTTGGCTTTGGACTGATCAAGCATGAGCTGTGCTTGGAAATCTCATATGGGAAGAGAAACACTTCCCTTTATGTTAATTCTCAAATGCTATATATTCCATCCAACTTGGCCTTATACCTCCCAGCTGGCTGCAGACCCTCACTATTAATCAATCTTGCAATGATTTGTATTTCTGAGTGACCACATTGCCAGCAGGGTTATTGTTTGGATGCTGTGTCTGCACATCCTTTCAATCTACAGCATCTTCTGCAGAGCCACCTGCCGTGACCTCTACAGCACATGAATTAAGGTCTTGTCAAGAAGCACTAATCCTAGCTGGCTACTGATCCTGCTAATTCTTAATGGGATTTGCCCATCTTTAGCATTGAGACAGCTTAATTCATCATGTCAGAAGGAGGAGGACTATAAAAAGCCACATGGAGACCTCCGTAGCTGAAGAACCAGAATACTACTAGCTGATATCCAGGCATTCCTTTATGGAGCTGGGCTGGGGCTACTGAACCAGAAAAGTACCCGATCTCCTCCGTAGATCCTTGAGCAGTTTATCCTTGAGCAGGCATAAGAAGGATCAGAAGACTATTAGCAAGATGTAGTGTCTTATGCTAGTTCTGATTGTGCCTAGGCGTTCAAGGACCCAACAATTTCAGTACTTTTTATGAGTTTTAGGCTGATAACCAGCAGGTTGCACAATAACACAGTAGGTTTTATTTATACTCCTCACTCTAATTTTATAGGAGCTTCTAGCAGTAAGAGCAAGGCCATAGCTTCACCTCCTTACACACCTGAAATGACGTCCCATGCTGACACCATTAGCTCATGACGCTCTGAAGATAAATTGTACTTTGTACATCGTGGCATCCCAGCCGCAGACTAACTCGCTCATCCTTTGCAACGCTCGTAATGAAGTGTGTCTTCTCAAGGGCAGCTGTTTTTTCTTAGTTTATTCCCCTTTTGGACACAAAAAGGGAGCAAGTCTCTGGCAAGAGAAATAGTATCCTGGTTTACTGAAAGACCTGATGTTCTGATGCTCTTCTCCGTTGCTGTTCAGAGGGACCTGCTCTATTATAGATTATGGCCCAGCACTTAGGGGACCTGCTTGGGATAGGGGCAATTCAGTTTCCATTTCCTTTTCTGTCTGATTTGGGGCAAGATTTAAACCTGGGTTGTTCATCATACATTATGTTAAGAGTAAATATAGCCCTTAATCTCCTCCTTGCTAGCTTCTTTGGTTGGGTTGTGGCTGAATATTCCATCTTTGGGAGACACCCTTGTATATACCTGGCCAGCCTGTGTACCTAAGAATAAAATAAATACATTTTATGCATCTGCATGTACTGTCAGTCCGCACACAACTGCTGAGACCACAGCAGGATATGAGCTGATTACAGCTGATGGCATTTACTTCATTAGCAGAGGTAACAAGGGTTCGTGCTTTTGGCTTTGAAGGTCTTGAATTGTCTGCCAAAGACCCAGGCTGGGACAGATGGTGCTAGAATAACACTGGGAAGAATGGGCTATATTACATGGTTGAGTGGGAGAAGGGCCGCACATACACTTAAATGACCAATTTTCTCTTGTTTCATTTCCGTAGGGCTCCCTGCCTTGGTGGTTGCCATTTCTGTGGGATTCACTAAAGCCAAGGGGTACGGCACCGTGAACTAGTGAGTAAAAGAGCTCTTTTTCCCTTTTTCTTCCTGTCTCACCCTCTATTGTTTTTGTCAAAATCCAGTCACTGGCCTGCAGGAGCCGGGTTAGGAACTAAATTCTGGTGTGCTGCCCATGGCAGAGGGAAACAGGGATGATGGGAGGCAAAGGAGCCATCCCACCTCCACATCTCCTCAAGCCATCAGCTGGCTGATGTGGATTGTGTATTCCTTTAAAAACAAATTCAGAGGTTCTAGTTGCATATATGACATCACTTTGATCTAAGTATCTCCTACTTAGAGATTTTTTAAAATTTATTTTTTAGGGGAAGATGTGGAATATTTAAAATTTAGGATGTTTAAAAATTAAAAAATAACTTTTGAGTTTATCTATTTAATGGTTTGCTTGATTGGTCCCACATTTTCAAAATAAGCATGAGCTTTTCAAGCCAAAGTTTTGAAAGCAGTCTGAATTTGCCTGTTTTCTGAATTCCATAGGATTTTCCTTTAGGAAACTCTCATTTGCATGTAATGGGGAAAGGAAGACAGGGGACAAATAACAGAATAAGACTGTGCAGAGGTGAAAAATACATTAAGGCAAGGCTGGAATCACTCAGAGTTGAGCATTAGTAGAACTTTAAAAAAAAAAGAAAAAGAAAAAGAAAAACAAAGTGCTATTTTTTTTCACTGTGTTGTGAAAAAGACAGCTTAGAATTTTTATGCATAGTGGCAGCCAAAGGATAATATTTTATGTAGCAATAAATCAGGCCCTTCTCTACTGCAACCCATCATTATCCAAAGCCTTCCTGGCCGGTGGTTCGCATCCCACATGAACGATCTTTAAGACAAAAGCTGGAGATGTGGCCAGCAACAGAGGAGGGTTTGATAGGTCCACTGAGACAATGTCATGTGGAATCCCTGCTCTTTCTCAGTTCCCACCATATTTATCACACCCATGACCGAATGGTCCAGCGTTTGCATCTTGATTGCAGGGGAGTATTAAAACAGCACAGCAGCGTTCTCCATTTGCAAACGCCCTTTAGCTTTTCTGTGGGTCTGCTGTTTCTGATGCTTTAATCCATACAATTCCATGAGAACAATTCATAATAAACAAGCATCAGGGGAATGCAAGGGAGGTCCTAAATATTTCTGCTTCCTTTTCTGTCTATAGACTGGTGGGAATTGGTGTGAAAAGCTCGGTAGCTCCTTCCCCATTAATGCTTAAGGGCCACCACAGAGTTTTGTGGTCAACGTTGACGACACAAAAGAGCCTGAGTGGGGAAGGGAAACGTGCAGGAAAGCACACCCTATTTCATTGCCCTGGACCACTGCGTGCCAACATCTTCCCACCCCAGAGCAAAGCCCTTCCAGACTGCAGCCAAAAGGGTGTCAACGTATGACAAAACCTGCTGGACTCCTGCTTTGCTCTCAGATTGGCACACTGTCAAGATGGCCAACAGGCTGCGTTGACTTTCCGTCATTCCCAGGAGATCCGTAACCACACCACGTCTCCTCCTTTTGCTGCTAATCCTCTGACTCCTTTCAGCCCTAAAAACTCTGTCGCTTGCTGCATCCAAAGGCTGGATGCTGCCTGCCTTGCAGCCTGGCGAGCTGGCTGGCTGGCTGGGGGATGGCAGGGGATCCTGTGCTCCCAGCAGGAGCTGCAGTCCAAGTGACACTGTTTCCCGTGCCTGTCACCAAAATAGCAGAGGACCTTCACACTCCAGCAAGTCCAGTTTGGTCTTCCTTTTGTCCCCTTCCATGCTACAGCCTACTACATGGTAAAGCAAAGTTTGAGAGGAGAAACAGTTCCCCTCAAGCATAGAGAACCCATCAGACCTTACAGAATCACAGAATCATGGAATGGCAGGGGTCAGAAGGGACCTCTGGAGATCATCTAGTCCAACCTCCCTGCTAGAGCAGGATCACCCAGAGCAGGTTGCACAGGGTGGCGTCCAGGTGGGTTTTGAATCTCTCCAGAGAAGGAGACTCCACAACCTCTCTGGGCAGCCTGTCCCAGTGCTCGGTCACCCTCAGAGTGAAGTAGTTTTTCCTCATATTGAGATGGAACTTCCTCTGTTCCAGTTTGTGTCCATGGTCCCTTGTCCTGCCATTGGGCACCATTCAAAAGAGAATCCTGCCATCTTCTTGCAGTTCCTGCTGTTGGTTTTACTGAGAGCCAGAACTAAACAGAGCTAACTTGCAGTCACACGCTCAAGCCAGCGTGTCTGCCCAGCTCTGCCCCACACAGCATGGATGTCCTTTTGAGTGCTGGTTAAGCAGTCCCTGTCCTGCCTTCGTGCAACGAGGGGCAAGTGGGTGCACACTGCTGCAGCAGGCGGATGGCATGGTGGGTTCAGGAGCCGTGATGCTAATCATAAAATGGTGCTGAGCATCACTGTAAAGAGAGTTACATTTGCACGTTGGTGCATTTTAAAATGTGAAGCAAATATTAATGTGGACCAAGATAGGCAGGATGCCCCGACAGACTGCAGTGCATTCACACTTATCCCTGTTTTCTTGCTCAAAAAACATAAAAGCTCTCTTACATTTATATGTGGAGAGACCCTTGGTTTTACCTCTCCTCTAGAGCAAAGTTAATATTACACAGCAGTAATTTCAGAGCTGAACTCCAAAACTTGAGGTTGTTCAGAGCTAGATTTAACACTGTCTAATGCTAAAGGCATATAAACAGAATATAGACTTGGATCGAATCTTGTCCCAGGGTATTTGTTGGTTTCTGGCCATTTCAGAAACGTGTGAAGTAGTTGCAAAGCTTGGAGCTAGAGCTCAGTGGCTATTTTAGGTTTAGCTGGAGTGAGTATAGAGGATGCACAGGGCATTTCAAACAGGCAGTGGCAGACTTTCAAGGCATGAAGTTTCCATTCTGCAGAAGAAAGGAAAGACATTAGCCACAACACATCCCTCCCTGTGAAGCAGAGGACAAGAGCTGACATGATAAACCACAGGGGACTTCAGTGTCTTTCAAAGCTTCTTCCTGCAACTTCTGGATCCTTAGAGTAGTGCACTAGTGGTTTGCTTGTGGAGATGGGCATCAAGACAAAGCTGATGTTTAGCTGAGCACAGAATTTGACACTCAACATCAGGCTTTTTTCTTATCCCACTCTCAGTGGATGAGAAACCCTGACGTCCATCAACAGGACATGGTCATGAGAGCATTTTGGGGACAGCAGCAACATGTTGAAGGCATTGCAGCACTAATCTTGGTTTTACAGACTCCCAGAACAGGAGTGGTGGAAGGGACAGTGTGTGTCTCTGTGCCATGTTGACTGAAAATATTCATCTGCAGGGAAAGAGAAGGTGGCCAGCTCTAGTAGAGGACATTAAGGGAAGGATCTCCAACAGGGGTGGTCTGCCTGGGCCCTCAGCAAGATTTTGCCCAGCTTTGTCCTAACTTTTGTTTGTACATGGGACGAAGCTATTCTGTAATGATGAAAAACACAACTGAGAAGCAGTATGGAGGCCTGTCCCAGCAAAACGTGGTAACAGTTGAAGGGTGGCCATGTCTCCAAGCTGTAATGGAGAGAGATCAGAGACAGTATTGGAAATAATATTTAGTATTTACCCTTTAGTTGACCAGATTGGGCCATTGAGTGGTAAGATGAGAAGAGAGGGAGATATTAAAATTAAAAATTGAATATGTACTGCAGTGTTTGGAGTGTCTCCATTGTTTTCTGAGTGGTAATTTCCCAGCAGCCATTCACTCAGAGGCCTTTATTGCTCAGGACACTTCTTCTGGAGTGCTATGAACTCTCCATCTGCAATGCGGGGAGGAGAACACAAGGGGATTTTCCCTTTTTCTTATCTGAACAGCATTTGAAAGGAGATTTTGCAGTTGTTTGGAGAGCTGCTAGGGTAGGGTGCAGGCTACATTTCCAGTCTCAAAGAAAGTCTGAGAGATAATGGAGGTCTAGAGGACCTGCCACTGCTCACCTCCTTGTATTAGGCTGAATGCTTGAATAATAACCCTCCTTTTAGCTGGTACTCCAGGGACTGACTCTGGACCTCTAAAGCTTGACAAACTGCCTCCTAAAGCTTGAACTGAGTAATTGAGGTTGTGCTACCGGTAGCTGGGAACTTATATCCTTCCCCACAAGAGCCCACAAAAAGTTTTCTGAGAGCAGTGCTAGGACACAGCAAATTTCCAGAGGTCCTTCTGTGTCATTGCATCAGGGCTCCTGTCACCCACAGGTACCTCAGCAGCTTCTATATTAATCTCTAAATTAACACTGGTGGGACAGCCCTGATCCAAGCCGTAGTCTTAATTATACAAATATGTTGGCTGTTGCACTGGGGCTGCTTGATTTTGCACACCATCAAGGTGAGACCTGTTACCGACAGAGCTGTATGATGTAGTCTAGAAGGTCTCGGTGGAAGTCAGCTCCTCACAGGACCAAGACAAAAGCCATCCATCTCATATCTTTGCTGTGGCAGATTCACAAAAGGATCAGATGTTTTGCAAAGAGGTCTTTGGCGTTGGACACAAGAGCTGCTGTCAGTCAGGGAAGCACTGCTTAGAAATAGTAGTCTGGAGCTGCTGAACATTGTTAAACCATTGACTCCCTTCCAGTAGTAAAATTATTTAGGAGATCTGTGAAGACATCCCTTGGCAAGTACTCGGGAACCTCTTTGTGAAATGCAAATATTTCTGTGCCTTGTAGGCGCAAGGCTGAAAGCATCTCCACTAGACTAATATATTGCTGGAGTTTGCTGTCGGTTTCCCTTCTCGGATATCACTTCACCCTTTCCCTTCCCTCACTGTCAGCCACCACCTCTGACAGCCTTGGAAATGCTTCGATGAAAGGCTGTGGCAGGGAGGTCAGGCAGTCAGAAGGGATAAGGACCAGTGCTTGGTGATGTGTGAACTCGCCTGCAGAAAGCCCGATGCTCAGAGGGGAAGAGGGGCTGCCAGGGACCTGACACGAACGAGAGCCCTCGTTGCACCACGTCCTCATTGCTAATTGGAGTGCAGGACTGTCAGCTCCTTTCTTCAGCTGAGCTGTCGGTTGGAAGAGACCCTGGGAAAAACAGTTCTGAAATTAGGATGGAGCGTTGGAGAAAAAGGTCAGGGTAAGGACCAGGATTTGGGAGCCCTCCTGATTCCCCCTGCTCCATCCTTGTGTTTAGGGAGACCTCCATTTATTGCAGCCCTACAAAGTTTCTTTCTTATTCCCTCCGTCCCTAGCTAATTATTTGTTTTATTATTACAGCTGCTCAGACAGTTTGTGACAGAGCAACTTGCTATCAGGAAGAAATCAGAAATGATTACATTTACACATTACAGGTTTAATTTAGAAATAAACAAGATGCAGGCCTCAGAGAAAAACAGAATATCGTGCTTTCAATTTTCGATTTGATTTTTTTTTTTTTCTTTTCCCAAATGTTCTGTGTTTTGGGGAAAAAAAAAACCAAACCAACATTTTTTGCAAGTCTGAACTGATACAAAAACATATGAGGCTGATCAACAAAATTGAAATATTTCCAGGAAGGCTTTGTTTCCTGGGAGATTCTGAAAGGCAGCATCGGTTTGCTTCTGATGCAGAATGAAACCATATTGCTGCGAGTACAGGCACGTAACAGAATTACGGCGGGGTTAGCTGGGTTAAGAGCTTTGAGAAAGTCCTCGCTCCATTGTGGTTGCCTGCTCTTCTCCTGTGGTAAATGCACGGTAGTTTACTGCTGAAACAGGATTACTTCATCGCACATTTTCTCCAGGGTATGGCGATGTCAAAGCATGCAAACTTTCCGTGGGGTTGCTGACACTGTAAATTTGCATCCTCTCTTGCCCTGAAGTACCTAGTTTATGTGTCCATGCTCTGAATTGCTGGATTCCCCACAAAATGGAAATTTCAGCCTCTGTGCTGCTGTTCATGACTGTCGCAGAGTCACAGGCTGATTAAGATGGGAAGGGACCTCTGAAGGCCATCTGGTCCAACCACCCCGCTCAAGCAGGATCACCTAGAGTTGGCTGCCCAGGACCATGTCTAAATTGCTTTTGAATGTCTCCAGGGCTGGAGACTCCACAGCCCCACTGCTCAGCCTGTGCTCTTTTGTTTGGAAATACCAAGAATGACTGCCTCTGTGGCAGGCACCAATAGGGCAGACATCAGCACTTAGAAGAACCCTCTCAGTTTGTGTAGGTACCAGGCAGTTTAGGAGCCTACGTTCCACATGTGGTCAGTGGAGAAAGGAGAAGTCCTTCTCGGGTGGTGTGAGGGAGGAGGAACAAGTTGGATTCCAGAAGCGGCACCACACAGCTCATTCCGTAAGAGCATCCACTTAAGGAGTGCTGTGAATTCCCACCTCACTGCTGTGTTGTAAAATTTCCCCGTGGCAGTAGGCTCAAAGGGAGGATCCAGGAGAAGAAATGTACTGCACTCCTGGACCTGAGCCCTCGGCAGGCACAGCGCTTAGCAAATGAACGAGGGACAATTTCCACTGTTTCTACTCTTTTGCCTGAGTGAGTAGGACAAGAGCATCATCTTGCCAGCAAACTGATGGAACTGCTTCCAGGACCTGGTCTGAAACAGAGCACCATCATGAATTTTGCATGCATTCCTCTGTCCACGATCAAATGCCATTCCGAAGGCACACCCCCAGGCAAATGAGCCTCTGTGCAAGTTCAGGAGAAACAGGAAGCAAAAGTCACTTGCTGTAAAGTCTGAGATTTCTTTTTTCCATGGGGTATGACTTCCCAAATGGAACTCTGCAGGCAAAGAGACGACGCAAACATGCGCCTGTCAGTGATGCTAGCCACTGGGTAACGTTCTTTTCTCTCTTCATTTTCCAGCTGCTGGCTGTCGTTAGAGGGAGGTCTTCTCTATGCCTTCGTGGGACCGGCAGCTGCTGTCGTTTTGGTATTTAAGCTTGGCTGAAAGCTTTTATTTTTTTTCTCTTGTAGTGCTTTCCTTGTTCTTTCAACCCAAGAATGCCCCTCTTTATTGCCACTCATGTTTTGAATATTTTTCTCCTTCAGGAATAAAGAGAAAAGTGTTAGAAGCCAGCAATCTGGGATGGGTTTGATTCCGAAATTTAGTATGCCTCAGCTCTTATCCTTCCACCTCTGTCCTCTGTGGAGTCCCCTAGACATCTGATTAATGTTTTACCTTGGTTTTGCCCTATCTGGATGGAAGAGCAGGATGATGGTGGAAAACTCTGACATTAACTCCTTCAGAAACTGCTGTTACTGGTTGCTTTCACACCAGGCTGTGCCTCCACAACCAGCATTTATTCCTGGACTGTCCTAGATGGCAGCTTTCTTGTTTGCAGGTGAAATGGAGGTCTTCAAATCAGTGCTGAGGGGGTCCTTTGTGACCCTAAAAATGTCATGTTTGCTTCTAGTTCAAAGAGATGGCATGGTTAAAGGGAACATTCCTAAACTCTGTCCCACCAGCTCATGCATGGTGGGAGTCTGTTCTACTGTCCCCTCACCCTTGGCCAGCTATTACTTTAGTTGAAGGTGTCACTGAAGAGATGACATACCTTTCATCAAGCTTTCCTGCTGTTGAAGCCTCACTGGCCATGAGAAATCTTGACTGTCAGGGTTCAAAGAATTTGGCAACTGCTGGTTCTCTAGGAAATCCCTCCTGCAGCAATTTCAGAGGATTTTAATGCCACATTTGAGCCCTCACATGTAAGTGACAGTCTACAGTTTCTCTCCAGCCCAGTGATTTATCCAGTGGAGGAGCTGTATGTCCTCTAAAGCTCAAGTGCCCTGGAGGGTCCCACAGGAATGGAGTTGTTGACACTTGCAATTTCTTTTTCTGGATCAGGCTTTTGTTTCATACAGTGCCTGGGGGGTTAACTGCCCCGCAGCAGGAGCAGGCTTACAGGAGAATAACTACACAAAAGCTCTTGCTGCCTCTATTCTCACTGCTGTCATTGCACCTCAAACCACCTTGGTGCTGTTGTTTCATCACAATGACAAAAAGACAAGCCAGCAGTTGCCCCTCCTCTATAATAAAGCCAAGCTTATAGCAGTTAGGGTCTTTCTTTAGCGTAGGGCTGTGACACATAGATGAACATTCAGATAGCAGCCAGCAAAGAGTGAGGATAAGCAGATATTCATGCCAGCCAGTCGTTAGATCTCTGTAGGCACCTGATAGTTGGATTTCCCTCAGTAATGTAGCTGATGGGGGATCAGGGTCTTCTTTATAGCCAGGATAATTGACAGGAGCATTAAGTGGCGTAGTGCTTTCAGATGAACTATCTCTTTGCCCCAACAACATGACAGACGATAGCTCTGGCTCAGTGGCTTGAGTGCTCAATAGACAGCAGTGACTAGGAGGGAGGGAGCTTTGGTAGTGTCTAGAGAAGGAGGAGTCAATCTGCTGCCTCAAGCCATCTTGCTTTTGTTGTGCCAACAACAAGGGAAGTAATCCTTCCTCTTTCCGTACCATGTTTAAAGTGTGAGAAAAACACATGAGCCTGCTTCCCTTTGGCATCTCAGTTTTCACTCATCATTGAAGCTGGAAATGGAGATGTCCTTATGGAGAGGTCAACAGTTGCAAATGGTGGTTCATACAGCTGATCTCAGGAAGTGGTGAATCATCTCCGGGGGTGACTGTCTCTATTCAGTACCTAGAGACAGAGCCTGCACACCTCGTTTAGACTACCTGACTCATTGCTGGCTAAAATGAGAAGTGAATGCTGCCCGAGTTGGTATACATACTGAGGAGCTTGGGGAAGGAGAAGCAGCAGCATTGAAAGCCTTTTTATAAGTGGAAACCTGGGAAACAGATAATCTCAATAAGTTGCCCAAATTCACACTGTAGGAGACTTTGTAGCAGAGCCAGAAGCTGAACACACATTTCTCAAGTGTGGACTGTCCACAAGACTGGACAGCTGTCTGTTCTCTGCATGCTTTGTCCTGATTGCAGGTGGACTATGCCAGCGATGGAGGGACAGTCCACCTGGCTCAACGTGAGGACACTCAGGGCTGCACAGGGGGCTATGCATCTCTGCTGCTCTCAGGACAGGTTTGCTCCACAGACAATACAGCTGTTGTTGTGCAGATCAGGGTAGGACTGGGCTCTGTGACTGAGCTAAGAAGCTTTTTTCTCACCCAAAACTCTGAGGAGAGTGATATATAGACACCCAAGTAACTTTGCACATAGCTGACTTGGCCCCAGCTGGGCTTGTTACCTCTGCCTCAGCCCTGCCAGGCTAGACTTGTGCTCACTGCTCCCAAGGCATTCAAGCATCTCTGTACTGCAGTTCTCCTAGTGACATGATTTTTCTATTACCTGTAGTAACCTTCTTCTCCACATTGGAAAAAGGCCTTTGTCTTCGAGAATATCTTTACTCAAAATAATATTCTTAAGATGTTGGGCCTGCAGCTTCAGCAATATCTGCAACTTGCAGTGAGTCCACTAACACTGAATGATTGCAAAGATCTGACTTTTAGACTTAAAAATCCCGGCAACCTGTTGCAAGCAGTTTTACTCACCTAACTCCAGTGAAGCGGCCTGGTGATAATTATGTGCAGGTTGTAGGCAAAGGGTTTCAGCAGGGAGAGGCTTGCGGTACGGTGAAGTCAGGACAGAGAGTCATCAGGTACTGGTTATCTCAAGGGCTGAATCTCAGACTTGTGTCTTTGCTTCTGGACAGCATCGCAGGGATAAAGAAGTAAAACTACACTGCGTGTTATTAAGAGTTATTAAGAGTGGCTGCATTTAGAAGCATGTCCATGTTGTACCCCTGACTTTGTAAAGAACCGGAGCTACGATCAGAGCAGGATGTTGATCGTGATGATCAAAGTATTGGATAAAATAGCTTTTATTTATTAAAACAATGGCAGAGATGCGATTGCAGAGCTGCACTGTGTCATCTCCCCTGCTGGATATGAATGAGGATACACACTGCGTTGTGCCCAGCCCCAGGAGCAATCCACACACCTCAACCCCATCTTTCCTACTGCCTTGTTGCATCTTAAAGAAAAGCATCCCTTGCACTCACCAGCCTCCAGCACGGTGAAGAAGGATCAGTGAACTGAAAGTGTGCTCTCTCTCTCCAAGCACATAACTAGGGTTTGATTTCCTGCTGATCCTTGGCTGAGTTACTGTGTCTGACTTGCCAGTGTTGTTTCTCTAAAACAATACCATGGTGTGCTCTAGAAATGGACTCGCAGCTGTGGAAAGTAGTCCACTGACCCAGCAGCTGATGCAAAAGGAAATAACTGCTATTTGTGAGATCTTCCATTTATTCCCAGCTGTGGATTCTGCATCAGTGAGCTGGGTCATGTCCTGCTGAAAGCGGCAATCCAAACTCAGGAAAATTGCTCATTCTTGAAAATGATTTAGGTAATTAGACAGAGGCTTGGTGTGAGCAGACAACTCCCTTCCTTTGGGGTACGTGTTGTACTAGGTGTCTCTTAGGACCACCGCTCAAGGATCTATTAAACTCACCAATGCTGTCAGCTAACGTGCAATGTTGCACATCCCTGAATTTGGCCTTAAACATTTCCTTGCAAGCCCCACATGCAGAAGAGCATCTAGCACATCGTTCTACCAGCACCAGATGTTTCACTGTCAGCAAAACCAGGAGAGTGTCACTTTTTTCCACCATCAGTGCTGTGCCTCCATGGAGAGGGTGATGCTCGTGTCTCACTAATGTGTTCAGATTCAGAGGATGCTGAGGTTTGGATGAGGCTTGTAAACCAGATGCAGCTGGCAGCAGTGAATGCAGTCAGAAAGGCATGGCGAGGAGTTTAGGATCACTTTGCAAGACCTCGGCTCTGCACAGTCTGTGCTTCACTGTGAATATTTATACCTAATTGATACAGACATCCATGCTCTCACCCTAACAAAGCAGACTGAAGGATTGCATGCAGTTGTCCTGCCCACCGATGAATTTTTTTTTTTTTAAAATGACTAGATGGCTAATCTGTGTGCTATGCCATCTGCAGTATCTCTCAAAACAATCTACCATAGTGGCTGATGTTTCTACTTGCTCCAGTGCCCCTCTACCTCTCATTTTGAAAGCGGTGGTGCTGGTTCACCGAGCAAGAACTATGACAAGCTGTCTGCAGCGCACCACCCCATCCTCCTAATGTTGCTGCTTTGGTAGCACAGACTCCAGAAGGCACTTTTGCCAGTGTCAACCCACTGCTGTCTCCTGTATTAGCCACTTTCTATTTGTATTATCCTGGAAAATTGTTCTCGTACCTGTAGTTTGCCTTGCTAGACCTCAAGCATGCACTGGGCTTCAAACAGCCTTGCAGCAATCTGAGCACTTTACAGTCTTGTCCTGGTTCATGGAGACCTCTCCAACCTGCTGCCAGCTGCATTCTGCTCTCCTGAACTCACTGATACATGGCCAGTGGGGGTAGGATGGGGTGGAGAGGGGACAGAAGGGGTGGTGGCCTGCAGAAGTGTGACCGTGCTACCTAGCTTTGGGAGAAGTGGGAAGGACTTAGCTTGCCAAATGTTGGGGTTTTTTTTCCTTCTGTGCTACCAGGTTTGATCTGACCCGCTTGAGAACAAAATTGTGTGTTGTTTCTCTTTTGACAGGTGAACATGGTTATTGGCATTCTGGTTTTTAACAAACTTGTATCCAAAGATGGAATAACAGATAAGAAACTGAAGGAACGGGCAGGGTATGCCTTATCAATACATCTAAGTAAAGAATGAAAAAAAAAAAACAAAACAAACCTAACCACTCAAGGTTGTGATCAATAACCAGGCAAGGAATGGAAAGAGAGACTGGAGATACAAACAAAAAGCAAAAGCAGATTTAAACAAAACGAAACAAAATGAAACAAAACAAAAACGAAACCAAACCAAACCAAAACAAAACAAAACAGTTGGTTTAATCTCTCTGCCTTGTCATTCAGTGCCACAGAGGCAAAAGATCCAAGAAGCAGCACTGTGTTACTATGGAGAAGGGTTAGGAGTTCATCTCTTTGTTAAAATGGCTTCAGCCCAGGCTGATATATCCTCCCAAAGATTAGGGAGAGAAAAGTGACTCTTCTCGCTAACTCCTAGAGACAGGAGCTGGATCAGAGAGAGACTCATCATTGCTGAGTGTGGCACGTGGCATGGGCTGTGTAATGGAGAAGTCTTGTCTAATGGCTGGCAGGTGGCTGAAGGACAGCAAAGGTATGTGATACTTTTAAGGAAAAGGTCTTTGAAGTCTAGCAGTGAACGGATTAGTAGATGGATGGATGTGTAAAGAGGAGGACTGGTAAGTAAAGAAACCTCTTCTGCAAGAAACATTTCCGATGCCACCTGAGGTTCTTTATCTTCTCCACAGCCATCCCTGAAGCTTGGGGTTTGTGTTAACCTGGTTTTCTTTGTAGTGCAAATTGAAGAGCTGACTCCACAGTTCTTATTGCCCTGGTCTCACTAGGGGTTGGCCAGGGCAGCAGCTACCATGCAGGGCTCTCTGTTGGGTTACTTCCAGACTCTGCTGGCAATAGCTAGTCTTTTCGTTGGCTCAAGCAGGATGAGATCCCCCCCTTTATCTTCATTTCTAGAAACAAGTCTGTAGCCTGCTCAGACTTTATCCCTGAGCTGTGCAATGCTCCAAGCAAAGCACAGAAATGGCACGCTGATGCTCTGAGTGAAAACAAATGCACAGGTCAGCCTGGCTGCTGCTGGTGTTAGTACGTTATTTTCCATTGTCTTACTTGGCTTGCTGTTGCAATCAGAGAAACTATCTCCTTACCTGCTGCTAGAAAAGACAGGGTTGTGTGCTCTCACTTGTCCGTTGATGGCATTTGATTTATCACTGCAGAAAACAATTGTATTCCTGAAGGAAGAAGTTGTTTATGAAGAGACAAGGAGAGCAAGAGATGTTCCGATGCCTCTGCACCACGTCTATGGGCACAACCTAAAACCTTAGGAAGCTGGTGGAGAAGACACAGGATATACCCTGTCTATGAAAGTGGAGGGAGCATGGGTACCTGCTCCTTGTTTGCTGCATTCCCAGGCTTCACAGAGGGGATAAGCTACTTTACCTACTGCAGTGCTGCAAAAGCCTTGGGCCCTAAAATTGAGTCTCAGAGGGCAGAGGCAGAAAGTACAGACGAGGTTCAATAGCTCTGTCATTGCACTATTGAGTGGTTCTGGTGGAAGAGGTTTTTAACTGAGTGATGGCAGCAAAACTGAGAGCAGAAACAAGCTCTTACCCAGCCAGGGGAGAAACGCAGGAACCTGTGAAGGTTCGTGTTTTATCAGCATGTTGACGTGCTTAAGCAGCACTGTGCCTCGACGCAGCAAAGAGGGGGATCTCGATGCCTGAGCAGTGCCAGGGTCGTGATAATAAGAGGAGACTAAAGCACGTTTGGATGACCAGAGGTATCAGTTGCTGCTGGGTTGAACAGGTAGGTGAAGGAGTGACCTTGGGGCATTGCTTGAAGCAGCTGCTAACAAGCGAGTGCTTTATTCTGGATGATGCCTTCTTTACAAAGAGAGAACTCAAGAAAATACCCAAACTGGGGGCAGAGTCTGTAGCAAGATAATTGCACTTGAAAGTCAGTGCTGAAATAAGTGGTTTATTGGATTAGCAGAGCAGTGAGTTACTGTCTGTCAGTGTCTCCCTCTCTAATCTAAACTGCATATAGAATGACCTTATTTAATACATAGCAGCTGGTTATTGATCACATTCATAGTTGTACTTTGAAAACAAAACCTACAAAGCAAAAAAAAAAAAAAAGTCATTTTTCTGATGTTCTTTGTTTTTTCTTTCTTTTCTCTTTTTTCCCCCCTCTTTCGTGTCCGTGTGTGTGTGTGCAGCACTTTTAAGCCTTCTCTGTGCTCGATGATTTTTGTTCTCCTTTCGAAGTGCACCCGCTGAGAGTGCGGAAGCACTTTTGAGAGCTCTGGTGCCCCTTCCCTTTAGCTAGCCGCTCCTGGCCTGGGCTTGGGAACCGTGTTGGAAGGTAGATCTGAAGATAATCAGAATGAGTAACGGCCTTGGAGATATTTGGATCTGAGGAGACGGTATAAAGAAACGTTGCGTTTCCTTTAGCAGAGGCAAGAAGTATGGTTCAGTGTTGCAAAAACAAAACCAAAGAGAGAAAAAAAAAAAAAAGGGAAAAAAAAAAAGACCTGTTGAACACTAAGAGGAGCCCAGCACACATAGTGCAGATCGGTTAGCATAAATAAATCAGTGCTAACAGTTCCCGTGAACTAATACCAGAGACACGATAGGTTTTGCCCTATACTTAGCAGAGGAAATTGCTATGATTACTGTTGTCACATCTGTCAGAAAACGCTGACTTTCTAATGGCAATGATTTCATAGATGTATCACAAAACCAGGCTGCAGAGAGTTGGGTGTGATTACCTGGAGAGCTGGAGAGACGTGCACAACTACCCCAACTCCTGTCGGGGCACAGGAGAAAACCGTGCAAGTGTCTCCCAGCAGAACGATCTCCATTCCTGGTCAGCTGTACCGACAGTGTTTGAGCTCTATTGACGGGAGAGCTACTAAAAATGAACATTTTAATGTCAGAGGCAGGAGCCTTTAAGATGAATTTTAAATTTATTCAGCCAGCGTTTATTCCAGAAGCATTTGTGTGTTCATGCAGCCAGAGAAGAAGAATGAGACTATAGGGTATATTCACAAAGGCTAATTTTAGCCTGCTGAGTTTAATCTCCCTAGGCTTCCTCTGTAACTGCTGGAGAGAGACGGGAGCCTTGTTTAGTTGTTTCAACTTGCCCCTTAGAGGAACTTTACTTCTTTTATCTCTCCGTTGATTATAGAGAGGACTTGAGAAAGTTTGCCCCAATACCCTGTGTGAAATATTCTTTGCGCGACTGTCCTGGTAGGGTGTAACAGAGCTGGATTGTCATTGCATAGAGAAGAAAGTAATTGGAAAGATAATAACTACATTAAAATAGGAACAGATTCGTATTGCCCTTCGTCTGGGAACGTTTCACGTATGAAGCAGTGCTCCTGCTCTTTGGGCTGTGTGTGGTGTAAAGCACTGTTCAATATAAGGTAGCAAAGTCCAGGCTCCAGTGAACACACTAGATGAGTCTGTGAGCTGTTTGTGGATATTTAGGAAGCAGAAAAAGCTAAATTAAATGAAGGCATTATTCACTGTGATTATTTCATTAGCTACCCTTTCATACATACAGGCACCAATATAAACCTGCTACGGAAATTCAACATATTAACAACCTCATGCCCCCAACCAGAACAAATTAGAATATAAATGCATCCACATTTGTGCCTACTGCTTACAACTTTCTGCATAAATACACCCAACAGCAGTTACAGTTGTGTGTTACAGTGATCTTTTGACCAGTTCTTTGTGATTCAGTGTCATTCATGTTTTTTCTGGTATAGTTTTCCATCAAATTCCTCAAATCAATCTACTTTCTTTTTGCTGACTATCTCTGCCTCTCTCTGTCTCTGCTTATCTGTTCTTTGTGGCTTATAGATCTGGGGATAAGCTGTCTTTTTTTTTTAAGGGTCGTGCACTTAATGCCTCTCAAGACCCACTTTATCTTTGGTTCAGCCATTGTCCTCACTGGATTTACACCATCCTTCCTGGAAGATATGTATCTATTGACACAGAAGCTAATTTTCTCTGTGTCTGAAGGCTGAAAGTTTCTGTGGGATACTTTAGCCATTATTCTGGAAGGGTGTAATGGCTTTTGTCACTGTAACTAATTAAAAGACCAATCAATAGCCACTTGAAAGTGGGCCACTAGGACCACTGATAATGCTGTGTTGGTGTTCATGGGGATGTCCTTTTTGCAGTGAGACTGAACACAAAGCCGTGAAAGTTAAGAAATGATCTGTCAAGTTTCCTAATCTCTCTCCCAGGTAGGGTAGGGCTGTGAAACGCCCCCAACCTTTGGTACTTGCAAACATCACCCCTCACCAGCGCCACTGCCATCACCCAAGAATGACAGACCTACTCTCCTTTGGCAGTGATGCTCATGCCTTCTCTGACATGACGCACTGCATGCAGGTCTGTAGGATGTTTTGCAGACTTCTGCCCATTTTCTAAGCCAGATCTGATATGGATGTCTATCTGTGCAAATCAGAGAGTGCACACAAAGTAGTATATTTTTGGAAGAAACAGGGCCAACGCCAAGCTAATATGGCTTCGGGGCTCCTGAGTAAGAGCTGGCTGGTCAGCTAGGTGGGTTAACACATATTAGCTTCAAAAAATCATGAGGACATGCCCTTTAGCAGATCCCTGCAGCCCCTTGTACCACCAGCCCACAATGGCCTGGTTCTGTGGTTGATCCCATCCAGAAAAAGTGGGAGCAACTGATGTGAATAAGTCTCAGGGTTCATCCCAAAGATGTTTTCAGCTCCAAAACAAGATCTGGGAGAAGAAATGTCTCAAAAGTAGTAAGCCAGTCCATCTCCCTTCAGGGCAGGTTGATGGTTCTACAAAACACCCAAGCTCATGCTTGACCTTCAGGATATAAATAGTCCCATTTGCATGTCCTTCATCACAGAATAAGCAACCAAAGAGTGGCCTATCTCCTGGTATTGTCAGCTGCCATGTGGGTATCCCCACCAAGGCGAGGATTAGCACAAAAGGGCCAGTGGAGAAAATATATGATGTATCTCTTGCGTTGCTTTAGGAAAGAAGATAAGCAGACACAGTTCCCACAGCCCTACTTCTTGCCTTCTACTGTACAACCCTGCCACCTTTTTTGTTTTGGAGCAAAAAGGCCAGGAGGGAAAAGAGCAATTTCTCAAAAACGAACCAAAAGAAGGAGGTGGAGAGTGGGAGAGCAGTACTGGTTTCTCTTCCCTGGGTGCCAGAGAGAGACACCCTGAATCTGGCAAAACGTTCACCAACACAGTTCCACCCTCTCCAGCGGCACCAACACGTCTCTGAATTGTACATTTTTCCCAATTCCCGCATCTGGAGTGGTACAGATGAGAGAGTTTTATTCCTGCCTGTCTTCCATTTCTCTTTTCAAACTGGGTATGGTTGGTTGGTTCCCTTTCTTCTTCCTTCCTTTCGTTCTTTCTTTCTTTTGGCTTCTCTTTCCCTTTCTTTTCTACGTTTGTGTTCATAAGCAAAGTGTTTTGTTTTGTTTCAGTCTTTTGGTTTTAATTGCAGTCAGATGGCAGTGCCCCTTTACGGCATGACGCTCAAATGTTCCAAGTGTGGAGTAGTTTCTTCTGCTGAAGTTTCGGCCACAGCCACCAGTAACGCCATGTTAGTTCCTCTAATTTCAACTTCTTTTCTTTCTTTCTTTCCACTTTCTTTTTTTTTTTTTCTTTTTTTTTATAATTTATTTTATTTCCCTCTTTCATTTCCCTGCACTCACCAGCCCTTGTTTGTTTTCTCTCCCCATTTCCCTGCCCACCTCCCCACATCCCCAACTCGCCCTGACCTCATTCTGTGGGCCATGAGTAGTGTAGGGCTCCTGCAACATCCCTGGAGCAAAAGCTGATGGGCTGGATCCCAAAAAGCACTTTATGACATGCCTAGATTTAAGCATGTGAGCAGCCCATGGAAGACAAAGGGACTCTTCATTTGTTTGAAGATGGGTATATGTTTACAGCCCCCATTTAATTTAGTCCTTGGGGTTACAGACTTAAAGAGGTGGTTCCCATTAAATTTGATGGTAGATGGAGGCCAAACACTTAAGCATGTGCTTGAGGTTTTTTTACTCCAGAGGCTGCAGAGCATTGAGTGTGATTTAAGTGAGTTGGTGAATCACCTCTGAGTGTTGTTTTGTTTTTTTTTTTTTTTTCTCTTATAAAAGGCTAGAATTAAGTTTAATACCTCGTAGGGCTGCAGTTCTGATTTGATAAGTGTTGACTGCCTCTTTTTGGACCCCTAAAAGCACTTGGAATTAGTTCTCAAAATCTTAAAGTGCTTCATAGCTCTGAGCTAGAAAAGTCAAATGCTGTTAAATCTCTTAGATGCTGCTGGAGTTAGTAAAAAAAAAAAAAAAAAAAGAAGAAAATGCCAGAGCTTTGTTCTGCTGGAGAAATTGTTCCTATTTATATATTTGGCTTTTTTCCCAAAGGTTAAGGTAGGAAGGAGAGCGATGAGGGAAGGTTTGTCTGTCTTCCTTCCCTTTTTGAAATTTTGTTATCTACATCATTTCTAAGTGATGCTATATTTTTGTTTTGATGTCTAAAGTAACACATGCAAAATGTGTGAAAGAAACAGTCTCAGATCTAGACATTTGCAATTTCAAAACTCTTACCTTTAATTAATCTAAAAAAAATTGGCAGCTGAGTGCCAAATTTCAAAATGTAGAAATATAATATGAATAAAATGTAGAAATATTTTTTCTGAAAACTGAGCCATTTATATAAAAACCTAAAGATTTTAGGGAAAAAAGTACACTCCTGAAAAAAACTCCATTTGTCGTTAGAAGAAGAGAATACGCAACCACTTCTATTAAAAGCTAGCAGGTTTTATGAGATACAAAAACTAGCCAAAATCTCATTTATTTTTGACTGCTGAAGTTGTTTGCATACCTTTTGCAACAGTGCATCCACTGCTGAGATGGTGAGATGGCGTTGGTCCAGACACGCGTACCACAAGTCTGGAATTAGCAGGTCACTGTATTTCAGTTTCCTGCGACTACAGAGGAATGCTAAAGCAGCAGAAGCTTTACTATTAATAAATTAGACTGTCAAATAGGAGACGCTTGCAGTTCATAGTAAATTCATTTCAACAGTAAAACAATCTCAAATCCTTCTCCTAAATTGTCTGACATTGGTCTATCATAAATCATATATTCTGATTCATCTTCAAATTAGAAAAAAAAAAAAAAAAAGGGATAGGAAATCCAGATCTCCTTCTTATCCTGCTTTTCTAATTTAAGTCATTTGATAGAAATTGGAGGGCTCTTGTAAAAGGATATGTCTTTTGTTTCCCTGCAGATAGAATGCCTTAGATGGTTAATTCCAGTGCTGGTTTTGTTGTTTGTCCTGAAGTGTCCTATACTCTTGTCCTTGCAAAGGGACAACTGAGTAATACACGAATTAGTTCACGCAGCCCTCATCTACCCTTGTCGCCCACTCCATTCTGCAGCTGAACTGTTTCTGTTTTCCTTCCTCCAAATCCATTGTAAATGGGGTTGTCAATAAGGCAAAGCCCTGATTATGCTTCATGCCAATGCCACCATTCCGCTGGCCTTCATCCCAGACCTTGGACCAGTTTTGCCATTCAGTTTGAAGTCTTGTAATGTAAATCAGATGCCATGACAATTCCTGGCTCCTCTCTGACCTGAAATTAGCCATAATTGTTTGGTAGAGAGCACATCAAGGACGTTCCTGCCTTGTTCCTGCTGGGGTTGCTCATGCCCTCTCCAGCTTACCTCCCATAGGTTTCAGAGGGTCATTTCTGGAATAGCATGGCATGAAAGGATAGGTCCTTTTTTTCTTGGCTTTTGGAAATAATAGAAGTTTTAAGCAACTCTTTGTGGTAATATCTGTGCCTAAGAGAGAAGGGGTCAGAGAAGGGGATGTGTAACTGAGGGAAAACATGGTGAACCACTGATGTGAGAGCAGGTAGTAATCATGACACAAGTAAAAAAATATGCACTGGAAATTGTGCAATTTCTTGACTTTGGAAGTGATAAAATGGAAATCTTTGAATGTCTATGACCTGTTAAGGGTTAGCTAGACTTGCCAAGTGTGGGTTAAAAAACCCCTTCCCTTTAGGTTGTTCTCAAGAAGAAGCCGGGCATATTTTGTCATTGGAAGACCTCTATTCCCACATTTTCTTCCTTTTATTGCTGCCTGCAGGGTAGCCTCAGCCTGTGAAATACTGCCTTATAATTAATTTGTCTTTGCTACCTGTGAAAATTTTTTATCTGAGATAGGGAAAAAATAACTCAGGGGCATGCCTTTTCTTTGTACTTGCTTTGAATGAGGACATCCACTGCAGATACCAGGGACTGCTATTGGAAGGAAGGAAGGAAGGAAGGAATTCCTGCCAGGCAGTGCATTGCAAATATGGACTCTCAAGTTCTGACTATAGGGAAGAAACTGGCCCAAGACTAAGGCCCTAGCACAGTGTATTCTTCTTGCAGGCAACCCATCCAAGAGTCAATGTCAGGGAGTCCTCACGACCCTTCTCATGCATCATCCCTCTTATATCATCAGAAGCTTATGTATCTAATATCCCATCTAAGGGATTTGCTCTTTTTCTTTACTCAAAGTCATTTCAGGAAGTCTTAGATGTCAAATTTTCTGCCTGTATTATATTTCCAGTACTAATGTGAATCGGTATATCCATGCATGGCTGGTTTTATGAAGGAGACTGTTCCTCAGGAGAGTGTTGTTCTCATAGTTCAAGGAATTTGAAATTGTATCCTTACCTGGGGATAATACTTGAGCCCTGCAGATCCTTGCTTGGACTGTGAAAGAACAACTTCCCTTATTAGGGGTCAAGCAGTCTGCCTGTAGATACTTCATTACCTGCCTGTCTCATTAGGAGGCATTTGATTTCCCGTTACCCTACTCGTATGGTTCAGATTGCAGCAACTGAGGGAACAATCATCTTTTGGATAAAATAGAAGTAATATCTTGTGTTTCTTTGTTGCCTGTGCATGAGAAGAGCATGCACGCTGCCCCCTCTTTTCTAGTTACAGATTTCGTATCTTGGTTGTGTGGGCATTGAGTTAAAGGGAGTTCCTCTGAAACTGTCCCTAAAATTGGGGCAACACTGTTGCTTTTAGGAGGAATACAAGTTAGAGGAGGGATAAAGCACAAGAGAATGAATAAAGTTAATCCTTGTGCTGTGGTTTGCCTGTAGCAGAACTGTTGTGATGCAGGAATAGGACGCTCATCAGAATAGTGGAGCAGCATGTGCCGCTCTGTGCACCATGCAAGAAGCCATCCATTGTCTGATGTGTTGAGTCCACCTACCATCTCCCTTTCCAGAGCTCGTCTCCAGGAGCTGCTTTCTGAATTATATTTTTCCTTATGCTGCTTCTTTAGCTTATAGTACTGGCTGCCCTGTCAGTGTTGAGTAATGAGAAGAATTGATCACTTGCCTCTTTATAATGGCCCTTTACATCTTTGTTGGCATGTACTGTGTGTCCCCTTGCACTTGCCTTTTGTCAGGGTGCAGACCTCTTAATCTTGCTTCATGTAGATCTTTGTTTCCAAAACCATTTTCTTTCTCTTTCCATTGCTGTCCTCTAAGTGCCATCAGTTTATCCTGCTTCTTTTGCAAAGATGAAGACTCTCAAGGCTGTCAGATAGCTAAAGAACAAAACCACAGCTAGTTTTTGACATTTTGACCAAAGGCCATCATCTGCATGTTGCCAGAGCTTCGTCTGCTATGTGCTTTCATAAGGCTAAGTCTTTGCTAAGTTGTGGACAATGTTATTGTGTGGCCATGTTGTCACACATCATTGTAATTATATTCGTATTATGCACTGTGCCGTGACATTGCCATATCCCAAAGTAACGCCTTTCCTCTGCAATGCAGCAGTAGCGTGGTGCGGAAGGGAGGAACAACGTGACACTACAACTGTACTGCTGAGTAACATTGTCATGTCATGGTCATCACACAATAAACCAGCCTCATGCTGCCACAATGCAGTGTAATGATCTTCCCTTGATATTGCTGTCACTCATCATGAGTGCTGTCATGTATGGGACAAATAAGAGGATCTGCCAGCTAATTCCTTTGTCTGAAGCCATAAAAATCCTGGATTCATTGATCATAGATAATCCATAACGAAGAATCATTAGGTAATCACAATGTCATTGTAAAACAAATCATCATTTCATTTCACATCACATGGCAACTTAACGTGAAGTTTCTTAGGTCAGTTAAGTTATTCTGAAATATTTTAAGGATGCACGATACCTCCTAAAAAAGGGACAGATGGAAAGGTGGCAGAAGTATGAGTTCTGCTATGAATTCAGCTCACAGCAAGTAGAATTAAGGGCAATGTCACAGGAAACCCACTTATCTTCCCCTGAGTTTTCTTCTAAAGTTTCTGTCTTGATATGATTTTTTTTTAATGGAACTTTTTTTGAATTTAATATTTCAAAATCTAAGCAGAGCTCTGCAAATGAAATTAGAATAAGTTATATTCCTATGACCTGTTGCTATCTGCTGCCTGAGAATAAAGATTATGCATTAAGTGTCAAGCAACATTTCCGAAACATTTATAAGAGATGAATATTGTTGAGAAGGCATCTGCAAGGTGAATCACAACGAGAGCAGAAAGGCCATCTGGTGTAACTCAGCACAACTCAGTTAGGAAAATCCTGATTTACTCCAGATGAATATGTGGCGTAATATTGTTTTCATCATCTGAGTTGGAAGGGCAGATGATGTTTTCATCATCGGTTTGGAAGGGCAGGGATTTAAGTGGTGATTTAAAGTTGCTCATGTTAGGAGAAATAGTGAAGTCCATCACGATAATAGAATCATAGAATCCTAGAATGGCTTGGGTTGGAAAGGACCTCAAAGATCATCTAGTTCCAACCCCCCTGCCATGGGCAGGTACACCCTGCACGAGACCAGGCTGCCCAAAGCCCCATCCAACCTGGCCTGGAACACTTCCAGGGATGTCTCAACTCAGAAGAAAGTTGAATAGTTTGTACACACACAGAGCAAGGGGCTGGGAAAGACTCACTGAGTCCAGTGTGAAGACAACAGGAGCTCTGAAGAAAGCCCACTGTCATTATGGATCATTGCATCTGGTGCCTGTATATTTTTTTAAGTAGGTTTTGAAGCCAGGGGATTGAAATCTAACCATTTGCTAAAGAGAAACTTAATTTACTTCCTCAGCAGCATCCCTGACAACCCCAAATCCACATGTAAATCTTGGATCCAGATCCAAATCATTGTCAATCCGATGATGTAGTTCTTTTCAAGAATGGAAAACCCATCCAAGTCTAGATGGCTGGTTCAGACCTGTACTTACAGGTCAGATCCATTCTCAGATGTGGTTGCCAGGTTTCTTGTTTGCATGTTGGTGGTAGTAACATACACATACATGTGTATTAAGAGTGTGATGGGAGACCAGGTAATCCCAGGAAGCCAAGTTGTCTGGTACGGACCTTTTCTAGCAGCCTCTATTGACTTTGCTGGTTTCCAGCAATCACAATAGCAAGTTGCTACTGGAACGACTTCATCTACCAAGCCATACATCAGGCATGTTATGTTTGCTGATACTTGCATGGAAGACGCATATAGAGTGGCATGTTATCGAGCAAGCTTTATCTTTCCATTTGGTTTTTCTGCCTCTCTGATTTTTTTTTGCTGCACTTACTGCTTAGACAGTTTTATTAATGCACCACTGCAAATGACAGCAAAGAGAGATTTCAGTATAATGAGGCAGATTTCAGAGGAGTGAGGGAGAAGTGGAATAAAAACTTCTGTTTAGGAGTTGTTTGTTTGAGGGCTGTCTGGCTGCTGCTTTTTTTTTTTTTTATTTTAAATAATACTTTGAAATTATAGTTCATATTGGCCATTAAAGAACATTCAGTTTGTGATCCTGTGTAAAATTACAAGGCATCAGATTATGTCATGGCCCTTACCTTACATGGAAGTCTCATAATGCTTGTTTTAACTGAAGAAAAAAAAATTATATTCCATTTACCTGCTCCCTTGCGTAAATTATATTGCTTAGTAACACCACTAAGGAACACAACTGAGTCTGGACAGGTTGTAGAAATATTTGCAATCAGAATATCATTATGACTATAAAAATAACCTGTCACTTCAGTATGTGGTCATTACAGCAGAACTGATGTAACAATCCTTGAAAAACTCTTAACTGAAGCCAGGGCGTTACATCCTGATGTCCATACCTGTGTCCAAGCTCCAGCTTTGTTCAGGTAAAACTCTCACTGAGGTCTGTGAGAGCAGTACCTGGATAACCAGCAAGTAAACATTATTAAAAACTTGATTATATATCAGAAAATGGTAAGCAAGTCCCATGTAAGTACTGTAAAACGTGTGTCATGATATCTGTCCTGTAATTTACTGTGTTGCCTGTATTTGTTTGTTAGTATATAGATCGAGGTTTTCTATGCAGAAAAATCTTGAAGCTCTACTTGTTATTCAGCCTGTGCATAGGTCTACTCTTATTTCTTAGATAAAAGCCCACAAATTCTGCTGGTACTCTTGGTGCACCAGTGCTGCCAAATATATAGGATGACTGACATCTTAAAATCTCCCTAGTAAGCCGTTAAAATTGCTTGGGACCCTTTTTGGTCAGAGAGCTGAATGACTAAATAGTCCATAGGAACAGAGCTGCTTTCCCATTTCCAGAGCCATCATTCATAGATAAAGTGGAGGTTCATGGGCCAGTACTTGCATTACAGAAAGCTGTTTTGTCCAGTTTTCTGTCTTGTGAATTAAGAAGTGGTTTGAATCTTAAGTTATTTTTAACCCAGAATGTCCACCCAAGACTAAACTTATTTACAGTAATTGATAAGTATAGAAACAACTGTATTTTTTTCCAAAGCATTCAGCTGGGGAGATCACACAAGAAAGCAGAAAATTTTCTGTTCACAGAAAAATTGGGTCAGGTATCAGTTCTCCTGACGTTTGTTGATGTAGCGTTGCAGCGACCATCAGCCATAGAGTAAGGGAGCAACAGCAAAATATCGGTCTCCACATCAGCTCTATGCTTGTCCGTTTTAGTCACTTGAAACAGTGACACATGTCCCCAGTGTTGGTGTCTTCCATGTGCTGTGGAAGTCCAAGTGTCTGTAACCCAAGTACCAACAGCCATTGTGACCAACCAGTCTCTGCCGCAACTGTTCCCCTTCCCTTTGGCAACCTACAGTGATCGTATTTTGTCTCCCGTCCTTGGGAAATGCCATCGTTGTGGAGTAGTGACATAGAGTGGGAAGGGTGTGAAAGGGGGAGTGAGGTATCTGCATCCTTCCTCCCCACCTCAAGTTTTATGCATGACTGCACCATTGAAAAGTAGTCCCTCCCGTAGAAATGTGTGTCACCTGTTTTGGTAGCGTGAGTGTGCAAAGCATCTTCCTGCATCCCTGTGACAGGGGCTCAGAAGACATCTAGCACAAATATACATTTGCTGAAGAAGTCTTCTGAAGCCCCGTGGGGTCAGGGGGCTGAATTAGCATCCCACGTGGAAGCTGGTGAGGCTGAAGTGGAGCTGAATTCTCTTTTCCTCTCCCTTGACAGGGCATCCCTTTGGAGCTCCTGTGTGGTCCTACCACTCCTGGCCCTCACTTGGATGTCTGCAGTTCTGGCAATCACAGATCGGCGGTCAGCGCTCTTCCAGATCCTTTTTGCTGTCTTTGACTCATTGGAGGGCTTTGTCATCGTTATGGTCCATTGCATCCTAAGGCGGGAGGTGAGACGAATGAGTTGTTCTCTTTTATATAACCAACATAATTCCCATAGAAAACATCTGAAGAACATTCAATCAGACTGGTAGCTTTTCTAATCCTATGAACTTTTGCCTTTGTGTAGACAGTGACTACAAAAGTGACCATGACATTATCATCGGTCAAAGGGAAGAAGGGATGAATCAGTGGTTGTCATGATGAATGTACCGCAGAGTGGAATTTGGGGGACAGTTTTAGATTAGCTGATATGTCAGGTTTTGCTTGTTTAACACCAAGATTAATATTTCCAGAATGTTTACACCCCACCTCAAAAATGAAATATTAAGAAAAACAATTGGTTTGTTTAATTTCAAGAGGGGCAACTGGCACCCAAGTTTACAGAATGATTGTATGTTGGCATTAGTGCCTAGATATTTGAGCTAGAAAGTAAAGCTAACAATCATCAAGCAAGGAAATTTAGTAAATTCTCTCCAGCCTCCCTGTGGAGATTTAAAATGGTAAATTATATCAGGGAAGAAAAGGACGAATCTTTTATGTTTCTTTTATTATTTTCATCCTACTGAGCGGATAGACTATTAATAACAGAGACAGGAAGGGTTTTTTTTTTTCAATATTCATTTTATCTTCTTACAGCTCCTTTAAATTAAGTAAAACAGATTAATTTCTTATGTCAGGCCAATGAAATCAATGGAATTACACCACTGGCTTGGCTGAGACTCCTTCAACTAATTACATTATGAATATGGACTTGCATTTAACTCCCATTGCAGTCACTGGCATTTTTTTCCATTGATTTCAGTGAGTTTTGCATCAGATATATATTACAGCTGATATGAGATCATAATCAGACACTGTAGACCCCAGTATAATGATTTATGCAATAGCATCCATTGTAAATGTATTAAACGGTGCAAAATAGAAAACATTTTTATTCTTGACTATATAAATCAACAAATAGAAGTGACCAACACAGGGACCCAGGATATCTGTAAAACCTTTGAGTTGCTCTGTTAGTATGTGAGATATGTAACATATAAACAATTTCAAATTAATACCTGAATGCTACTAAAGTTGTATCCATGTTCTTTTGATCTACCAAGGATGGGGTTTTTTTGTTTGTTTGTTTTTCCTTTTGTTTTGTTTTTTTTTTTTTTTTCCCAGGAGAATTTAGTATGTTTTGGTGTTCCTATCTGACTCTGACTTTTGCAAATCCATTTGTTCCTGCAGGTTCAGGATGCTGTGAAGTGCCGAGTAGTAGATCGTCAGGAAGAGGGCAACGGAGACTCAGGGGGGTCATTTCAGAATGGACACGCTCAGCTAATGGTAGGGAAAACTACTACCTAGTCTGTTATTAAGGGACCTATGGGCATTTTTAACTCATAACTGATAAACAAAGGGCTCTGTCCATCATAGATTTTGCAATCAACATTCTTTTTTCCTTTAAACCTGTACTTGAACAAATATAGCACTTAGTAGAGGCTCTTTCACACAAATCCAGTTTCTTTTCATTCTAATATTAAGGGGCTCAAACTGACACACCAGGTTTTGCAGATATCTTGGTGAGATCCTTTCTTTCCCAGAAAATAGAAAGCCAAAATATACTTCCCAGGTCTCCCAGACCTTTTCATCCCCATCATCACACTGCCTTGTCCTAGCTGAAGCTAAGAGGCAGGAGTTTAATACTGTTTTAATCACAGTCTGTTGGGTCATTGTTATAAAGATGCTGTCTCAAAGGGATTTGTTTCTCTCAAAAGCACACTTGTTCACATTGCTTCACGGGGAATATAGTTTAAGCACTGTAAACCTTGGTCCTGTTGTGTTAAGTCCTCTGCAAACAGTCTAGATAAGGCTGTAGAATAATACGCTATGAAAAATCATCATGCATCTGCTTCAATGTTAAGATGTAGATGACATAAGAAGCATTTCATTTCTGTGTTTGGGGTAAGGACATCAGGACAATCACAAGATTTTAACAAGTTCCAAAAACGTCTAGTTAATATTAGACTTATATCATATCCCAGTGTTTTGGGTTTTTTTCCCAGTCACTCCTGTGCTAAGCTAAGTAGCTTGTGCTTGGGTACAAGATCTGATTTCAAACAGCACAATCTTTAAATTGAGACATCAAAGGATATACAGTTCTACCACACCTCATAGGTGTTTGTTAAAAAAGGTGCCTCATTTCTAATTTAAATGCATAGTCTTCTCATTTTCAGACTTATATTCTTGCTATGCCTATTTATGTGTAAATAGAAAGCCCTTTGCATGCCTGGTGCTTTTGCTCCTTCAATAATAGACACCATAATCATATCCAGTCTCAATCTTCCTTTCAATAAGGAAGCTTTTTTATTCTCTCTCTGCAAGACGTTTCCCTTCAAATTATTTATATAGCCCAGAGAAGCTGTGGATGCCCCCTCCCTGGAAGTGTTCAAGGCCAGGTTTGATGGGGCTTTGGGCAACCTGGGCTAGTGGAGGGTGTCTCTGCCCATGGCAGGGGGGTTGGAGCCATTCTATGATTCTATGATATAGCCCTTTTCCACATGCCCTTCAGATTCTCAGCATCCTTTAAAAATATGGATGCTATATTTGTCATTCTATTGTCACCATCCCAAGTGCATTATTATGAAGTTTCAGATTTTTGTCTCTCTGTATAACTCCCTGTTTTCATTCATTATCAACCACCTTGCAAAATTCTGTGTGAGCTACAAGTTTTTTAGCAATGAGATTGCATTTACTTCTTTGCTGTTGATGGATGTGTTGAGAAGTAGAGAGTTTACAATCAGTTTTTTCACATTCAGGCTCAAAAAGCTCTGGAATCTAGATGTGAATGATGAGTCCTCACTGATAATTTTAGAGGGGTACAATGTTATTTTACAGTGACTGAGTTGCAAAATAACCAAAGCAATCAAAAGCTTTGCAAGGTGGCATTTTTGCCGTTACCTTTTCCAGTAATCTCCAAATCTGCCAAACAAGTGAAAAGAAGCTTAGCTGAGTAGAACTGTTTTCCACAAAATCTTGTTGACTGGTATTAAATATAAACCTATCATTTATTTATCAGTAGAACTAGTACAGGCTGTTCAGTTACATTTTTCTGGAACTCCTATCATGAAAATGAGATTATATTTTTCTGTGTCATCCCACTTGCCCATTTAAACGTTGGTTCAGTCTTATTTCTCTTAGATTCTTTTCAGATTTATTTGATATCTCAAATAATTTACTAAGAAATTAGCATCAAGATGGTTGAGATTATTCCTCAACCAGCTCTTCAAAAACTCTTGGATCACAACCTGCTAATACTAAAGTATTTATCCCCCTGGGTTAAACACACTCTTCTTAGTATTAAACTGGAATGCATTTAGTCACATTAATACAATTATACTAAGTACCTTCTTTCTGAAATGATACTAGAAATAATCAGTGAACTCTTCTACGTTTTGCTAGTCTGCGGCCTTTCCATCACTCTATGAAAACTCATGGCCCACTGTGACTCAGTGTATCCAGTTCTTTGAAATGTTATCTGCTAAAAGCTTTAGAAAAAGGATTAACTCATACTGGGAGAAGAAAGGAGTTTCATTTGGCTGTACAGACCGCCTGAAAAAGTTATTCAGCCTTTGTGCCTGCAGGGACCATTGATTTTATACACTAGGGGTTTCAGAAGCAGAGACTTGTTTCCACTTCGTGTGACTTGGTGATAGATCACAAGAAAGCCCACTCGGTATAAAGTGTTCCCAACAGTATCCCCAGATCTCTTTAATGAGTGGAGGGGAATCCACTTAGACTAAGTTTGGGGTAATATATCCAAGGCAGATCAGGTCAGGAAATGATCTCTTGTTTTTCAGTAATGTGCATGAATGTGTTCCAGGGAGATACTTTAATCTGGCAGCCCAGGAATTAGTGTATGGATGATCGGATAAATCCAGCTGAAAAGCAATGTTACAGTTTTACCAGCGCCTGAGGCTCAAAAGCCACAGGTGGAAAAGAGCGGTCTGTTTGCCATGTTTCAAAGCCCAAGCAAAACATCTCCCCTCCACTCTTCTGGCAATGGTTGCGTCTGCCTCGCTAATTAAAGTGGGTTTTTTGCATTTTCCAAATGGCTTTCTTTCCCCCACCACCTCCCTTTGACCACGTCCTCTGTGTTCTCTGTCTTTCAGACCGATTTTGAGAAGGACGTGGATATGGCTTGTAGATCAGGTGAGCACATCACAGGTGAGAATCAACAAGTGACCTGGTTTGGGGATTGAACTAGGCCATTTTTTTCCTTTCTGTTTTCTTTATGTGTGTCTTAGTGTCTTGCATGTACTTGCGTGGGCTGCCCTTACTCTTCACCTTGGCCAAAAGAAAGCAACACCCCTAATTCTCCCCTATGCTTTGCTTATCTGATTTTCCTGTAGCTTTCTTGGCCTTTTGACTAAGATTAAGCCTTGCCTCTGAGGTATTATTTCTTACCTATGGCCCATGTAACATGGTGGCAGAGAAGAGAATCGAGGAAGAAGAGATCGGATCCATCTCTTCTTACTGTGATCCTTCTTTGCTTTAGCAACCCCTGCCCAAGGGGGTCACACCAACCTCAGACAGCTCTGTGCTCAGGAGAGGTGTCTTTGAGAAGGTCTGGACTCTGGAGAGCCTTCCCACCACTCCATCTGTCTCCATGCACATTTCTAGTGCATTTGTAAGCTGCCTGTACATATGGAGGTGGGTCAGGTCTCTCCTCCTTTGCCTGCACCTTTGTGCTGTGTGTTCAATCACACATGTTCATTGTGACCCTGCAGATCTGCATGAGTTGACAGTCTCTTTCCCCAATAACTCCCTTTTCTCTCATTCCCTTGGGGGTGTCTGTGCTGTCTGGATTCTCCTTTGCTACCTGTTTGTCTCTGCAGGTTTCATGCTCTCCTGGTCCTGGCATGCCTGACCATTTGGCTTGGGTTTTTTTCTTACCCTTTGTAGATATTTAGGCTTTTATTCACCCTCCCAGACTTCTCTGCTCTCCCAAGCAAGAGAACTAGCAGCTTGCTTGGCACTTGAAAATAATTCACATCATCCAAACCAGGATCTCCCCTAGCCAAGGACAGTATGTACTGTGTCTTCAGTTACTGTCATGGGAAAGCTTCTGTCTCTCTCTGTCTTCATTACCCTCCTTCCTTACCTCCCTCCTTCCTTCCTTCCTTCCTTCCTTCCTTCCTTCCTTCCTTCCCTCCTTCCTTCCTTCCTTCC
>VXBL01005558.1:1028404-1054192 GCA_013400195.1 Aramus guarauna
CTTCCTTCCTTCCTTCCTTCCTTCTTTCCCTTTGTCTCCCTTTTTTCTTGTTTCTCTCCTTCTCTCTGTCTCTTTCTGTGCACATCTACCTGTCCCTTTCATTTATCTTTATCTAATCTATCATTTATTTATCTGCTTCTAATGTATTTATCTATAATTCATCTCTTTTTCTCTATCTTGCAATCACTTATTTATCTCTGTCCTCAGTTGTCTGTCTTGCTGTACCTGTTATTTATGTATTTCTATCTCTGTCATCATTTATTTCCGTCACTATGTTTCTGTGTGTTGTCTATCATTGTCACTATCATTTATCTATCTAATATCTATCTATATCTTATTTATCTTTTCCTGTCCTTCTCTCTGTCTCACTCCCTCTCCCTATGCTTATCACATTCACAGTATATTTATCTCACTTATGCCTGTGATATCTTATTTCATGGTCTCTTTCTGTCCATTTATCTCTTTTCAGGGTCTGTCCATTTTGTTCTTTCTGTTTCTCCATCTCACACTCTCTAATCTAATTTCTATCTGTCGCCCTCTTCTTATTTGTTTCCTTTCTTCCTTTTTGACACCGAAGACCTCAGTTCCAAAAAATCACGTGTGAAAAACATGCATGTGAGACCGGGTCTGACTTGAACACATGCTCAATGAACATGCATCCAGGCTAGGTGTGGGCACACACAACCAGCTACAGAGCCAACATCCCACCTTCTGCTGGAAACCAAGGCAGACCCTGAACTCCTGCAATAAAGGAGCTTTTCTGAATCTGCTACCAAGTTTCTTGCTCCCAAATCGAGCTTCCCAGAGGAAAAAAAGGAGCTGACTGGTTTCACATGACTTCAGGGCAGAAGACCCTGGACCAGCAGCCTTCTAGCAGGCTAGGCTTCCCTTCCTTTGCCTATACACTTTGTAGATGTCTGCCTGAAGATGTATTCCTCCTCTGATAAAGTACTATTACTCTGCGCCAAACTAAGTAGTTAATAATAGTCCCCATTTTAGAGACTGTTCTGTATGGTGCATCATCCTATTCATTCTACTTACTGAATAATAAAAAATAGAAATTGCCATCATTCCTCCTGGAGGCACCAGTTAATAACGGATTGGAAATATGCTTGATACTGCTCATACACCCCTCACTCAAATTCACTGGTAGAACTGGGTCCATAGCTCGATGTTGAATGCTCAGCCCACTCCATGCTTGGAGATCGCCAAGTGCAAACCTCTCCAAACTTACCTTCTGCAGCTGACATGAGCATGGAGAAGAGCCTGAATCAATAAACCTTACTGACGCTCCCAAGTGAAGGGCTTGACTTCAGTTACATCTTCCCACAGTATATGCTATGAATAAGCTGTAATGCTGTGATTTATCCTAGCACGTCCTCTAGCAATGTCAAGATGACCACAGCTGCCATAGTTACACCCAGTGTGTTTATTTTTCAAAGCTTTTTAAAAGTTCTTTTATTGTACTTGGTCTCCTTGTCATCCTGCCTTGACTTCTCTGTAGTCTTTGAGGGGAGCTTTGCTCTTTCAGCATCCATCACTCCCAGTATATGTTGGTTGAAAAATTAGTGTGCCCTCAGTACTGTGGGATGCCTCTGTCACGTCCTGCCTCTGTCCCAGGTGGAGCAGCTGAATAGTATCAGGTTACCCCAAAGATCCCTGTCTCTAGTCCATTTCAAAAAAAATAGGTAAAAGGGCTTTTTTTTTTTTTTTTCCTTCTGAGATGGGTGAAGGGGAACATGCATTTATTTCTCCTTTCCTGTGCTGAAATACTGGGTAAGTAGCCTTCAGTCCCTCACCACTTTGCCCCTGTGATTTCCATCCCCTGGAGACATCAAGGCTGACGTCATTATCTTCCTAAGGTCTTTGTTGCAGCCCAAACTCAACCGAGCAATAGACTCTTATGCATAGAGAAGGAGCAGATGTCTTGTTGTGGGCAGTGTTGCGTGGGAGTGAGTGTCTGTGTGTCCTTTATATACCTCCTAATTGGCATGTTCACCTCATCCTCAGCTTAAGGTTTTCCTCTCCTATTAAGGAATATTCATGGCACTCCTTTCTATCCTCAAGGGAAATTGAGAAACACTAAATAATTAGCTCTTACAAAGGCTTGGCATGATTACTAGAACGTAAGCTTTTTGGAGAGCAGTTAGAAATTCATAACAAAATGTGGTGTGTTTCACAATACCAAATTATTGACACTGAAACCATTCCAGGGAAAAGATACATGAGGCAGTTCATCAAGTTTAAAACAAAACAAAAAACAAACAGACAAAAAAGACTTTACATTTTAAATCATTGATAATGCTGCATTTTAGCTATTTTCTGAATCAAAATAATTTTTTACGTGAAAGCAACCTTTTATTTTAAAGAATTCTACTCCATGGGCTAGTAATATATTTATATAATTCATATATATACCTATACTACATGTACTAAATATGTATACATGTATTTGCTTTTCAAGATATTGTTATCTAGGTGGGAGATTTGGCCATGATTGTGTTGGAAAATTCCCCTCACAGAGACTCCCTCAAAATGAGAAAGTTTTTTTCTTCCCTAGCTTTAGTTTTGCCTTCAGCATCCTGGATTTTAAAAACCAAACAAAACCAATAACAGTATAAACCACTGTTTTGCCACCATAGGCTCTTTCTGAGAGGTCCAAGGGAACATGCTGGCATGGTGTGACTGTGATAAGTGTATTGATGTGTTAAAAAAAACCCTAGGTGAAGTGCTAAGGATACTTATCTGTCTTCCTAGTGCTGAATAAAGACATCACCACCTGCAGGACGTCAACCATCACAGGAACACTGAAGCGTCCATCACTGCCAGATGAAGAGAAATTGAAACTCAATCACCAGAAGGGGTCATCAAACTTTAACAGTCTTCCAGCCAATGTCTCCAAGATGCATCTTCAGGGCTCACCACACTACCTGGGGGCCATCAACCTGAATGAGTTCAGCAATCACACTCTCACTCTGAAGAAAGACAAGAACCAGCCCCCTAAGTCCATCTACATCTGTGATGGGGACATCTTCAAGAAGTTGGACTCAGAACTTTCCCGGGCACAAGAGCAAACACTGGACACCAGCTACGTCATTCTGCCTACCAACACGTCTACTTTACGGGCCAAACCGCCCAAAGACGAGAGCAAATACAGCATCAATATTGACCAGATGCCCCAGACACGGCTCATCCACCTCAGTATGGCTACTGACCCAGGCTTTGTTGTCAAGAGTCCTCCACGGGAGCCTGTAACCATGACATGCAGTGAGGTGCAAGGTTCCCCCATGATACAACAGCAGCAGCAGCTGGCTCCACAAAATATCTCCAACGAGTCACAGATTCCCAACAGCCTGTGTGACACAGGTGACTCAGGGAACTCGGGTGTGGTGTCCAAGAGTGAGACCGTCTCCACCCTCTCCATGAGCTCCCTGGAGGTGAGCATGTGAATTACTGTCTTGTTCTCAGACCAGAATGATGCCCTGCCCTCAACATTGGCCACACTAGGTGTTTCAAGAGAACCACCTTAGGCCAAATGCAGCCCCCATGCAGTACCAGTATTATATCATCATGAGGGATCACTGACACGGGATACCATTTTATAATCTAATGTTTAAAATCCCTCAAGACTTCCATGGACATGTTCCATCGCTGGATGGACTGTTGTTAGCCCTACAGGCAATGCAAAGTGCAATAAAAATGTTAGCTTGTCAAAGAGTGTTCATTTTAATGCAAGGCACATGGCTTGCATTACTGTTTCTCCATTGATTCTCTGCCTCAGTTTCCCATTTTGATGACTTCAGTTATGACACAGATGAGAAAATCCTAGCAATCGCAGATGTAAAATGTCCCTAAGGCATGCCTCACAATGCTCTTAGCATCAATGGGATGTCAGAGGTTTTGCATAAGTGTAGCCCTCTCCTTCTGACCTGTGATAACACATTGCATATATTAACAGTTCTCCCTAGACCATAGATCTTACAGTGATGTCTGTTCTAGTTTTTGCACTTACAGAATCATAGAATCACAGAATGGTTTGGGTAGGAAGGGACCTCAAAGACCATCTAGTTCCAACCCCCTGCTATGGGCAGGGACACCCTCCACTAGACCAGGTTGCCCAAAGCCCCATCCGGCCTGGTCTTGAACACTTCCAAGGATGGTCCATCCACAGCTTCTCTGGGCAACCTGTGCCAGTGCCTCACTGCCCTCACAGGGAAGAGTTTCTTCCTCATACTGAATCTAAATCTACCCTTCTTCAGCTTAAAGCCATTACCCCTTGTCCTATCACTTCTCAGCACCTGGCCCTTTTCTGGCCTGTTGTCAGAGAGCAGGTCTCAGCCATTGCTGTCCAAACTTCAGTCTTGGCTGACCAATGCTCAAAAGCTTCAATAGATGAGTTGGATGAGCCTCTCTGCTTTCCATTCTGTGAACCACCTGAAAGCTCACAACTAAGAAAGAGTCTTTAATTGGCCAGGCTCCCATGTTCAGCCCTCCTCAAGGGTCAGTGGTTTTTGGTATAGATCCCTCTAACGGACTGGCACTTTCCATCATGAAGAGCCAGAGAAACAGGTTAAAGGTGTAGGAAGAAGGAAAAGGAGAAGGACTCTCCCTGTTTTTCCTACTGTGTGGTTGAGTTTGTGCCTACTCAACAGCATCAACCCATTTATTAACCTTTACCCATCTCTTTTTCTTTTGAATACCCAGAGGCGGAAATCCCGGTATGCAGAGCTAGATTTTGAGGTGAGTACATCCCTTTCTGAATGTACTTTTCTAGGGATAAGATGAGAAAAAGCAATGCTGCTTTCTTTTCTTCCTGGCACCTTTGCAGGAGTGCTGCCTCTGCCAAAGTGCTTCTTCAAGGGTTTAAAAACAGTGGGTTGAAAGACTTGTGATGGATCCCTAGTAAGGCTTACCGTGTGCGGCTAAACAAACGGGTGATTTATCTTGGTACATGCTTAATTAATGGAGCAGTAGCTTCTGTGTAAATATTTGTAAATCAAGATCCCACGTCGGCTTGCCCAAGACCTGTAACATCTCCTCTGTGAGCAAAATGCTTACGAAGAGCTGATGCAGTGGTAGGTGACTGCACCACGTTCCTGTATGGGAAGCACAAGGACATTTGATTGGTGGCCTAAAACGCCTGGCCTTTTGTGCGCAACATCTGTTGCTTAACAGAAAGGAAGCTAATACATCCCCACTGTCACAACCCATCATCAACCCTGGTCTTTCACACCTATTAATGAACCTCACAGAATCAGCCTGGGAGGAAGAAGTCTATACTGTACATAGGAAAATGTCTGTCCTCACACCTGAGGCACGGAGTGGAAAGCTTTGAAAGAGCCAGTCCACCACAAAAGGTCCATGGGGCTACTGAGAGCTAGTGCAGCTATCTTGAGTACAATCATGGCACCCTTCCTGGCAGGGCTATCCGTTCCCTTCAAAGCTGCTGGATTATGCCAAAGCAGAGTCACATTAAGGGCCCACGAGGAGTTGCCTTGAAGTGGGCTCTGAAGTTGCCCACTTCAGAGCTCCAGGTCATGAGCTTGGTCTGAAATTGAGGTGTGATGTGTACATCTAAGCTGATACTTCAAGTTGGTCCCAAACTATTTGAGCCACCTTCTCCTATTACATAGCACTTGGCAGAGTAGCACTTGGCAGATTACAAGAAAGCTGTATTCAACGTGCTTTTACATGCAAAGGGAAGTCCTTGTAGAAATTGGTCCTGCTTCTCCTTCTGGGCAGTAGAAGGTAGAAGTGAAATGCAAAAGGACTGCAATACAAAGAAAAGGAAATTGTGGAATAGTCTCTGATTGAACTTCTTCTACCCAAATCCTACATGTTTGGGTAAGCTCTGAACACATTTGCAAAGGAGGCACACTGAGAACAGTGGGCATGGGGTCAGATGTCAGTTAAAGAAGGTCAGCAAAGCTTCCTAGGTCAAGATGGTAGAACATTTCCAGTCAAGCACAAATTCTACAGCATAAACTGTAGGAAGTTGCAGGTTTAGGGTAACCATAAGGTAAAAAATTAGTCTTTTCCACCATCTAATCCTGAAAATAAAGGCAATGCTACACTGGGTCCTCTGTGAACTTTGAAGGTAGTTCAGGCAGGCCAGATTGCACCTGCGGGGAGACAGAGGCAAGTTTTAATAATGTATGTAACTTTAGGGGGAAGTCATGTTATTTCTGTACAGCTGAGGGGGGTTTGCTGACCTGTGGCCCTTGTGTTTGCTCTAGAAAATCATGCACACAAGAAAACGTCACCAAGACATGTTCCAAGACCTGAACAGAAAACTCCAGCACGCAGAGAAGGAGAAGGAGTCTCCAACAACGGACAGCAAGGTTAGTCGGACACTTGCAGAGCCATCATCTCCTAGAGCTCTCTAGTGCCAGCAGGAGCATGGGAAGCAGCAAGAAAGTTTAGAAGCCCTCACTGAATGCCTTACCTTGATGTTCTGCTCCTGTGTGTTGCAACAAGCACATGTGCACTGAACAGGACACAGAGGGTCACAGAGGTACCGCTGCTGGTCAGCAGCCCAGAAGAAGAATGTCTGTCCTCATGTCTGTTCATGGTGAATGCAGTCTGTGTTGTCTTGTTTGTCTCTGTTCCTTGTGTCCATGTCTATTTTTGCATCCCTGTTCAGGTCATCTCCCAGTGCCACATCCATTTACTCATAGTTAGGAATGGAAACCAGAACAGACTTGAGGAAATCGAGGTGGAAAGGGGAGAGGGCAGAAGGTGGGGACAGCAGGAACCTTCTATCCCACTTGCAGGGGCCAAGGCAGCAGTGTTGGGCAGAGTTATTTAGGAGAGGCACAGCAGTGGGATTTAAGCTCTGGTGGTGGCAGCAATTCTTGGGGACTGCATGCTAATTAAATGTGGCATGAGGGTATCTGTGGCAGCTGATCACCATACACATGGCTTTCCTCAACAGGAGCAGACTTTCAGGGCAAGAAGAGATTCCAAGGGAGGCAAGCTGAGGGAAAGACCTTGCAGCCTTTCACTGGGGCAGAGTTTTGGTACTCGAAACAGATATCAGGAGCTTGTGTAGGAAGTGATGTGGATAATGCAAGTAAAGGGAGGGCAGGCTGATAGCACCTCCCCCATGTCTTAGCCCGTTAAGCCTGCTGAGTGAGAGCCAAAAGGTTGCAAGGAAGTGTATCTACTCCAGCGGAAGGGAAAAACAACCAGCAAGGTCAGGTTGGCAGTAAGAAATGAAATTTGGGTTGTGCCTGCACTCAGGAGAGTGGCAAGGTGAGCTATTTATAGTATTCTTGATCATTTGCAAACAAAGTCAGATCCAGGATACACAGTCACCTGCAGTGTGGCCAAGGAGGCACCAGCTGGGATTATTTTGATGGGACTCCCTTAGAGGCAAGACCAGAGCTTGAGGGGGGTGACTGGACAAGAAGTTTAGTTTGGTTCTTTGTGGAAGCAGAGCACTGCAGAGCCTTTGGTCTGCTTCCAGATCTCGCAGCATTGCTGTGCTGAGCTCTGGAGATGTGGTCCCAGCAAATCCTACTTTTATTGTGTGTGGCAAGGTGTCATTATGGGCTGTCCAGTGTTACAGAATGAGAGGGATAGTGAATCTATCAGGCACGTTCAGATCAAAGCAGCCTGTGTCAGCCCAGAATCCCAATGCATTTTACTGAGTTTCATCTCTCTGCTTTTTTCCTATTATTTAGGTATGACACAGCTGTAAAATCAGAAATGCCTAAATACCATGTAAAAGCTAATCTGTGATATGTTTGCAGGAGGGTTTTATAGATTGAGAAGTTTTGAGCATTTCAGTGATGCATCTATCTAGAATTAAAGTTGCCAGTGTCAGCATCAAAGAGCTTTGAACTGCTGGAAAGAAGCTGTGAAGGTGGCCTTTGCATATTGACTCAATCTTTTTCAAGTTGTGATTTTTCCTTGGATGTCACCAGAGAGGGTGAGCTTGCAAAGATCACTACTGGCAAGTCAGTAGTGGGTATTGGTTTAGAAACATCCAAAGGAGTACAAAGAAAAATAAATAGCTTTCTTCACCCCTTTTTCTGCCATTTGCTGCTGGGGACCCCACTGGAAATAATGCCTCATCTTCAGCTTGCCCTGAGAAGGCAAACTGCAGATATCAGGGATTAAAATAACTACAGAAGAAATTTTTCTCTTTTATGTATGTTTAGGTTATAAAACGATGGAGTATTTCTTCTGGTGGAAGTGATAAAACTAACGTTAGTGTAAGTCTGGCTTTCGTTTTTCATTGAAGAGCATTGTAGACCTGTCCCAAACCCTTCCATGACGCATGCATCCAAATACATTCCTTCACCTATAGGAAACTCCTTGCCTTGTTGGCATGAACAAGGTCATAAGGATCCTGGAATACCCTTCACACCTAGCATCATAGAGCAGAAGGGATGTTTACTGGGTCTAGTCCACCTGCTTGCATTGCTCTATCTTTGATTGCCCTTTTAAATAAGCAACCACAAAGTCAAGCTACCAATTCTCTCTCCAGCCCTGCAGTTTCCCAGCCTCTCCTGGCAGCATGTTCTATCGTCCTTAGTCCTTTCCAAGGTATGATTCTTTTCCTAATCTTCTTGTACTTCCTCTCTCTTCTTTCAACTCCAAGATCAGGTAGGTGCTGCTGAGACTTGAACTAAATGTCTGCATAGGACAGGCCTCCTCTGGGAATTCCTAGGAATAGTCCTGGCCCTTTTAGGGACTGGTTTGGGTTTGGGTTTTGATGTAAAAGCAAATCTCTGTACTTCAGCGCACTGGCCGGAACTGATTGCCCTGCACCACTTAATCCATAGTTCCTCTCAGATGAGCTACTACCTTGTCAGATTTGAAGGAAGCACCAACAGAAGAATGGGAGGAAGAAAGAGATCTTCTGTCTCTTTAGGAAGAGGGGTTGAAAATTCAACCGTCACATGTGTTTAGTGTTGAGAATTTCTCCAGCTTCAGTGGTAAAACATAGTTTTAAAGGGGTCTTCTGCAAAGACCTGCAGGTTTGTCCCAACACATATATTCCTCCTCTCTAAGTACACTGAAACATTTAAACTTTGGATAAGTGTACACTTGAAAGATCAAGGAGACTGCCCTTTGTCCACTCTCCCAAAGTAGTTACTGGCAGAGCTGGAAACATAATCAGGGACTCCTGCATGTTTGAGCTGTGCAGCTGTCCTCCTTTACAAGGTCCATTTCTGAAAGGCATTACTGATGTGAGAATGACGCAGTCCCTATCAAAGGCAGCCTTTACAAATGCATCTAGGCTTTTCTCTTATCCTGCAGACGTGGGGACAGGTTTGGGGGTGAATACTGGTCTCCTTTCACCCAGCGGCCAAGGAGTCCTTCCCTGGGACCTTTCTTCTCCCTTTCACTGGAGGGCACAGGGTGGAAGCATAGATGTGATGCAAAGCACTGTGCAACACTGCTGCTAGCCATCGCACGTCACCATTCAAGTCAGAACTGCTGCAGCAAAGATTTGGAGACTAATCCACATCCCGCTGAGATTAGGGTGTCCCCATGGCCATCACCAGTTGGCCTGTCATCAACTTGCTAACGATCAACGTTGCCGGGATGGTATGTCAGAGGCAGGCAATCAGGAGAGTCAGAATACTGCCTGAAACACCAACCACATCTGAATCTTGACCGCATTTAATGCATTCCCAGGACCCACTGTGGCGGCAGCAGGGTTTGCTGCAGTTATTTTGCTACAAACCAAAGCACAGTGCTAATGCTGAAGTAACTCGAGTCTCAGAGTACAATACAGAATTGTCCTTCCTTGGGCACCAAACTTGGATTTTTCCATGATTTTTTCCAGTTTATTACAAGAAATCCATTCCACGTGACATGTACTTTCTTATATATGTACCTCAACTATAAAAATGCTCCCATTGGAAGCACACTCAGATATTCTGGATTAAAATCACATTGTCCAGCAGGATTCATGTTCAAAGCATACAGGACCACACATCCACCTGCTCTTGCCTAGGCCACTTCACCGCAGCAGAGTACAGGGATCTCACTCATTTGTGGCTTTATGAACTAATCAGGGATGTAGACTTTATTATCAAAAGCTAACTTTTCGGTGCCAGGGAATTAAGATATTATCAGACAGACATACAACAAGATCTGATGACTGCAAGTTGAAAAGTCAATTTTTAAATGCACTAACAGATCCGTGTATGACCTTACCATGGGCTATGGTAAATTTTCTCTTTTGCAGTCTTCAAGTTCAGATGAAGCAAAGAAGAGGGAGACGATTTTTGAGAAATCAGCCCTTACTCAAAGGAAGTTACAGTGTTGTAGGCAAGACTCCTTTGCTCCTGTTGCACTGCAATTTGGGACAGATTATCTCTGTCCACCTGAAGGGACTTTGAATCTAAAAAGAGTATCTCAGGACCAGCTGGGTTTACTTTGCTCATCCTCCTCCCAGATGGCTTGCAGCCAGCCTATGTGTGGTTGTTGCACACTGTTGCCCTTCCATTTTATCCCAGACCAAACTGGAAGCTGCTGTAGACCCTGAGCAGAAAACTGAATGAGCTGTGTTTGTTGAATATTTATCCCTTAGACAGTTTATTTGCGGCCAGGAAACATGAAAGGAACCAAAGGCTTGGAGACAACCACAGCAGGATTTGCATCAAAAAACCCAGCCATCCACATCACACATCCCAAGTGATTAAAATTAAAAACTGTCTCAGTGTCTGGGATCCACCAGATCTTCATTTTTAAGGTTACGATTAGTAGTGAGTGCCTTCCACCTGGATCATACGTATTTCCTCATAGCAGCTTTAAGGCACATTTTGCTGCCCAAACAGATGCATGTGAGGTTGGTACTGACTCAGACGGCAGAGTTCTTCCTTCCTAATTGCTCCCATCACTTTGAGTTGTTCTTTAGCTACCTGATTGCTAAAAAAAAAAAAAAATAATAATAATAAAAAAAATCCCATCATTGCAAATCTCATTGTAAGTTTGTTTCCCCATTTAAAAGTCCACCCTTTGCCTGGCAGACTGTAGGCTCTAACATGCAATTTTTTTTTCCCCCTGTTTCCCCCTAAATACACACACTTCCCAAGGTCTAAATACCTGCAGCTGAGAGCTATTCACATTTAAGAAGGGCAGTGGTATTTTCAAGCTACTTTGTACTACATGGGAAATATTTTGCTGCACAGTTCCCTATTGTCAGGGTAAAGCATCTCCAACACTGCTCCTCCCTGCGAGTTAATTGCTAAAGAAATTCCAGTGCTTGGGTTGGACATCAGGAGAGGTTCACATGCTCTGCAACAGCATGGTACGAAAGCGGAGGCTTTGCAGCCTTTAAAGGAAGAGAGGGCTTTGTTTCTTCTACCCTTAGCACCAGCTTTGAAAGCAATGGAAGTGACACTCCTGCCTTCCCCCTTGGCAGGAGTCCTTTGATCCAGCTCCATTAGAGAAGTTTGAATCACATACATATTCCTCTCTCCTTGCCAGCATCTGGCTCTGCATTCATTTTAAACTGCAGCTCTTGTGCAGAGGTCAGTGAAAGCTGTGCTGAACAGAGCTCTGCAAGTTTCTCTGATTTGCTCATTCTTGCTTATTAGCCACTTGCTATGTTTAGCTCTCTGCAGCTCAAATGGCTTTTGCTTTGGCTGGAGTCCTGTCCTGGAGTCCACAGACAGGATCTGGACGCGGTCTGTAACTTAGCTTTCAAATCCAGTCCTGTCTTTCTGTTGGTCCTGGACCAGCACTTGCTCCAAAACCCAGTGGAAAAAAAAAATACACAAAGTTTTTTTCTGCCATTCTGTGGCTTTTTACTTATCTCCTGCTAGACAATGTTTCTGGCTTGATTACTCACTTTCTCTTTTCAGGTCAAGATTTTTCTTAGCTATCCTCTTCGAACACCTGGAGGGTATACCCATCCCACCAGCGTTTGATCTGGCATCTAACAGAGTAGTGAGAAAACAGGAATATTGATCAATACTGCAGTCACTCCTACTAATGGCTGTGTGTCTCCCTGGCATGCTCTGCTGCATGACAGAATTAATTCACTTGCCTGCTGGCTACCTGGCCTTTTGCTAGTTGGTTGGGGAGCTGGCAGCCCTGCTCCAGGGTGGGAAAATTTGTCTCGTGTCCATGGGAACCTCTTTGCATGGGCTGAGACTGGGTGTGGAGGAGCTCAGATGGTGGTGGTTGTGTCAAAATCAGGCTCATTCCTCACTGAGGAATCAGAAAATTGGGAGGCTGTGCTCCTCCTGTTGTCACCTGTGCATCCCTCTGCAAGGGAAGCTCCACTTACAGGTAGGGTATCTCCTGTGTGGCACATGTTCCATCCTCTCTGCACTTCTTAAAGGCTTTGGTAACTGGCAGATTTTAAAAGGCCAATTAGGGTAACTTTTATAGGGAGGAATGCTACATAAAGTATAATAATTGCTACAATAAATTCGGTTATGAAAATGACGTCAAGCCTTAATTCATTCAGCCGTAAACCATCTGCCAGCTACCGGATGTCCAAATATACCATCAATCAGCAGTTCACCTCCTCCTGTAGATCATCTGATAGCTTGTGTCCCAAATATCAGGCATCAATTACTCTGAATTTCTCAGAGACTTCTTATTCCCTGTATCCTCTGTGTCGACATTCAGTTCCTGTCATGCCATTTGATGTTAACCAGCTATCAGCTGCTCCAAAACCCTTCAGTTTCCACCAGCAGACTTCAGCTCATAATTGTTTGGACTGGTTACCCAAAGGATTCTATAAAGAATTTGGTTTGGGTGCTTTTGGTCTCTTCCTGGAGTCCCTAGGTGTCCCTGTGAGGCATGGAGCAGCCTTGAATGGTTTCAGCATTTTGGGGAACACCTAGTCCTCCATGTCCACCGAGTGGGCTCCTCAGTAGACCATATGAATTGTCCAGAAGAGGGTGGTATGTTAACCAGCTAGGTTAACGGCAAGAATAGCCTGGAGAATAGCGTGTTCCTCATGCTGATGGAACCACGGGCTTTCTCTGCAACCTTCAGGCAAGGGATGGTTTATAAGTCTATGGAAAGAGCCCCATAGGGTCTATGAAAGAGCTCCTTGATTCATTGCCTGTTCACCTTCACTTTGGCTCACAGCAGCCCCTACATGTTAGACCATCTGAATTTAAGAAAATACAGAAGCAGAAGACATTTTTATCACCCAGAAAATGCTGGGTATTTGAGGTTTCCTAACTAATTTATATCAATACAAGTTAAACCCACAAAAAAAAATACTAAATTCTGAATACAGTCAGCCACTTCTTTTTATTTAGCTTTTCTCCTAAATGAAAAAAAAAAACAAAACCCAAACATCATCTTTGTAGTTCAGTAGCATAAAATGAAGGACCTGAAGCTACTTGTTTCAAACACAGAAAGGAAAATTTATCACTCTGTAAAAAAACAAGACAGCTTTCCCATTTTCTAATCACTTTTCATCGACATTGATCTGAAGATAGATTAGACGGCGTGAGCCACATTTATCTTTCAGATTCCCTGCTATATGCTCTGAATAACTTCATTCTGGTCCAAGAGTCATCAATGTCATGGGGAGAGACCATTTGGGTCATGAAATATCCTTCAAGTTGACACTAGAGGCAATGAAAACAGCAGGGGAGTAGCTGGTTCTAGGGGAGTTATCCCTGAGTGGTCTGTAGAAAGCACTGAATTCCTCTTCAGGTTATTCAGGGTAACCATAAAAACTGGGCATTAAAAAAAAACCAAACCAGCAAAACCAACCAACCAACCAAACAAACAAACAAAAAAAAACCAAATACAAAACAAACACAAGGAGATGCAGCTTAACAGCTTGCACTTCTCATCATTTTTGACTGAAGTGTGAAATGAAAACTGTCTTAAAGCAGCCAGTCAGTCTCCCGTGCCGTATTTATGCAATACACTGATGCCGCTCCTAAGCAAAAGAGTTGCACTAGGATCCAGGTACTCTGGATGAAGCCAGCCTGGACCTTTGAAGGCAGCACAGAGCCAATGCACAGAGCAGCTCACCTTTCCATAGCCACCATGAGCCAACTTGTTGCAGTCTGCCAGGACTAGCTTTAGAAGGAAAGGGCTGTGCGGTTTATCTCAATGCACTTTGCCCCTGTCTTTGTTAAGGATTTTGGAGGGGTTTGTTGGCACTGCATCTTAAATGTCTTTTGTCCCAAATCCTCTCCTTCTGCCTTAAAGATGTGCAGCCAAAATGAAAGCTACAGCTGAATGAAGGAGACTCTGAATGCCACCATGGCGATGAAGACCTCCAGTTTGCCCTGCACAGCAGGTTTTACCCCTGCTTTGGGTCCGCGTGCTCCCTCTCTTCCCACCCTTCCGACAGAGCAGTCTGCTCCGCCGTCCTGGCACCAGTCAGGAACCGATATACATTCCCCCCATCCCTGACAGCCAGAAGCTCATGGGCTGTGTCAGGCCAGAGTAATGCCTCTGTCTCTGTGAGTTACTGGCAGAGTAGCCTCCGCTGCTTTCAGCTCCTGTCTCAGGCCATTCCTGGCTGTCTCCGAGGTGCCAGGCTCTGGGCCAGCACTGGCGCCTTTTTACAGCTGGATTACACAACCTTCTCTCCAGGTTTTTTTCTTCTTTTCTGTGCATAGCTAGGTTTTCCCTCCTGTCTGCAAGGATTGCTAAGACCCCACAGTGAGGCTGGAGGAAAATGCCAGAGTTAAAGCATGAGCCCAGTGGCTGTTTCTATATGCTGTTCAAGTGGCCAAGACTCAATAAAAACCTTTTCCATATGGAGGTAAAGAAACGGTGTTGTTCCCAGGAGCCCACTACCAATTCCCAGGGTGTCTCCTGCCAAGAAGAGAAAATTTTATTTTGTCTCCCAGCATCCTTGCCAGAGTTCAGTCCAACTGATTGCATTTAACCTGCTCTGAGATCCGACTGGGCACTGAGTCCTTCTGCACTCGTGCTCAGATCACGTCCGTGCACACAGCTGCTGGTGCAACGTGGTGGACAGCCAGTGCATCCCACCTCTGAGATAGCATCTCCACTCAGCATCACTGGAGAAGTCTAATTTTTTTTCTGAGAAGTGGGAAACTAAAAGCAAGCCTCCATTCTCCATTTGCTGATCTCCTGAGGCTCCTTTTCATCTTCTTACTCTAAGTAGACATCTTTGGAGTCACTAAGCTCACCACAGTCGTAGCTAGGTAACACATCACACTGAAAAGCTAGATAGAAACAAACATATGGGGTCAGACCCAAGGCCAATCTGTTCCTGCCTCATCTCCATGGCAGAGTAAAAATCAGCTTTGGAAAAACAAAAATGCAGGGCAAGCATGTGGTGGTATATCTTCAAAGAGATTCCCAAGACTCCTGTAATTTGTGCTTGGAGACCCCCTGATGCAGAATGCTGTCACTTCATAGTACTGAATGGATGTTGCTTTTGTGAATGTTTCCACATAGTTTTTATAACTTGGGCAGTTTTCAGCATCAACAGAGAACTGTGGAAAGGTGGTCTGCTGTTTAGCTGGGCACTGCGTGCAGGACCAGCTCCTGGGCTTCACTCTGGGCTAGGCACTGCTTGGTGTCTCATCAGGCTCTGTAGTTGTTGTATTGAAGAGATGACCTCTCCCATCAGTAGTCCGTTCCTACCGTCAACAAGCCACTAAGTTTCACAGACCTCTTTCACATCCATCCATAATCTATTTCCAAGGCTGAAAGGTCATAGTCTGTGTAATCTTTCCTCCTACAGACATTCTCCATAACTTTGTTCATGGCTGTAAACAGGCCACCCTTTCCACTTCTCCTATATCCTTCTATCAGGAAGACCATGGAGTGCACATAATATTCAACATGAAGGTGCAGAGTGGAGTTATACACTGGCATAGTGATGTTTTCTGTTTCATTCTCTCTTCCCTTCTCAATTTATTCATTCATAATAATTCATAACATTTAATGTCTGTTTTTTATCGCCATTGAATAATTATTGTAACCCTTAGATCTTCCCCAGTGACAGGTCTGCTCAGAGGCTGTTGCCGTAGATGTGAGATCATAATTGTTTGGTTTGGGGTGGGGTTTTTTTCCCACTTTCTGTTCCCTACATGGATTTGCAGCTGCTCTTGCTCAGTAGCTCAAAAGCAGCCCATGACAAGAATGGCTTTGAGGTTTGCTGATCATGTTCAGTGTACACGATCAGATCTGGGTGCATCCTCATGGCACGAAGGAGAGGCTGAAGGTCAGGAGTGTGGCAGACGGAGGGATGGTTAAAACGGATATTGGTTGGGAATAGAAGAACCTGATGCTGAAGGTGGCCGTAAATACTGCCATCAAAGAAGAGCTTTCATTTTAGGGAAAAGATGGAATTATTTATGAACTTCATGCATATGATCATTTGTGCTGTTCTCTGTTAAATAATACAGCTGTGGACATTGGTAACTTTGAAAACTTGTGGTTTTACAGTAATTGTGGGAGAAAACAAAATGTTTTTCATTGAAAAGAGCTGTTCTGACTTAGTCTTTTTTTTTTTTTTTGTTCACTCTTAATTTCATTCCACTTTTTGCTCTATATGTGCTTTTGTCTTTATGTGTACCTTCTTGCCGCATCTTTTCACGGCAGACTAATGGTCTGCAAAAATGCTGTGGGAAGAAGTTTCACTTCAGGAAGTCTCAAACTTGTCTCATTAAGACACACACAGAGATAAAAAAGGTTTCAGTTTTATAGTTGCAGTGGTTCTTAAATAAGTTCCAAAATAGATAATGGAATAAGTCAACAATTTTATCACCTTTTCTGTCATATTAGTATTAATCACCATTGTGTTACATGATGGAATAAAGTAAGCATAAGAAGAGCTCTGTGTCATAGAGTTTAACAGAAACCTCAGCTGCAGATTTCAAGAACTGAAGTGGTTTACATTCTTCTGAACAATACTGTCCCAACATTTGATTTAAATAAAAAATAGTTCTCTTTCAAAGGACTATAACAGAGTTATTTTTCTCCCTTGGAATTAAAATGAAGATAATTTCAGAATGTTTTCACTTCACATTGAGAAGACCAGGTTTACCTGGTTTGTACATCTGCCACTCTCTAGCCACCAAATGACCTCACCCAGAGCCTTCTCCCTGTGAGCAGCTGCAGGGATGCAGGAGCAACTTCAAACATACCTTATTTTTATATTAAGGGTGAAAGTCTGGAAAAGCAAAAATCGTGGCTTGGGTGATGTGCCAAAAGCTGTTCCTGTAGGGATAATGCTACAGTGCCTTTCCTATCAGCATTGCGGTATGGAGGTGGGATAAACAACAGACTGACAAAAGTCTCTTAGGAAAGGACAAAATCAGAGGCTAAAAAAGGTGGATTAGCACGTAGAGGATGGATATCTAGATTTCCTATAAGGCTACAGCAATCTCTGCAGCATCCCTGAGTACAATCATGACCCCACAGTCTACATGTGCTTTCATCTCCCCTCAATCAATACATTTCAGTGACAACATCTAGCTGTTGACATGTTCTGGGCTGCATGTCACCTGCATGTCTGTCTCCTCACCATCTCCCCAGGCTTCTTCTCTCCTTGTTGTCATCCTCCAAGCAGCTGCCTTTCCTCCCATCTTTTCCTCTAGCCGCCACTTTCCTTTTGGCAAGTGGCTCAAAAGGGCTCTGTGCTCCTGTCACATGCAGGGAAGCTTTTTCTCACCCAGTGCCGGAGTGTTTTGTGGGGATAATTAACTGTGAAAAGCATCACTCTTGGTGGGGGGGAGAAGCTTAGTGGAACAACTAATTTAAAATCTTTGCATGGACTCCCCTTCGTATATGCACTGAAGAATACACCCATTTTACAGAGCCCGAGCTGTCCCCAGAGTCTTATCTTGGTGCATATCAGCAGCAACGTTGAAAGATATTCTCTGGATTGATATCCACGGTGGGATGCTGGCAGGAGGCTGGGCTAACGGCGGTCGATAAAGCCTCCAAGGCTTGGTGTGGAGTTGATGGAAATGCTTTCAGTTTCAGAGCTGATGATCCAGCCCATCAAACAGCATGGGTTCACTGGCAAAATAGTTAGGATGTTTTGCTGCAATTAAATAGCCTATAAATAGCTGTGCTACATAAGGAATGTATTCACATCTATATAAAATGCAGTCAATGTTTGTTCAGAAAAATGTCATTGTAATCTGGATTTCTATGTGGGGATTTTCTGTAGAAGTAGAAAAAGATCTTAAATTCCCAAAACCATGTTCAGTTTTTCAGTGGAAATACAAGTGGCAAAAACCTCCAAAGAAATGAAGCAGTTGAGCATTAGGTCACAGAGATAGCAGTGGGGGAAAAAAAAAAAAAAAAAAAGTTTATATTTTCTTCCTGAAAATAGTTTACACAGAAGTGCAATTTTCATTGAAACTCAACTTCCATTTGGATCAGGAGTTTCACAGAAAAATTTGCCTTTGCAAAAATGGTATTTGTTGCATGGGTACTGACCTCTCTTTCTTTCTCTCTCTCTCCTTTCCTACACTTCCCTCCTCTTGCAGCAAGAAAAACAGCAGACACCAAACAAGAGACCCTGGGAAGGAATCAGGAAAGTCCAGTCCCCACCATCATGGGTTAAAAAGGACATCGAACCTGTGGCACAGTCTCCCCTAGAACTAAAAACTGTAGAGTGGGAGAAAACAGGGGCCACCATCCCTTTGGTGGGACAAGACATTATTGACCTTCAGACAGAGGTCTGAGCGGAAAGGGAAAAAGGGACTTTTTTTTTTCCGGAAAACAAACGAAACAAACAAAACAAAACTACGTTTTAAAGAAATGATTAAATTAAATCGGAACCGAGCGAGAGAAGTGTTTGGTTTCTTTTGAAACCTTTGGTAAGACGGAGTAACTTTTGTATTGTTCTCAGCAGAGAGGGGGAATATTACTTTATAGAGTATAGTAGCTGTAGGTTCAGGGACAACACGAGCTTTCCCAGGTAGGACTGGAGAAGAAGTGAACCTGGAAGAGAGCAAGGAGGAGGCAGAGGGTGGGGAGGGGCTGCAGGGGACGAACCCTGCCGAGATGCTTTTGGGCTGTTGCCGCACGCCGGGAGCCTTCCTGCTGTGCCACGGGGAGGTGTGGAAGGACGCCCAGCAGCCACTGCGAAGGGCCAAGAAGATCGGGGTTGTTTGTGGACCACAAGAAGGGACGCCTGCGGGAGCCTCGCTGGGATGCGGTCTGGCCGTAGATCCCCAGGGGAGACCCAGCCTTGAGGGTCCGTGGCATCCCTTGTCGATCCTTGCCCCCCACCTCTCTCTCACCAGCTCATCCAAGAAGGAAGGAGACGGGACGCACCAAGCGGTGGCCAAGAAGACATTCCCACTCCTATGTGCCACACCGTGACCTGGTATGGTGGCACCCCCGCAGCAGGTCCCCACAGGGCCCAGAGGGGGCAAGTGGCGGCATCGTCCATGGCTTAGGTGGAGAGGTAAGGTGGGGCTTCCTCCTCTCATCCCTCCACAGCGGAGCTTCTGCGCGCCCTAAGGAGCAGGACAGGCGCGGGAGGAAAGGACCACCTCCAAAACCTGCTCGCCCCGTCTCCAGGGAGAGGGTGGAAAGCGTTAGAAAAACAGACCAACGAGAAGAATGTAGGTCGTTTCATGGACTGTTAAATAGATAAACTCAGCATGGGCCTTGCGAAGGTCCTCTTGGCCTCATCCTCTTTTTTTTTTTTTTTTTTTTTCCTGTTATTTTTCCTTGCTTTTGGACTCAGATTTATTAGGAGGTGCCCCTCCCTGGAAGGCAGAGAGAGAAAGAGAGAAAGACAGATGCGCCAATGTACCTGGAGATATTTGGTATACAGAGATGTTGCCTTAGGACATTGAGACAAACTGACAACACGAATAACATCCACTTGGAAACAAACGAACAAACAAACAAACAAACAAAATAATCTATTTTTTTCCTTCTTCTTTTCTTTTCTTCAATAAAAAGAGAACTTGAAACCCGAGACCTTTCTTTTCTTTGGCTCTTGTCATTTCAAATGCCTTTCTGTGCTGTAGGACTGCGCAGGCATGGGGTGAGGATGCCACCTGCTGAAGGTGGAAGGCAAGTTGCTCCGTGGAAAGTTTGGGATGGTGGGAACACACGGCCCCTTCGCCGCTGGCTTGCAATGTTTTGCTTTGTTTTATTCAGTTTGGGCTTTGGTTATTTTCCCCTCGCTGGCTCTTCTCCTCCCTCCCTGCTGCCCAGGGCCAGCAAGCAGGTTTGTGGTCCTACAAGAAGGAAGAGGTGGAGCTGATCAGGAGAGCAGGACATTCCCCATCATAAAATACTGGGTTTTTATTTCACCATGAAAAAAGTAATAATGTTTTTAATTTCTTTTCCATTAAACATTTCTCAATGCTATTTAGAAAAAATAAGTTATCTACATTTCACCCCCAAAAGTCTTGTGCAATATTTTTATCATTAAAAAATATACCACTGACATTACATGCATACCTTTTTTTTTTTTTTTTATCATTCCCAACACTGTCTGTATGATGTTTAGAACAACTCTACCAGCTTTGGAGACCTGCGACAACAAACCTCTGGTTGTGAGTGGCCAGATTGTGCCAGACAGCAGTAAAGCGTGATCAGGGTCTGAGTTATTACTGTGTGTTTGGGTCGCTTTTTAAAAAAAAAAAAAATAAATAAAAACCAACAACAAACCAAAACATTTTTAGGAAAAAGCTAGCAATGGATCCAAGATGCAAAACAATCACTGACCCCAGTTGTGCTTCCCCCACTGAGAGATGTTGCTGGACGTGCAAACATCCCCGCTTCAACTTTCCTTTTGGCCACCTGGGTAACTGATCTTTAAGGACAGTGGCATTTACCTTGCCATTAACTGTGTAATACGAAGGATGGAAAGAAAAACTTTAAAAAAAAATTTCAAATAGTTAAAAAAATAGGGAAACTGATTACTTATAAAAACTGTGATATTATTGTTCAATTTTAGATTATTCTATGAAACAGGAAAGCACAAAGGCCTCCCTCAGATGCCGGGTTGTATGATATTGTAATTATTATAATTACACATTATGAATTTTAGCATACAGATATCTTTCTACTGTGTTTTAATTCTTTTATCTTTTTTTTTCACCTTTCCCTTGCCCGACCGAGCCTGTCCTTTTCTCTCCCACCTTCCCCATTCACCCATTCACTCCAGCCGACTTGCAAGACATTAACGGTGTTATGTAATTACAGAGATAAATGTTTGTTTAATAACTGTTGATATTCGACTTTCTCTGCTCAGCTCCTCCGGTTAATTCTGTTTTCCCATGCCCTGCCCTGCCCCGTGCCATGCCTTCCCCTCCCTCCTCTCCGTGTTCGTCAAATTTTTATTTTTTTTTTTTCTCTGTACAGTTTTCAGAGCACAAAATGAATGTGTCTTATTTCTAATAAAAGAGGTGTAAACTCTAGCGATGTCTGCTTTTTAAAAGCGCCCCTGCCCGCGCCCCATGTGTGGTTTGCATCGCGCCTGGGTGCTGGGAAACACCTCTCCTGGATCTGCAAGCTGCCGTCTTGGCTCTCTCCTCTGAAAGAGCCACAGCCCAGGGCCAAACTTGCCCCACGAGTGCATCTTTTGCTTTTAGCTTTGTAGCTTCTTGGCAACCCCAAAAGTACCTCCCCTTATGATGCACTTTTCCGGGGCACAAGGAATTCCCTTTTCTATGCAGCGCAGCCTCCTTTTCCGCCGGTATCTCTAGCCCAAGCCTTGATGCCCTCTTCCCAATATATGACGTCAGAGGGCCAACATTTAGCACAGATCAAGCAGCATTACTGGTAGAGGGTGGCACTGCTGGAATATAGTTTCCAATGGGACCAGCGTGATGCTGATGCTACCCTGCTTGCACACCTGAAATCTCAACTTCAGCTGGATCTCCCTGCCACCTCCTGCGTTAGCAGGCAGGCTGCGAGCAGGAGCATGGCTCTGTGCACGAGTGGGGTTAAGGATATCGCTCATGAAAGATTACAAGAGATGAGTTGAGCTGGGGATTATTCACTTCCTTGGTGCTTACCCTTGAATGGCTGAAATCCTCCAAGCAAATGTGTCCTTATCTCCCTGCCTCTGCTCCATCACCTGATTGACAGTTTTTAGGCTTACAGGCAGAACTGCAGGAGGCTCAGGGGTCTGTCAAATTGAATCCAAGGCTGCTGCTCTCCAGAGCCTTGACCCAAAGCCATTATGGCCCAGTAGGTCCCAGAAATAATGACTTCTCTTGGCCTAGCTGGAATTAATTGGATATCCTGAAACATCTGAAATGATTGCAGAGGTGTGGGGCTGCCTGGAGGCTCTTAGCGCAGTCTCCCCATCCCTGAGCCGTGGTCCAACCCTTCTTCAATCAGCAGCTCCCAGTGAGTCCCAAGCCTTCTCCATCCTTTCTACAGGGGTTTTTCTCACCCTACATCTCCCATACCATGACCCTATAGCATTTGCAAGCGGAAGGGAAATAGTAACCACCAGGCACCACATGACATGATGGGCTGGGAGGGCAGGAGACCCCAAACCTCAGATCACAGCCTTAGAGATGGGTCAGGAGGTCCTTCTCCTTCTCAGGAAAGGGAGATGGAAGGAGGAAGCACTTGCCCTTGCTGCGTTCATGGGACTGTAAATAACAGCTCTGTCAGAGGTGGTAGATGCAGGTCAGTGTATGCACAGGTGGTTTTGGCTTGCACTGTGGGTATAATGTGGTGTGGCTGCAAGGGAGGCTTACAGGATAGTTCAGCTTGGAAAGGCTCTCCTGAGGTTCCCCTGAACTGATCCCTGCCCTGAACTGCATTACAGCCACCTCAGGCTATAGCCATGGGGCAAAGAGAGAACACCTATGCATACGCATATGCCTCCTCACAGGAGGAAGCACAGCCATGCTGTGGCAGTGGATAAATGGTACGTTGCACATGTAAGAAGTCATACTTCTTGCTTGCCATGCTGGGAAAACATGGCTGTGCTGGAAAATTGAGAAGAATCTGAAAATTGAAGAAAATGCAAAACATTTTTCCCTGGGCTGACCATTTAGGAAAAGTCCCCTGTGGAGCAAGACACTGTTCCTGGATGTGGGCAGGAGCAAGACACTGTTCCTGGATGTGGGCAGGAGGTTACTCTCTTCAGTCAATCTATTTTGTGGCTGAAGGGACTGTTTGGGCTCACTACGCTGCTGTCTGAGGTGTCCATGATGAGGTAGGATGAATCTGGGCCTGAGCTGAATATCTGTTCCTGAGCTTCTGTTGTGACAAGATCTAAACAAAGAAGAAAAGAAAGAAGATGACTGTGGGGTTTTTTTCTTCTTATTTCCCCCAACCCACTCCTCACAGGAAGAGGTCAGTGCCTCCCCAGGGAAGTGTCTGCCGTGCAGCTTTCAAGCAAATAGAAAACACCTTCAAAGTAGCTTTCAACAGCCTTCTGAGTAAGGACTCCTCAGAGGATCCATGTGGAGGACCTCTCCAGGTGCTGATTGCTCAGACCTATTTTCATTCATGGTTTTCCAAAAAAACTTTTTATGTATCTGAGGCTGAAAGCTCCCTTATGCCTGCAAGCCCCTTGGGTAGGCCAATTTCATACCAAGCCTTAGAGATGACGGCGTGGAAGGCAAGCACAGTTCCTAAGCTGAGGCCATGCAGGACTTTATGTTCAATGTCAAAATCCTTCCTTCCTGGCCTTAAAAACCTACGAATCCTTTTAGGACATGATGCTGAATAGCACCAATAGAGAAACTCACTCTGCTGATTGCATGCGTATTATGTTTCAGTAACGAACATCACTCATTACACTCACTCATTAGCAAGTTGAGTAGCTGTTCTGGCAGTGATGCCAAAAAAGAGGCCCAGGGGAATGAGGTAGTCGGGTTTCAGACACTCTTCAGTCTCTTTGCTGTTCATCTGAAGAGAAGTCAACCACACAACCTGAACTGCCTTCCTCCACCCTAACAACGCTCTGTGGAGCCCCACCATGTGGACGTGGGCCTTGCTCATCTCCTCCTGTGTCCCAGAGACGCTGCGGCTTTGGCAAAACAGTGAGGACAAATGTGGCTTCTGAAGAGAGCATGAAGACACCACAACAGCCAGAAGAGCTGTGTCATCTTGACAGAGGAAGTCAGGTCCCCACCAGCCAGCTGCTTCACAGCTGTTTGCTTCTTTGAAAAGCAACATCTCTTGGCTCCTGTAGAGTTTTCAAGAGCAAATGTAACTTCTAAATTGAGAAAGGACAGACAGATGTCACATTTTGGGAGGAAACAGAAGACAAGCAGGACTCTCAGCCTGTGGGGAGGAATCCTATGTGAGTTTTGGGTGGGTTTGTTTGCTTTAACCCCTTGCAGATTTCATTTAAGAAATAACCAAGTGCAAGTGTGCTGCTCTCAGTTGCTGCACCTGGGCTTGTGTTAGATGACTCCACTTCTACAGAGAAACACCAGGGCTGAGTCCTCACCATCACCCCTTCCCACTGTCTTTAAAGTTCTTCAGGTAAAAGGCCAAATTTGAGGAAAATACAAATCAGTACAATTAAATTTTCTGCCATGTAAATGCCTGCAGCTCTGCTAGCAGCAGCAGCAACTGGGCAGGTGTTAAACACTTGTTCATTAGAGGAGGTTAAAATTTAAAGGCTTAGAGCATCGTGCAGAAAACAGGACATCGCCAAGGCATTGCTTCAGTTAATTAATCCAGATTTCCAAAGGAAAGCAAGTACCTGCCTGATCATCAAAATCAACATGTCCCAAGCAGAGTCAGTAGCGACAAGCGTTTTTCTGATGGGGCTCAGAGTGCTTTAGCATTTTCACATGCCCAAGGAGTGCTCAGAGTGTATATACAACCCTGCGCTGAGACCCACTACCGTGTCCTACACAGTGCTTATGGGGCAAAATATTGTTTGTGATGCAAAACAGCACTCTTACCCTAAATCTCTGGCACATGCACGTGCATACTCACACAGACCAGTGTGTGTATATATATATATTTACATGCACACCCATGCACACTCCATAAAGGCACAGGCAAACAACCATAAATGTACAAAACCATTAAAAAGCATTGAGACAGGATAAATATAGCACATTTTTTTTATGTCAAACTGACTTGAAAAAGGCACTCAGACAGCAGCTATGATTTATGTGAGAAATGTGCTCAGTGCACTCCAGAATGAGAATGTGAATTAAGCAAGATGCAGCAATTAATTAGCTGCAGTAACATTTGTCCAATCTGCACATCTGCAATGGCTTTTTGTTGGGTTTTGTTTGGCTGTTTTTTTGTTATTGGTTGGGGGGTTTTGTCTGGTTGATTCTTGGTTTTGTTGGTGTTTTGTTTGGTTTTTTTTTCTTTTTTCTATTTATGATGTGGAATCTGAATTTTTCAACCAAGCAGACTGGTAATAAAGTCCAGCTTCAGCAAAGGAAAAACAAAGCACAACTGCGTTTCTCACCTGATCCTATGGGACTGGCTCATTTTTGCCTCCCGCGGGTGACCAGCTGCGAATGAACTCTTTAATTTTAAACTCAGCAAGCTGTTGCTCTCCTGCAGAGATCGGGACAGGCATGAAAACCACAGACCTCAGGGCATGGGGATGAAAACTCGTGTTGCTGTTTGGGGATAGCACTGCAGGACACAACATGGATTTTGCTATGGAGCAGACACTCAGCAGAGAGTCTTGAGATGGAGACTCAGTTTCTAGCTTCGTCACAGGCTTTCCTGCATCATTTTTGCATAAATGACTTAATCCTCGCATGTTTTGGCTTCCCCTATTTGTTGGGCACCCGTGGTAGTACCCAGTGTGACCACACTTCCCCATAGGTCTGGTAGGTTTTGCAAAGTGACCTGCTGCTGTGGCTAGCAACATAGCTGTGCTTTATGCAGTACACAGCAGGATGGTGGAAGTGCGCTTTT